>CM053606.1:16680337-16736636 GCA_028646535.1 Procyon lotor
TTGAAGTTCCTGATGAAGAAACACAATTGAGATTTTTTCAGTGATAAAATCTGCATATTTGTATTTCAAACAATGTAGCTAAAACTTGATGTAAATTCCTCCTTTTTTCCTTTTTTGGCTTAATGAATATCATTTATTCAGTATGAAATCTTTATACTATATGTTCCACGTGTTAAGAATAAATGTACATTAAATCTTGGTAAGACGTTTGTGAGGCTTTTTACTGTGTTCAGACTGTTGAACAGCTTGACCTCTGGTGGGGGGATGGAGGGGTGGGGGGTGCTGATCCCGTTCTTGGAAATCTCCCTTGGTGTCCTCTCCTCCCTGAATAGTGGCATCCTGGACCCTGTCATTTCTGCACCATATTCCTCTCTACCTTCCACAGTATAAGTAAACTGAAGAAAGCGGCTGTGATGATTTCACCTGCAAGAGCAAGTTCCAGGCATAAAAGGCACGTTGGCCTCTCGAAATAAAATAGGTGTAAAGAGCCAAAGAAATTGATGATGCTCTAGGGAAAAAAATGGTTTTTTTGGAAATAGTTGGCTAAGGAAGGATATCAACTTTTCTAAGAAAATTTTTAACAGTAAAACGGGCATTTATCTCAAGGCAGCCTCCAAGTTAACCGTGTGGAAGTTTAATTTGAACACCCCTGAGCTAAACTGCCCCATCTTTCCCCTAGAAACCTGCTGCTCCCATACTTTTCCCAGTAAACAGCAACTCCACTGCTTGGCAAAACAAAAAACTACTTGCATTTCCACATCCAGTCCCTTCGCACTCTCCAAAAAAGAACCCTCAGTTGAGACACTACCACTGTGGTTCAAGACACTATCCTATTGTTCTTAAATTCTTGAAATATCCTCCAAACTGACCTTGTTTCTGCTTTGTCTGGTTGAACCTATTCTTGACATAGCAACCAGAACACTCCCTTTAAAACCTAAGATCAATGGGCGCCTGGCTGGCTCAGTTGGGTTAAGCCTCTGCCTTCAGCTCAGGTCATGATCTCAGGGTCCTGGGATTGAGCCCCACTTCGGGCTCTCTGCTCAGCAAGGATCCTGCTTCCCCCTCTCCCTCTGCCTGCCTCTCTGCCTACTTGTGATCTCTCTCTGTCGTATAAATAAAATCTTAAAGAAAGAAAAGCTAAGATCAAAATCCTTCAGTCTTCTCACTCTTGAGTACAAAGTCCAGATCCTCAGAATGACCTGCGAGGCCCTCGGTTGTCTGGCTTGCTGTTAGTTCTCTGGGCCCCTCTTCTCCCCATTGCTCACTCCCCCACATAGGAACGTTTCCGCCTTAGGGCCTTTGCATCTACCATCCCCTCTGTCCAGAATACTCTTTGACCAGATAACTAACTCTCTGGCTGAAGTACTCTCTTTCGGGTCTTTGCTCAAATACCTTGTCGGTGAACCGTTCCCTAGCCATCTTATTTAAAATAGCAATCTCTGCCCCCCCTGCCTTATTTCCCTCTCTGCCTCCTCCTTTGTAGCCCTTGTTATGTCCAGCCTGTTGTACAGTTGCTCCTTGAACCGTGAGGAAGCCAGGGGAGCCAACACCCTTCCCCGGGCAAAAATACTGGTATGCTTTTTTTTCCAAATTTCACAAATGTTGCGTTTATTAATTTTTACTTTTTGTTTTTTAAGTAATCTTCATTCCACAACCTGGGGCTTGAAGTCATGACCCTGAGAGCAAGAGTCATCCTGACTGAGCCAGCCGGGCACCCGCCAGAAAAACATGTATAACTTTTGACTTCCCCAAAACTGAACATGAATAGCCTACTGTTGACCAGGAGCCTTACTGATACATTAACAGTGGATTAACACATATTTTGTAGGTTATATGTATTATAGACCGTGTGCCTACGATCAAGGAAGAGGGAGAAAATGTTAGGAAAATCACAGAGCATATGTTTATAATACTGTTGTACTGCTCTTGCACTGTATCAAAAAAAAAAATCTGTAGGGACCTGTTGCAGTTGCAGTTCAAACCCTCTGTTGCTCAAGGGTCAACCGTATATCATACTCAGCTGCTGTCCCACTAGAACGTGAGCTGAGGGCATGATTATTTGGTTCACTGCTACATCCGGGCCTTCCGGGCCTGTGACACAAGGTGACCACTTAGTTGTTGAGTGACATTGTAGATGTTGGCCAGATGCGGTTACTTTTATAAGGCTAGTGTTGCAATATACGGCTTCTCTGTTCACCTCCTTCCTTAGGGAAACAATGGAGAGACCAGAAGCAGTAACAGAAAATGCTCGTTGTGGACACTTCCAAGTGAAACTTGAAACAAGTTTTCTACTCGTGTACCAGATTTAGTACATCAACTCATCCTGCAAGGGAGGATCCAGGATGGTGCTCAGAATACTCAGTATTCTGGCTCCCATTGTTTACAGTCGAGGAGTGACCGGTTTGAGCTCACACACGAAGTGAGGTCGTACTACCAAGACGACCGAGGCCCTCCTTCCTGGGTCAGAGTAACTGAAGCAGGAGTAACTGAATCTAGCTGCGGAGCTCAACAGGCAAGATTGGTTCTTGTCAGGGACACCTGGGTGGCTCGGTTGAGCGGCTGCCTTCACCTTGGGTCGTGATCCCAGGGTCCTGGGGTCGAGCCCTGCATCGGTCTCCTTGCTGGGCGGGGAGCCTGCTTCTCCTTCTGCCTCTGCCTGCCATTCTGCCTGCTTGTGATCTCTCTCTCTCTGACAAATAAATAAAATCTTTTTAAAAAAAATAGATTGGTTCTTGTCATATTCAGAGGTAAAAATTCCGTCAAGTGTTCATCAAGCTAAGTGCGGTTGTTAATATTTGGGTCAGGGACAGAAATGAATAATCAGTATTCCTCTATTGATTGAGGGGGAGGTAGAGACAATGGCTAACCTTCTTCAACCAAGATGCCTTCTTGGGACCCTTCTGGAAAAAAAAAACAACAAACACTACATGGGAAACTTTTCATATCTATATTTTGGTGAGCTGTGTTGCTAATGGCTATTTTTGTACTGGGCCTCTTGAACTCCATTTCTAGTCTAGAAAGTGCATTTCTGGGCTGTGTGTGGAGCATTACCTAGGAGTTTGGTTTCCTGGGTTCCTTTCATCCACTCCCCTGCAATGCAGGGGGAGCCTAGCCTGGTCTCCAGTTTCTGACTGGAGTTACCACAGGCCGAGAGAACTGCTAGCCACTGAGCTGTGAGTAATTTGCTTTTGAGAAGTAAATAGAACCTAGCCAGTAGAGAACCCAGGGGTGTGGCCACTAGTTCTTTCCCAGGCTCCTCCCTCCCCACCCCCCAAATGACCTTAACCTTCTTTCATAGCTGGAGAGCTGCCAAGTCTGGCCTAAACAATACTCTCAATCTCATTGGCTCTTTTGCCTTGCAGCCACTGCCACCCCCAAGTGGCTCAGGCCCTTCCCACTAGGCCTCTCAGTGGGGTCAAGGTTTTCTAACTACTGAAAAGCAAACACCGATTGAAGGGTGAAAAATATTTAGTGTCTGTGGCCTTTAAAGGATCAGTGTTTGGCTCCTGCAATTGGGAGACAGGGTGGGGTCTTTGTCCCTCGGTCGATGGACATCTTCAAATGATACAACAGAGGCCAAAAGAAATGTCCAAAACCTGATTGGTGCCACCCCAGATTTTAGGATGGATGTAAATGTCACCCGGCACCCTTGGAAACTGCCAGTGAATGCCCACAGAGAAAAGATGGAGCATGACGTTCTGGGAAGGCACAGCTGCCTGTCATCATAGGTTATTAGCCCCTGCCTGCTAAGTTGGCAGTGACAGAATCAGAAGCCAGTGTGGTCACTTTTGTCCCCATAATGGCGAGGCCTCGAAGCCAAGATGAGGGTCCGCTATTCCAGCATTCCCATAGGACTGGGGTCGTGGAAAGTCTAGTGTCTGAGACTGAATTAACTGAGAGTGGATACACCGGTCTGGTACTCTGCCCAGTGTGGGGCCAAGGCCACCTTCGGATATGGCACAGGAGCCATCAAGGCAGCTACAGAGAGAGATGAGCTGTCAGGTTCCTCTAGCATGGCGAGGGCTCCATGAGAACTACCAAACTTCCTTCTTCACACCTCCAGTGGGAACACCACTCTTTCCCCTTTTCATTCCAGGAATTACAACAGCCTGTCTTCATCGAGCACTCCTGTTTTATGGACTAAAATCAAAGAGCTAAGATAGGAATTTATTAGAGGAAAGAGTAGTTAGGCGCTGTTAAGACACCGTGTGCCCTGTGCAGGGTTCTTGGCATAGCCTGTACAGGTTCTTAGTCGTGTAGAAACAAAGGAAGAGAGGGAAAGAAGTAAACCTGAGAAAGTTTAAAATAGTGTGGGGTGGAAGGGAAAAAAACCAGCCTGGAGATCTGAATGCAAGTCTCGCCTTTGCCACCAGCTGTGTAACTTCAGTCTAGCCACTTCCCCCTTTTCTGAGCCTCGTTCCCACATCCATAAAATATAGGTATCAGGTTAAACAAACTGATTTATAAACCAGATCTTTACTGAGTACACACAATGTGCAAAGCACTGTCCTAAGTTGTAATACGTTGGTGAATGTGGCCCCTCCTCTCACAAGCTTATATTCCATAAGAGGGAACCAGACAATGAAAGAAGTAAAATTCATAGACAGGACAATCAGGCGATGAGCGGTGCTAGGAAGATAACAGAACCGGGTGATGGGATAGTACGGGGTGCTGGTTGTGGCTGGGTAGTGGGATAAAGCCTCTCTGAGGAGGTCAACTTTCAGCTGAGACCTGAAGGTAGGGGGCTGGCCAAAGGGTGGTCTGGCAAGGAGGCATTTCAAGCAGGGGAAGCCGCCAGAGCGGAGCCAGGCAAGTTCAAGAAACAGAAATGCTGTAACTCTTACCTTCTAGGATTCCAGAAACAGTGATGCATTGCTCGTATTGTTTAGGTCAGGGATTTGCATTATGAAATCATTTGTGGGTGGTATGGGATATTTGCTTCTTAATGGAAGTGACCAGGCGGTATAGAGTCTTTCTGGAGCCCTTGGAAAGGTCTCTGTCTCCCCGGCTCTCCTACAGTGCTGGTTGCTCGGCTGGCTCCCTGTGTAGATGCAGGCTCCATTTTAGCTGCAGACTCTAAAAGCAGACTGGAGAGAGCTGCCTCCTCAATTACTTACCCACAGCCGTGGAGGCCCTTCTGGAACCCCCTCCCATCCCACCTAGTCTTCCTCCACTCTGACAAGCCAGGGCTTTGAGAGCACAAGGTTCAGCTTTCTTGTTTTCCTGTCAGAGCAGGAGCCAGAAAATAAAACAGGAAACAGAGCGGAAGAGGAGGGGGGTGGGTAGCAGAGAAGGAAAGGAAGGAGAAATTGCTGGAAAGTAGAGCTGAAGATCTGGACAAAGTTCTACCTCTAATGGGGGACAGTTGAGCTGTTAGATAACATTCTGACTTGTGACAAGAGACCCCTGTCCTTTTCACAAACAGATTCTTGAGGGAATTTAGTATGGACGGAGGAAACCTTAAGAATGCCTGTCTTTTTCCCTTGTGAATTCACAAAGCGAGTACAGTTCATTGCTCGGTTTTGTCTTGCAAACAGAGTGCTGCTGGGAGCCTCATGGACTTCTAGAGATTCAAGCCACAACCTCAGCCCCAGTCACGAGTGTGCACCACGGCCTTGCCGATTCACTGACAGGCCTTTGGAGCTGAGAACAAGTGTATGTCAGTGAATAAAACTGGAGAGGAGTCTTCTCCGTTTTTTCCCCCTTTTCCAACTCAGGACTCACATGTGATTTCTACTTTATTCACCTTACACACAACAGTATCTTAGGGCAGCTTAGGTGTCCAAGTCTGAAATGAGTTAGAATCAAAAAGGGCAGTGCCTGGCCCCCACAGAACTGATGGAGGCTAGTTTTTCTTTGCCTGGAGAGATAGCAACCATCCCTTTGTTCCCACCCACACTAAGAGCTGTGGCAGAAGATAAACCCCTCCCTCGCCAGGTCTGTGGCCAGAGGCTAACCCAGACCCCAGCTCCGTTTAGAGGGCCGATAACTGAAACCACAGAAGGCTTCGGAATCCTGAGAAACACGAAATCCACCAACGGAGAAGGATTTATTATCTGTTTCCTTGAAGGAGGGTGCAAAGTCGTTCTAACAGTTTCCGTTACAGGGGTACCCACTGGCCGCTCCTCCCTAACAGCCTTTTTTGTTGAGTTAGCTTCTTATGCTTCTTCTTTTTGGGCCCCACTTCCTACGAGAGCAACTGCTTGAATGAGGAAGGAGAGTCCCGGGGGGCGTTGTCGGCACCGTCCTCATTAGCCACCTGAGGTGGGGCTGAGGATCGAATTAGGACACGAGGTCCCCGGTATCTCGAGGAAGGGAAATGCAGGGGGATCCCCCCACTTTCCTCACACCCAGGACGCAGGGTGCCTGCCACTGCTGGCCACAGAAACCCCAGGCCTCCTCTTTCTATTCAGAAACCACCTATTGTGTGCCGGGCCCTGTGCTGAGCGGTTGATGCGTGACAGCAGGGAAAAGTGCGGCTCTGGCTTCCGTGAAGAGGCCCCAAGAGCCTCCTCCGCACACACACATCGGGAACTCGGTGGATGTTTGTGGGATGCAACCGGGCGAGAAAGGCGACTCTGCTACAGCAGCGCGGACGGGCTAACTGAAGGCGGGGAGGGGACCTGAGGCGCGCGAAGCGCCGGAGGGAACTCTTCAGGTGTCACCCAGGCGGGAAGGTGCCACGGCGGAGGGCACGGAGTCTTGGGGCTACGCCGTCCCCGCCCCGCGCGCCCGGAGTCAAGATGGCCGCCGCGGAGGGGGGCGGGGCAGCTCCGAGTCCGGGCAGGAGGGGGGCGGGGCCGCCTCGGCGGAGCCGGTGCGCAGGCGCGGGCCGATCGGGGCCCCGGATGAAGGAGCTGAGGTTTGGGCCCCGCCTGGAAGGTCGAGGTGGGCCGGCGCTGAGGACCCGGCGTCAGCTCGGGAGCCTTGAAGTTCTCGGGGGGGGGGGAGGGAAGTCGTCAAACTGAGGCTGAGGGAAATGAGGCGGAGGCCGCCGAGAAGCGGGGAGCCCCGCCCCTCCGCCATAGCGGCCTCCCGGTGCCGCCACTTCCTTTACAGCCTCCCGCCCTCCCCTGCCTTCCGGCCGTAGGCCGGATCGGGCCGGGCCCCACCGGCCCCCTCGGGAGTAGACCCTGAACCGTGGCCCCTTTGGGGAGAGGAGGTTCCCACTGCCCGTTTGGGACTATGTTCGAAAGGAAAGGGTTAGGATGGGCTCCGGACCCGGCTGGGGCTGGCTGAAGGCGGCCCCTAGCTCGCGACAGCCAACGACGCCTCTGGCCCCGAGGACCATGGATCACGGAGACTTCCCCACTCTACAGAGGACGCTGCCCTAATCCCAGGGATCCAGGGCTCCAATTCAGGCCCCTCCAGAGTCTGAGCTAGGGCCCTCCCTTCCCTAAACATACCCAGTAAGAGCATGCGCTGTCTTTGGACAAGTATTGGGCTCGGAGTTGGGAGTCCTGGGTTGTTAACCATGGCTCTTGAAAGAGCACATTCCTTTTGGCCTGGTTGAGGGCCGGTGGGAAGACCATGAGGGTCCAGAAGGGAAAAAGAAGAAATTCGCTTTAAATATAGCCTAGAACGTGTCACTTGACCCCAGTGAGCCTCAGTTTCCACATCCATAAAGTGGCGATGGTAATTATACCGGCCTCAGAGGGTCTAATGAGATCTCTGATGTGAAAACCGTGAAGATTTTTATTACTCACCACGCTGGGCATATTTATCTCACGGGAAAATAGAGTAAAAGTAGTTGCTGTACGTGTCCTACCAATTCAAGAGTTTGTGATTTCGTAAAGGGGTTGTTGGGAAGCGAGGTCTTCAACTAGCCGAGAAGAACAACTCACTGGCTTTATTTTGTTTTTACTTGGTTTACCTATAAGCTAAGTGTAGGTTACAAGTCTCCTGTGGTCGCTGGGGCTAGAGCTTGACTCTGGAGAGAGGAAAGGAAGAATGGAAGCCTGGTGAAGAGGCAGAGGTGGGTTAAGTGCTTTTCTGTCCCCAACTTTTCTTCTGCATGTGGGTGGGAAGTGAAGGAAGGAAAAAAAGTGAATTCACCGTGGGATAGAGAATCAGCGGCCGTGTGAGGTTGGCCGTACTTATTTCTACAATTCCCCTCGATTCTGCGAGTCAAATGCTGGAAATGTTGGGTGGATTCACAAACTACCGCCGCTCTTTGGGGTTTTCAAAAGCTTGCCTTTGAACTGAATTTTGATGAGCAAACCGGTGTGGCGAAGACGGCCCCTCCCTTCCTCCAGGCCTCTTGGTGGTGGCGTGAGCAGCAGGCGCCCCCTTGTGCTGAGAAAAGTGTACTGTTGCTACTGGCCATTCTAGCTCCCATGCTGGAGAAATTGTATTTTTCTGTGGCTTCTGTGACTTAGGTCTTGATCTTAAGGTGAGATATGGTGGGAGGATATTTAAAGCAGTGATTTTATATCCCGAGCCAGTGAACTGATGATGCCAAATCTTGTTCTTGCCACTTCCACTCAGAACGCAGACTTGAAATGCCTGTTTGTAATGCTGGGCCCTGCGGGAGCAAGGGGAGCAAGATAGACAAAGCCCCTGTAGCAGTAAAGACGACGAAGCAGAGTGCAATGAGAGCATATCATATAGTCTAGTGAGCATCGGAGTAATCCAGAAACAAATGAAAGCTAAAGATTTGATAGGTACTAGTCAGATAAGAAAGAAAAGTCTTCCAATCCTCTCTGTTAATTTCTCAGTTGAAATGTTTTTTCCTTTAGGGATAGTTCATCCAAAATCAGTGAGCTGCCTCTGTTGCTCTTGCCCCCACTTCTGATTTCCCAGACCGGTGTTTGAATGTTCCGTAGGAGCCATTGCTACTTCTTTTAGCCCAAGGAATTGTGTTTTAAAAAAAAAGGCCTGGAAGTTCATTCCTTGCCTCAGAATGGCTTTGCAGTTGTTTATACATTGCTGCCATTCCAACAAAGAGATGGGGAAATAACAGTTTTCTCCATCCCTAGTAGTCGACTCTGTCTTCCCCTCAGTTTGTTTTAGCAATGCGAGCTGGCTGAAGTCCTGCTGAGTGGTGGTTTTCTTTTCCTTCTCCACTTAATTTAACAGACCAGCTGAACACACATCAGAGAGCTAGGCTAGAGTGTGTAGTCATTATGGTCTTCCAGTTGAGTTCTGTGCCCCACTTTTGGGATCTAGTTTATTATTCTGGGCAAGAGGAAAAGGGCACACACCAAATAATAGCAACCACAACATGGATTTGGTGGTACTTCTTCACACTTTCGTCCACTTCACCATCATGACAATTTTGCGAGAGAAAATAGTCTGGGGGGGAAAAAAAAAGTCTGATCCCATTTTATACCTAAAAAACTGAGGCTCAGAAGGTCTGAATGAGAACTTTCGAGTAACAAAGTCAGGACTTGAAGCCAGGTCTTTAGTTCCTGCGCAGGGGTACCCAACAGGCTTTTGAAGATTTTCTGTGAGCCTAGCTACCAATTTCATGCCTATCTGTGTGGAATTTTCCTGACAATAAGGTGCTTCAAAGCGACACCAAGTGGTCCCGTCTGCCTTCAAGATGCTTTTCCCTCATCTA
The DNA here is from genome assembly GCA_028646535.1 of Procyon lotor. Classification (NCBI taxonomy): domain Eukaryota; kingdom Metazoa; phylum Chordata; class Mammalia; order Carnivora; family Procyonidae; genus Procyon; species Procyon lotor. The sequence continues at coordinate 16,689,900 of CM053606.1, forward strand.
GGCAGTTGGGCAATTAAGTTTGCCATGTAATGCTGAAGGGGGAATCTCCTGTGAAGAATGCTTTCAAGCATTTACTTTTGTGGGAAAAAAATAATGATTTACTTTCAGCCCATGTGTGACATTTCCTCCTTGGGTTTTGGACTTTAGAGGGAGCCTGAGCCTGAGGGAGCTCAGTTCAAGCAGCAACACCCCCGAATTCCCGATGGTGAGAGGATGTGGCCCCTGAACCCATCCAGGAAAGAGGTGCTGAGGTTTGCAGTCAGCTGCCGTGTCCTGACTCTGGTGCTGCAGGTCAGTCTCTGGTCTTTTGTCCTGAACTTGCTGTTGCCACATGACTGGGCTAGGCGCTAAGAATCATTCCCGTATTCTTTCTGCCTCCCAGGTGTGCCCTTCTATGTGGTTGGAACCACAGATACCTACACCCGATAACCGAAAGGTGGACAGGACTCTTAGAAATGGTCTTTTTCTTTTTTTAAAGATTTTATTTATTTGACAGAGAGGAGAGAGATCCCAAGTAGTCAGAGAGGCAGGCAGAGGGAGAGGGAAGCAGACTTCCTGCTGAGCAGCGAGCCCAATGCAGGACTCGATCTCAAGACCCTGAGATCAGGACCTGAGCCAAAGGCAGAGGCTTTAACCCACTGAGCCACCCAGGTGCCCCTTTGGGTTTTTGTTTTTTTTTTTTTGAAGATTTTTATTTATTTTTTAATTAAACTCCATGCCCAACGTGGAGCTCGAACTCATGACCCCAAGATCAAGAGTCGCACGCTCTACCAACCGAGCCAGCCAGGTGCCCCAGAAATGGTCTGTTAATCCCTTGTTTTACACATGAAGCAACAGAGGCCCAGAAACGTTCAATGGCTTCCCTAAAGTTGCACAGCAAGTTAGAGAAGGGCCAGAATCAGACCCCAGTCTTCCTAACTCCTGAGCTAGTGGTCTTTCCAAAGGACCATGGGGTTCTGTAACCAGAGATGCCTTTAGGGCACGACAGCCCAAGGCATCGCCCTGGGTCCCCTTATCAGGAGACTGAGCACAGTGTCAGTCAGTTGAGTGGCACTGTCCCGAGACCATCTGTGTGTATTCGGTTAGTCAGCAGTGTCCCCAGCTCTTCCCCCAGGTGTCTCCCCTTGCTGCCTCACCCACCACAACCCTCAGAATGCATTTGCACTTGTGCAACTTCCTTTCCCCTCCAGGGCTCCTCTTGATACATATTTTGATCAAATTTCACATGTATATGAATTCTTTCTGGTGCCTAGCACAGTGCCCAGTGCTTAGTGTGTGCTCAGTATGTGTTGTTGAATGTCAACAATCGCGTGGGGTTATATTAGCATAATTAGGTGTGCTCTTTTTCCACAAATGTCATTTTCTCAGGGTTCTCTTTCTCCTTTCTGGAAACCTCTTTCTCCTTTCTGGAAACCTCCTTTCTCCCTTCCCACCCTATGATGCCTAGCAGCCGCTGTGGGGCCCCAGGTTTAGTTCAAACTAGCTTCATCTTGGAGACGAGGGCTGTTATCTGTGACTGTCACTCCTGTCCCATTCGTTTTCACTGTTTAAAGTGGCCTGATAAAGAAACTGACCAAAAAGAGAAAGAGCCTTAAGAATGGGGTTATACCCCATTTGCGGGGTTGGGGAAACTGACGCATTGATGGCTTTGAACAGTATCCAGTGAGTGATTGCCAGGCCCCTGGGGGAGGGGGAGCTCGTGAACTGGCATCTGGGATAGGGAAGCAAGACTAATTCAGATAGTGATTTGGAAATGAGTATGTCTTCTCTCTTCTCCTCTCACTCTGCCCCAGGATTGTATTAAATGCCTGCTCTGTTCTGAGAACTGGGCTAGGTGATGAGAAGCAAAAGTCACAGTCGCTTTTCCTTTGAGTAGCTGACAATCTAATGATGCAAAAAGACATTTAACAATAATGCTATTTCATTATCCCTCTCTCTCCCCCACCCCCTTCCAGCTTTAAAGCTCATGCCATCAGATGATCGCCTCAGTTACCCTTCTCTCTTGCTGTCATCTCTGTTAGTGATAGCTCATTCCTCTTCATTCCTTGAAGGTTTTAGCTCCTGATTCACTGTTGCGCTTTCCAGCACTCCTGTTGATTTCTTGGTGGTTTCAGTATTAATAAAGCTGATAGGACTAACCACTATCTCCTATCTTTCCAGCTCACTCCCTTTAGTACCTCAATTCAAACGGCTCTTCCACCCCCTCAAGACTTATAATCCACTGATCCTACCACTGTTTCACTGTGCCTGATCTACCTTCTGACTTCCGCACCCCTTCTTACCCAGCTGGATTCCATGATCCACCAGGCACACGTGCACAACTCGCTTGCTCCCTCCTCCCCGGCTTAGTCACAAGACAGAAGCCCAGCCACAGTTCAGTTTCATTCTCTCTCTACTTCTGCATCATGCCCAGAGAGAAACACGCAGCTGTATTGACTAGTCTCTTTCTCTTCAAGATCTTTGGCCCACGTGAGTCTTTAGTGCTACCTGGCAATCTTAGTATATTTCCCTGGCCCATTCACCCTGCCATTCGCTCAAATTGCTCTGCACATCAGAATCACTTGGGGGAACTTAAAAAAAAAAGTCGGGGTACCTGGGTGGCTCAGTGGGTTAAAGCCTCTGCCTTCAGCTCAGGTCATGATCTCAGGGTGCTGGGATCGAGCCCCACGTCGGGCTCGGCTCGGCTGGGATCCTGCTTCCCCCTCTCTTTCTACCTGCCTCTCTGCCTACTTGCGGTCTCTCTCTCTCTCTCTGTGTCTCTCTGTCAAATAGATAAATAAAATCTCTCAATGCCCAGGCTGTAGCCCATACCAGTTAAATCATTAATCCTGGGGGAGGGACCCAGACATTTAGACATCAGTATTTTTGAAACCCCCTGTGTGATTCCAGTGCACAGCCTATTTCGAGAACTAGGGGTCACAGAGGACTTATTTTACATGTTTGTCTTCTTATTCATGTCCCCAATACCTTTTCCCCAACTTGCTTCCCTGAGCGAAACCTCAGAAAAGTAGATGCAATCAGAAGTGACCTTGTACGTGCTCCCCCCACATCCATCCCATGCCTACATCTGCACCTGTGTGCCTTTGCTGCTGAAGCAGCCCGAACCCCGCTGTCCTCCCTGAGCCTCACTCCTACCCCCTTGTGCCTGCTGCAGCAATTCCCCCTTCGCCCCTGCAGACTCAGTGGTTTCCTTTCCACGGGATTATCCCCATTCATAAATACTTCTCTCCCACATCGTCACTCACCTACTACCCCATTTACAGCCAAAGTCATCCGAACAGTTGTCTGTGTGCACTGTTTTCCTTCTCCCCTTCTCAGCTGAGCACAGTCCCAGCAGTCTTCTCTAGCCTCCACTCCACTGAAGTAGCTCTTGTCAAACTTACTAGTGACCTATACATTTCTAAATCCAGCTGTCACGTTTCAGTCCCCATCTTCCTTAACCTACCAGCAGCATTTAACAGAATTGATCACTTCCTTGCTTCTAAGACATCCTGCTCTCCTGGTTTTCCTCGTACCTCAATGACTGTTCCTTCTTTATCTTCATTCTGGATCCTCATTCTCCTTCAGGCCTCTAAATGTTGACACATCCAGGGCCCAATCCCCTGATCTCTTTTCTCTAGCCCTGCTTCCTTCCTCTCGAGGTGATCTCATTCAGTCTCATGCCTTTAAATACCTTCTGTGCACTCAGGACATCTGAATTTATGTCTCCAGCCCTGATCGCTTTCCTGACCCTCAGACTCCTGTGTCTCACTGCCTCATTGACCTCTCCCCTGGAATGTGTAACTCAAACTTAGCTCGTCTAGAACTGAACTCATTATCCTCCAACAAGTCTGTTCTTCCTCATTTTATTATATGGTAATTCTTTTCTTCCTCTTGCTCAGCTGAAATCCCAGTTCTCCTTCATTCCACAGGCTCTCTTCAATGCCATCATCCCCGATCACCATGCAGAAGCCTTCTCTCCTCCTCGCCTTACCCCCTCAGGCTCCGTGGACCAACTTGTGGAAGGTCTCCTGGGTGGCCTGTCTCACTGGGATGCCGAACACTTCCTGTTCATTGCTGAACATGGCTATCTGTATGAGCACAACTTTGCCTTCTTCCCTGGCTTCCCCCTGGCGCTCTTGGTGGGAGCTGAACTACTGAGGCCCCTGTGGGCATTGCTGAACCTACGGAGTCGCTTGTTAATCTCAGTAGCGCTGCTCAATTCCTTATTCTCCGTGCTGGCCGCTGTCGCACTTCACGACCTGGGCTGTCTGGTTTTGCGCTGTCCCCGCCAGGCCTTTTATGGAGCCCTACTCTTCTGCCTCAGCCCCGCCAATGTCTTCCTGGCAGCTGGTTACTCAGAAGCTTTGTTTGCCCTCCTGACGTTCAGCGCCATGGGGCAGCTGGAAAGGGGCCAAAGCTGGACCAGTGGACTCCTCTTTGCCCTTGCCACTGGCGTACGCTCCAACGGGCTGGTCAACATTGGCTTCCTCGTGTATTCTCAGTGCCAAGGCTTTCTGTCCTCTCCCATCGTGCTGAATCCTCTGAGACCACTCTTGAAACTGATGGGCTCCGTGTTCCTGTCTGTGTTCGCGCTTGGTCTTCCCTTTGCTCTCTTTCAGTATTATGGCTATACCCGGTTCTGTCTGTCAGGCTCAGCCCGCCCCGTCCCGGAGCCCTTGCTGCAGTTAGCCGTGGACAAGGGCTACCGGACTGTGGAAGGAAACAAGCCGCCTTGGTGCTCCTGGGAACTGCCCCTAGTATATAGCTATATCCAGGATATCTACTGGAATGTTGGCTTTTTGAGATACTATGAGCTCAAGCAGGTGCCCAATTTCCTACTGGCCGCACCAGTGGCTATCCTGGTTGCCTGGGCGACATGGACCTATGTGACCACCCATCCTTGGCTCTGCATTACGCTCGGGATGCAAAGGAGCAAGAACAGGAAAGCCCCAGAGAAACCCGACTGTGGATTCCTCGGCCCCCGGGTGTTTGTATACCTGGTCCATGCCGCAGCACTGGCGCTGTTCGGCGGCCTCTGCATGCACGTCCAGGTGAGGGGGTTTCCTGGCCGGGGTAAGGGTGGGAATATAGGCAGGGCCCCCCTGGCCAGGGTCAAGAAGGTCAAGAAGACCGCCCGCCTCTCCCATCTGAGTGACTCAGGCCTAATTTACTCATTCGCCATCTCTTAGGGGGTTTTCTTTGTCCAGACCCTGGGTCAGACCACTGAGGAATGGAACATGAGTGAGGCAAGATTGCAGCCCTCGTGGGTCTCATGGGAGAAACGGGGCGACCGACACTTAATGGATAAAACTCTAGTACAGTGGGATGGAAGAAGAGTTGCTGTTTTGAGATAAAGGGTTGTGGAAACACAGGAAAAAGTAGCTCATGGACTGAAGGAGTTGAGGAGGGTGTCCTGTGAACGCCGGCTCCCAAAGAGTAAGAAGGAAGTGCATTTAAGAAGCAGAGGAAGAGTATTCTGGGCAAATGAGGGGTGCGTGCAGAGACACGGGAGTCGTGGAAGGACCCGCAGTGACCGAGGTAAAGGAGTCAGCGCAGAGGAGCTCGGGACCGCCCCCGACACTGGTACAGCCAGTGCCTGCCTGGACGTTGGCTTGAGTTACTCCCAGCCCCGGCAGGTGCCCCGTCTTTAGAGGAGACCCCTCGCGTAATGTTTGGGCTGGGGGGCGGTAGAGGGGTGGGGAACCTTTGGCACGTTCAATTTTTTTATTCCTCGCTGTGGGCCCAGTTCCCAGGTAACCCCGTAACCCCCCGTAACCCCGAAGAAGTCGTTTCCTCCACGCCAGCCGCTCCCTGACGGCTTCTGCCTCCTGGAGGCGCACATTGGCTGTTTGTAAAGTTCTCTGGGCTGTGTGGGTAAGAGGCACAGGGGAAACGGAAAGCAGCACTCTGTGTTTGTAGCTGGATCAACCGGTAGATCGACGGCCAGCACAGCTTCGAGTTTCCAGCTTAGATGAGGGAGGCCGTGTGGAGACTTGGCTCTGAATTCCCCCAGGAGGGAGTATGTTGGACCAGGATCCCCGCCCCCTTTCCCTCTGTTTTGCCAACCCCAGGGCACAAGGGAAGCCCTTCAGGTTCCCAAAGTCCCACATCACAGCCTAGCGGTTAGAGTCCACGCCCTAGGCCAAAATTGGACCTCGTAGGTTTTAGTATTGATTGGCCCATTACTGTGGTAATTAGTCTGTAGCTCTGCTTATTTGTAACATGGAGGTCACCTGGCTGGTGTCAGGCACAGCTCTTTATAAGGCAGATCCCAAGTTCTGCTGAATCTCTTTTCCAGAACAATACCTTTCTGGTCACGGGGTTGTAGTTGACCCAGCAGCAGGGAAGTCTCGGGCTGGTCCAGTGGGAAGCAGTGATAGTCCAATAAATGTGTGGATTTTCCCCCTCTTACGATTTCCAGGTTCTCACCAGGTTTCTGGGTTCCTCCACTCCTATTGTGTACTGGTTTCCAGCTTATTTGCTTCAGAATCAAGAGCCACTGCTGAGATCCCTAGAGACTGTGCCTTGGAAGCCCCTTGCAGGGGACTCCCTACCAGGACAAAAGGCCCCCAGAAATTCTATCATGGGACTTTTATACCATTGGAAAACCTGTTCTGTAATCACACGGTGCATTCTGGGCTACTTCCTGTCTTACTGGCTCCTGGGACTCCTCCTCCATTGCAACTTCCTACCTTGGACATGACCTGGAGTCTCAGGGGCTTGGAAGTACGGATCCACCTGGGACTCTCTGTGCTGCCCCGGGACCCTTGCCCTGTCCTTTGGGAACCTCCAGTCTCTCTGAAGGTTGGTCAGGAATGGGCGGAGTGTGAGCCACTGGAGAGCCCCGTCTGGTCCTGGCTGTGGAATTCTAGAGTAGTACCTATTTTCTCTGTAAGTGAAGAATCTTATTCTCCAAGTCTAAAGTACACTTGCATTTGTCTCATCAACCAAGCATAGCAGAGACAGTTGTAAACTTAAATGTAAAGTATTTAAATGTCAGTGTAAATTAAGTATTTAAATGTCAGTTTCATCAAAGGCTCTAGGTGACAGGCTAGTTATAGTCCCCACATGATGGTGGAGACCTGACCAGTACTGGCGAGAGTAAGTAAGTAGGACCAGCTTTTTTAAATGGGACATTGTTTCTGATTATTTTCATGATTTGTTCATTTATTTATATGAAAAATCTTACAGAGATACGCAAATTAAACAACTTGTGGTTATGCACGCAATGACTTATGTATTTATTTGTTTATTTATTTTTAAGTAGGCTTCACACTGGGCAGGACTTGAACTCATGACCATAAGGTTAAGACCTGAGCTGAGATTAAGAGTTGACACTTAGAGGCACCTGGGTGGCTCAGTCGTTAAGCGGCTGCCTTCGGCTCAGGTCATGATCCCTGAGTCCTGGGATCGAGCCCCGCATCGGGCTCCCTGCTCTGTGGGAAGCCTGCTTCTCCCACTACCATTCCCTCTGCTTGTGTTCCCTCTCTCGCTGTGTTTCTCTCTGTCAAATAAATAAAATCTTTAAAAAAAAAAAAAAAGAGTTGACACTTAACCGACTGAGCCACCCGGTGCACCTGAATTACATTTTTTTGTTTTGTTTTTGTTTTTTTAAAAGATTTTATTTATTTATTAGGGCGAGTGAAAGAGAAAGAGCACAAGTAGGGGGGACGGTAGGCAGAGGGAGAAGCAGGCTCCCCACTGAGCAGGGAGCCCGATGGGGGACTCGATCCCGAGACCATGGGATCATGGCCTGAGCTGGAGGCAGATGCTTAACTGTCTAAGCCACCCAGGTGTCCCTGAATTACGTTTTTAAAAATAATACAGAATATTTAGGGGGAAAGTCATGGTAAAAAGAACATGGTACAAAGAATCAGGAGACCCGGATTCTAGTCCACTCAGGAAAACCCCACTTACCAGCTGTGTGACCTTGGGAGCGTTTTCACAGCCTTAGTGACCTCTTCTGAAACTGGGAGAAATGATATTATCCTCCTGGAAGAGGTGAGCGGGGTGGGCCATATAATGTAGTAGGTCCCTTTATGCTCTAAGATCTTAAGAACTGCCTTAAGCAATGGCATCCTCCCAGTCTGAACACTTATGGAGAGGCTCATGTGATTTTAGGACAAGAAACCCAATTCTCCGGCTTTCGGTACTCAGAAGAAACTCTCCCTCTTCAGGTGCGACTCCAAGGCCTAACTTAAGTGACCTTTCCTTTGAAGGAGGGGAAGCAGTGATACGTGGCCAATCAGGCTCCCTGTCCTGTGGAAGCAAATCCGTGCCAGGCAAGTAAATGGTCAAAGTGGTGACTGGTTTTCCTGGTGTACCCGAGTGCCGGTGATGGGTACTCGTGGGTCGGAGGAGCCAACAAGGCAGCATGAATTGATAAACTGTGGCTAAGTCCGAGGTCGAATGAATTGGTATCTTCGTGGCCCCTGTTCGGTTACAAGCCCATCACTGTACTATGAGTGAGACCATTGACTCCTGCTGAGCTATTGTGCTCATTCTTGGAGCGACGTAAGAGGCTCTGCAGCATCACCACTCATTCCCTGTTTGAGCCAAAAATTCCCACAAGCAGAAACTTCAAAATAGATGGGTAATCATAGCTTCTGGAGGGCACCGAGAATTGGAATTTTGACACACTCCCTCTGACCATGACAGAAAGCTGAACTTGCCAGCTTCAGGGAAGCTCCTGGCTGAGCCCCAGCACCCTCTGTCAGAGCTTCTAGTCAGCCTGGCCAATAAGCATTTCCCATCCATCGCCCCAGCTTTAGCACAGCTGAGAGCATTTGGTCCAGAGTCAAATGCTTCTGAAAATGTACACACAGATCGGGGCAGCCCTCTGCCTTCTGCCAAGACACCCGAGTGCCCTTCTTGGCAAAAGAGGATAACCCCTGCCCTAGTGTCCCTCCAGCTGGCAGGAACTGTTCCCTCCCTCCTCACCAACAGCTGCATATCCGGGGACTTCCACCCCGAGGTCCTGTTTCAGGCCTGAACCGCAGAGGTAGGAGACTAGATCCTTCCCTCTCTTGGATTCTTCTCTTTACCTCTTTTTTTGGGGAAACTCAGGACGGATCGCTCCCCAAAACAAAGAATTTCAAGGACCAGAAGCCCTATAAATGGAAATCCCACCTTCTCAACTAATGCCAAGGAACCAAAGGAGCCAGACTCGGTATTCTGCAAAGGCCGTGATGGTCCCAGTTAATCATAGAGGAGATAACTGAGGACCCCGGCTAGGTGGGCGCACCTGGTGCGTGACCCGGAGACGAACACAGTTTTCTCTCTGAACTTGGAGGGATCTAGTTGCTATTCTCCAAGGATCTAAGGAATAGGCTCATTTTATGGCCAGCAGCTGTCCTTTTACCATCCTATTAACAGTCTTTAATAGTCTGAGAGAAGGACATGAAGGGCCCAAGGCAGGAAGCTTCCTGTTTACCCTGAGGCCTAACAATCCTGCAGCTGGGTTGGGCGTCTACAATTTCAGAGAAAAGTCATTTCCTTCTGAGACCCAGCTAAAACAGAAACCAGACGCTTCATACACCCAAGAAGTAGATGCTTTTTTGTTCTTTAATGAAGGTGGGAGGAGAGGAGTGTTTGACATGTCTTTACCAGTCCCCTTGGGGAAAATCACTTCTTTTCCTGAACAGACCTTCTCACCTTCATCTAAAAATGTGTGTGCAGGCTCAGAGGATTTGAAATTGATCAATTCTCTCAACAATTGTTTATGAATGTCTATTTTAGGGACTAAAGATCACTCGCTACACATCCCATCCTCAAATAATTCTCTAGGAGGCTTGGTAGCAGATACACAGAAACTTTAATCAAGATAGAAACTGGTAGGGGCGCTGGGGTGGCTTCGTCAGTTGTGTCTGCCTTTGGCTCAGGTCATGATCTCAGGGTCCTGGGATCGAGCCCTGCATCCAGCCCCCCACTCAGCGGGAAGTCTGTCCCTCTCTGCTCCACCCCCAACTCATGGTCTCTCTTTCTCTCCCAAATAAATAAATAAAAATCTTTAAATGGGGCACCTGGGTGGCTCAGTGGGTTAATGCCTCTGCCTTCAGCTCAGGTCATGATCTCAGGGTCCTGGGCTCGAGACCCACATCAGGCTCTCTGCTCAGCGGGGAGCCTGCTTCCCCCTCTCTCCCTGCCTCTCTGCCTACTTGTGATCTCTCTCTGTCAAATAAATAAATAAAATCTTTTAAATAAATAAATAAAAATCTTTAAAAAATATATAGAAACTAGTAAACTCTGGGGACCGAAGGGCCACATAAACTTCTTGCTCTGTATCTCTCTCCTTGAACTTTTTATGAGGAGCAGGAGGAATTCAAGTTTTGCTTGTGTGCTTACGAAAAGATAAGTGAGATACGGAGTAAGTCCTCTGTAAATTCACACAAGGTGAGATCTCTCCCAGCTTGGAATACCCAAACAGACTTGGTGGGGAAACAGCCCTGGAGCCGGCCTCAGAAGGACGGGGAGGATTTGAAAGCTAAGGGCAGGGAGTGAGAATGGGAAGTAGGCAGCCGAACAGGACAGGGAGAGCTTAGTTTGGGTAGAACTGAGATATTGTCGCTGAGAGCTGCCGTGTACTCATGAATAAACGTGCTCCTGAATGTCAGAGCCTCGGTTCACTCGGCTGCGAGATGTGGGTAACACTGCCTACCTCGTAGCTGCCAATAGCATCTGTCTCCGGGTTGTGGAAATTGAAGGAAAAGGGTTGAGAACAGAATGACACAGGAGTAGCTGCACACTTGGGGCGTGCTGAGCTTAACGCCATCAGCACACTCATGTGCCAGGAAATGGGCAAGTGGAGACAAGGACAGAGGTCAGGGAGCCACATCCACACAAGACGAGATCGTTACAGAGGCCAGGATTGGATGGGACTGTCAAAAGGAAGAGTGTAGGGAGAGAAGGGCCTGTGAGACCTTGGGCAAGGGGCTCAACTTCTCTACACCTGTTATCTCGATACCCTGAAAATGGGGGCGACTGCACCTACCACGGAGTAGTTAGGAGGATTAAATGAGATGAGATACTAGATGAAGCACCAGCACAGCGCCCGGCCCATAGTAAGAACTATTCCTTTTCTTCCTTCTCTTCCTCCTCCTCATCATCGTTAGAGGACTAGAAAAAAATACTGTCGGGGAAGGGAGAGTTTCAAAAAGAAGGAAATGGTTACCAAAGCCATTCGCTGTTAAGGAAAGGATGAGAATAGCTATTGAGTTTAAGGATTAGGGATATTATTCAAGATAGTCTCACGGCTGGTCTAGTGCAGGTTTGGGGAGGGAGGCCTGTTCTACCCAGTCATTTGGGGGCGCAGGCTCCTTCCATTTTGTGACTCTCCCCTCCTCTGGATGCTCAGAGTCCTCTGCTTTTGGAGAGGTTTTAAGAGGCCAGGCCCAGGAGAGGCGCGCGTCGCTTCCATTTCATGCCACTGGCCGGACCTCAGTCACCCGCCGCATCTAACCACAAGGGAGGCTGGGAAGGAGGGCCGCCCGATGAGACGCAAGATGCCCAGTGAAATTTGAATTTGGGGTAAACAAATATTTTTTTCAGTATAATTATGTCCCAAACGTTGCACAGGACATACTCATACTAAAAAAGTCTTTGTTGTTTATCTGAAATTCAAATTTCGCTGGGCATCCTGTGTTTTTATTTGCTAAATCTGGCAACCCTACTAGAACATAAAGTCTAGATGCGGGTTTAGGAAGAAGAAAACACAGATTTTTGTGTGTCCCTGTCTGCCTCATTCCATCATTCTGAGCCAGATACCTGTTTTTGCTCTTCTCACAGAGAGAACACACCGAGGGGTGTGTTATGGGGTTATGGGGAGATAACCCCAACTCCCATGCCGTGACTATATTCAGCTCTGAGTCTCTCCGTCAGCTTCTGATGTGGTTCCTTATGAATTAAAAAACCAAGATATACAATGGTAGAGCAAGACTAGCCTCAATACAAACATCTGTCCAGGAAAGGAAGGATTGAAGATGCCTAGCAGTCTCTGGTCCAAAGCAGTTCCGAATCCCCACCGGTCAGACTGACAAAGCCCTCTTCCCTGGCGCCGGGGGATATTCCTTGATTAGACCCTGATGAGTCCAAGGAGGGACTGCCTTGTCCAACGTTCTCCACGGCTCCTGGCTGTGCCCTCTGGCCCCTTGACTATCCTTCTGGCCACATCCGAGATGGGCTTTGGGGAGTATGACTTCCTTGGAGAAGGTGCAGCTCTCACAGTCCACTTCCTGCTGGTGCAAGCGTGGGGGCGTAAAAGTTATTTTAAATCTTAGCCAGCCAGAGGCACCCACGAACACGTGTGTCGGGGGGGGGGAGGGGGCGTTAAAATATACATGACATAAAATTTACTATTTAATCACTTACACTTTAAGTGTAAAGTTCAGTGGCAGTAGTGGATTCACATTGTCATGCAACAATCACCATCGTCATTCTCTGGAATGTCTTCATCTTCCCAAACAAAAACTTGATACCCATTCAGCAGTAACTCCCCATCCCCCCCACCCTCCCAGACTCTAGCGATGCTAGCAATTCTGCTTTCTGTCTCTGTGAATCTGACGACACCATCATAATCTTTGTCCCTTTGTGACGAGCTTATTTCACTTCACATAACGTCTTCAAGGTTCATCCATATTGTGGCATGTGTCAAAGTGTCCTTTCTTTCTATGGCTGACTAACATTCCCTTGCATGAATACACATTTTGTTTATCCATTCATCTGCCAACGGATACTTTGGTCGCTTCCGCCTTTTGACTCTTATGAATAATACTGCTATGAACATTGGTAGACAAGTATCTGTTCAAATTCCTGCTTTCAATTCTTTTGGGTATATACCCAGAATTGGAATTTCTGGATCATGTGTTTAATTTTTTGAGGAACTGTTGTGCTGTTTTCCACAGCAGCTGTACCATTTTCCATTCCCACCATCAATGCCCAAGGATTCAAATTTCTCCGCATCCTCACCAGCACTTGTTTCGTTTTTGTTTTTTTTTTTAAGTAGGCACCGCACCGAGCATGGGACTTGAACTCATGACACTGAGATTAAGAGTGGCCTGCTCTAGGACTGAGCTAACCAGACCCCCCCTGTTCTGTCTTAAATAGTAGCCATCCTAGGGGGGTGAGGTGGTGAAATCAATCAATCATTGATTTCAATCGATGAAATCAAAATCTCATTTTGATTTGTATTCCCTAATGATAAGTGATGTTGAGCATCTTTTCATGTGCTTACTGGCACATGAAATATATATCTTTAAAGAAATGCTTATTCAGATCCTTTGCACATTTTAAAATCAGGTTACTTGGTTTTTGTTGTTGTTGAGTTGCTGGAGTTCTTTATGTATTTTGGGTATTAATCAGATGTATGATTTGCAAATATTTTCTTCCATTCCGTAGATTGCCTGGTTGCCTTATCACTCTGGTCATAGTGTCCTTTGATGCACAAAAGGTTTTAAATTTTTTTTATATTATTTATTTATTTATTTATTTATTTATTTGACAGAGAGAGAGAGATCATAAGTAGGCAGAGAGGCAGGCAAAGACAGAGGGGAAGCAGGCTCCCTGCCAAGCAGAGAGCCCGACATGGGTCTCGATCCCAGGACCCTGAGATCATGACCTGAGCTGAAGGCAGAGGCGTAACCCACTGAGCCACCCAGGCGCCCCAATTTTTTTTTTAAAGATTTTATTTATTTGACAGAGAGAAATACAGTGAGAGAGGGAACACAAGCAGAGGGACTGGTAGCAGGAGAAGCAGGCTTCCCGCAGAGCAGGGAGCCCGATGCGGGGCTCGATCCCAGGACCCTGGGATCATGACCTGAGCTGAAGGCAGATGCTTAATGACTGAGCCACCCAGGCACCCCCAAAAGGTTTTAATTTTGTTGAATTCCAGTTTATCTATTTTTCTCTTGTTGTCCATACTTCCAGTGTCATATGCAAGAGATCATCACCAAATCCAGGGTCATGAAGTTTGGCACTTTGTTTTCTTCTAAGAGTTCTGTGGTTTTAGCGCTTATGTTTAGTCTTTTATCCATGGGGGATTAATTTTTATATGTGGTCTGAGATAAAAATCTAACTCCATTTCTTTACATATGGATCTCCAGTTTTCCCAGCACCATTTGTTGAAAAGACTGTCTTTTCCTCATTGACTGGTCTTGGAGCCCTTGTTGGAATTATTTGACTCTCCACACAAGGGTTTATTTCTAGGCTCTTTATTTTAATCCATTGGTCTATTTCTGTCTTTATGCCACTGCCATACTGTTTTGTTTCCTGTAGCTTTGTAGTACATTTTGAAATCAGGAAGTATGAGACCTCCAATTTTATTCTTCTTGTTCAAAATTGTTTTGGCTATTCAAGTGTCCCTTGAGATTTCATATGAGTTTTAGACAAAGGCTTTTTAAAATTTGGGCTCATGGTTTCTCTGGCAATACAGTTATCTCTAAATCTTTCTGATGAAGAAGTCAGAGTTCTCCAGAGAAACATAACTAATGGGTTGTGTGTGTGTGTGTGTGTGTATGCACACACGTTTGTGCACATCTATGAATGCAGAGGAGATAACTGGATCATGATTGTAGAGACTGGCAAGTCCAAAATCTGCAGGGTAGGCCAGCAGCTAAAGGCCATGGAGGAGCTAATATTGCCATTCAAGTCTGCTGGCAGCATTCCCTCTTTCTTAGGAGATGTCAATCCTTTTTTTTTTTTTTTAAGATTTTATTTATTTATTGGACAGAGAGGAGAGAGATCAAAAGTAGGCAGAGAGGCAGGCAGAGGGAGAAGGAGAAGAAGGCTCCCCGCTGAGCAGAGAGCCCAATGCGGGGCTCGATCCCAAGACCCTGAGGTCACGACCTGAGCCGAAGGCAGAGGCTTTAACCCACTGAGCCACCCAGGTGCCCCTCAATCTTTTTTTTTCTATTAAGGCCTTTGACTGATTGGAGGAGGCCCACCTACTTTATGGAGAATAATCTGCTTTACTAAAGTCTACTGATTTATTTATTTATTTAAAGATTTTATTTATTTTATTTGAGAGAGAGAGAGCATGAAAGGGGAGAGGGTCAGAGGGAGAAGCAGGCTCCCCACACAGCTGGGAGCCTGATATGGGACTGGATCCCAGAACCCTGGGATCATGACCTGAGCCAAAGGCAGTTGCTTAACCAACTGAGCCACCCAGGCGCCCCTAAAGTCTACTGATTCAAATGTTAATCTCACCATATAGGGCACCTGGCTGGTTCAGTGGGTGGGGCATGTGACTCTTGACCTTGGCGTCATGAGCTGGAGGTCTTCATTGGGTTCCCGGACATAACTTAAAAAAATATTTTTAAGAGTGTTAATTTCAGCTTAAAAATACCTTCACAAAAACATCTAGAATATTATTTGACCAAATATCTGTGTAGTGTGGCTTAGCCAGACTGACCGGAAAATTAATACAACAGATTTCTGCTCTATTTGCTTCCCATCAGATCTACATGATCACAGCCTGAGTTGGGTGCTTAACCAGCAGAGCAACCCAGGGGCCCCACCACTTGCTTCACTGTTTTTTTAATTTTTTATTATTATTTTTAAAAGATTTTGTTTATTTGACAGAGAAAGAGACAGCGAGAGAGGGAACACAAGCAGGGGGAATGAGAGAGGGAGAAGCAGGCTTCCCGCCAGGCAGGGAGCCAGATGCGGGGCTCGATCCCAGGACCCTGGGATCATGACCTGGGCCGAAGGCAGACGCTTAACGACTGAGCCACCCAGGCGCCCCTCCTCACTGTTTTTAAAAGATTTCATTTATTTATTTGAGAGAGAAAGAGGGAGCACAAGCAGGGAGGAGGGGTGGTGGGCACAGAGGAAGAGGGAAAAGCAGGCTCCTCGCTGAGTGGGGCGCCCGATGTGGGGCTCCATGTGGGGCTCGTTCCCAGGACCCTGGCATGATGACCTGAGCGGAAGGCAGATGCTTCGCCAACTGAGCCCCATAGACACCCCTGCCTTGCCTCCCTCTTAATGTAACAATGGGACACCAAAGTCATGTGGAATAATAAGAGGGAAGGCCACACTCCTCAGCCGATATTTGCCCTACAAGTGTTCACATCTTTCAAGACCTTTTTCAGTCTTATACTACTTGTTGTCTAGAAGCAGTTAGCTTTTCTGATTCTGAAAGGCCCATTATCTGCGGACTTTCTTTATTTCCCTTCCACCTCTGCTTGAAAACCAGCTAATTCTCACCTAATTCTTTTTTTTTTTTTAAGATTTTATTTATTTATTTGACAGAGAGAGATCACAAGTAGGCAGAGAGAGAGGGGGAAGCAGGCTCCCCGCTGAGCAGAGAGCCCGATGCGGGCCCCATCCCAGGACCCTGAGATCATGACCCGAGCCAAAGGCAGAGGCTCTAACCCACCACTGAGCCACCCAGGCGCCCCAATTCTCACCTAATTCTAATGCTTTTCTAAAAGCGCCCATGCTAGTTAGTAGGTTATTGTCTCTCAGCTCTAAACCCACCCTTTTGCTTTCTACTAGGAGATACCGGAGAGCTGGGACCCTGCAAATCCAATTTCTGCTTTGTCAGCCCGCTCTGTGCGTGGCTCTGCCAACAAGGGCCACCAGAGGGCGATAGTGAGTCCAGAGGAGGAAGAGAAGCTCCCCTCCTCCGTTTGCTTCCTTTTCCTGTGAGGTCACTGGAGCAAAGTTCCATCACCTGGGCAGCCGGTGAGCCTTCCTGTAGCCGCTGCTGAATCCACTTTGCCGAGTTTTTCAACAGCTGGTTTTGCAGAACTAGCTTCACAGTGTCCCAGTCAGAGACACCAGCATCGGCCAGGTGGCACTCCTTCCTCAGCGGTGTTGGTCCTTCCTCCACTATCAGAGACATCAGTCACCAGCACCAGACTTAGAGGTCTGAGTTTCTGCTCTGTGGAGCCCCTCTTCTAAGTTTCTAAGTTTTTGTAATTCCAGATGCTTCCCTTTGTTCTCCTAGCTCTATGAATTATAGATCCCTCCTGTTGTTGCTGCCTCCATGGTATCTCAGAGTTGTCTTTTTACCTTTTCGGTTAGTTAATAGCTTTATACCTAGTGAACTCCTCCAACCATTCTTTGTATTAAATTCCCTCTGTCCAATAACTGGTACGGTTTCTGTCTCCTTGGCTGGACCCTGACTGACACAGAAGTTGGTACTGGGAGGGGGTCGCAGGAAAGAGACCTCAAAAGATGGGAACAGGGATCTGGTTTGTGTCATTGGGTTTCAATGTGCTGAGCTCCTTGCTGGTAAGAAACGCAAGACAGCTAATCCACGGAGCGCTGTGGCATCACGCTTAATCAAATTATTACCTGTGGTTATCTGGGATGACGTGCCAACGCAGGCAAGTGCCTTGGGGGCCCAAGTGTTACACTCCACTTTTAGGGTGTCACTATGGGGACTTGGTATGGCAGGAATGCCTCTGAAGGCATCGGAGTCCTTGCACGAAGAAGATGACAAGCTTGGGTCTTTAAACTCTCAACCTAAGTCATGGTCAGAGAGTCATAGAGCCTCCAAGATAACCATAAGGGGATCTCTTATTCCTCCTGGCCCGAGATTTATGTGCTACAAATAAAATAAAATACTGCACATGTTGCGGAGTTACAACAGTTGAATTCAGTCTTACTTTTTTTTTAAGATTTTATTTATTTATTTGACAGAAAGAGAGAGAGCACAAGCAGGCAGAGCTGCAGGCAGAGGGAGAGGGAGAAGCAGGCTCCCTGCTGAGCAGGGAACTCGACATTGGGCTTGATTCCAGGACCCTCGGATTATGACCTGAGAGCTAAAGACAGACGCTTAACCGACTGAGCCACCCAGGTGCCCCTTGAATTCAGTCTTATTAAGTCTTTCTGGTGATCGAGGAGGAGTGGGACCCTGTAATTTGGAATGGGCACATCTGGTTTGACTCTCTGAGTCTCCTCCATTCTGCTAGCAGATGGGAAGGGGAGCAAAGATCAGCACCTGGGAATTTTATGAGCCACCTTGTCACTTTCACTCGCATTCCAGGAACTGGAATTCAGTCACTTGGTCACACCCTTTTGTAAGAGAGACTGGGCGCTGTGGGTGTTGGTGAGAACGAGTAGTTTATGTCACCCTAAATGGGCCACTAGTGACATTTAAGATAGAAGGTGTTTGTTTAATATTTTATTTTTAAGTAATCTCTACACCTAATGTGGGGCTTTAAGTTACAACCCTGAGACAACGAGTTGCATGCTCTACCCACTGAGCCAGCCAGGCACCCTAAGATAGGAGTTTTAGGGGAGTGATGTAGACAGAGGCTAAATTTAAAAAGTAATGAGTGAATAGGTGACATGGAAGTGGGAGCTACTCTTTAAATGAGAGAAAGATAAACCTGCCGCTAGAGTGAGGGGGTAGCCACACAAGGAATGCTGTTTCTGTTGTTGGTATTTTTGTTTAGTTTTGCTATTTATTTGTTTGTTTGTTTTTAAAGATTTATTTATTTATTTGAGAGCGCATGCGTGCCCGTGCCCAAGTGGGGGAGGGTCAGAGGGACAGGGAGAGAGAGAAAATCTCAGGCAGGCTCCATGCCCAGCGTTGAGCCCAATGTGGGGCTTGATCTCAGGATCCTGAGATCACGACTTGGGCCAAAATTGAGAGTCTGAGGCTTAACCAATTGAGCCACTCAGTTGCCCCTGCTTTGTAATTGATAGTGGAGCGTGTGTTTGCAGAGAGATAGGGCTGGCCACGGGGAGAAAGAGGTCCGCATCTTTAAGATGAGAGGCAAGCATCAATGCAAATAGGGAGAAATTATGAGGTAGAGAGGAAGGAAGCTGGAATCAAGCAAGATAGTTTGAGTTTCTGTAAAGTGACAAGGCACGAGCAGAGGTTCAGGGCTGCAAATGAACTGATTGGGTGGGGCAACAGGAACCCACGCTGAAACCAGTATGTCCAGTTTTTAACTTTGTTCTACAGCCAAGGAACAAGACGGGAGGAAGCCCACAACATGGATCCCTCCAAGCTGGGGCTCATCAAACCCAGAAGCTTTGGCACCAACGGCATGGCTGGGCAGCCTCTGGTATGTGTAACAATTAGGGATCTTTGAGGTCACTGTTGTTACCTTTCTCTCCTGCTGCACTGTGGTTGTTTCGTTTTGTTTTAAGCTTGATTTATCCTAGAGAGAGAGAGATGGTACCGCGGGAGGGGCAGAGGGAGAGAGAGAATCCCAAGCAGACTCCATGCTGAGCCTGGAACCCGACCTGGGACTTGATCTCCTGACCCTGAGATCATGACCTGAGCTGAAACCAAGAATCGGACGCTCAACCAACTGACTCACCCAGGAGCTCCTGCATTGTGTATTTTGATTTCGTTTCCTACTCTCTGCTATCCTAGTCTCCAGCTCTCTCTTTTTTTATACTTTTCCTTAGGTTTCCCAATAATCCCAATAGATTCTATGGTGGACAGAACCCAAGGTAACCCCCAGTGATGCCTGCCTCCTGGTACTCACACAATGGTGTGATCCTCTTTTTGAGTTCAAGTGGGACCTGTGACTTCCTTCTAACCTATAGACTATGGCAAAAGTGATGGGAAAGTCGTCACTCCCACTACATGCATAATAAGTTTCATTATGTGAAACTCAAGTCTTAGCAGACTGGAACTGGAGATTCTCTTGTGGGCCTGATAAAGTCAGCAGCCATGTTGGAGAGGCCCACGTGGCAAGGAACCGTGGGAACCCCCAGGAACTGCAGAGGGCCTCTGACACTGTTTTTGCTGTTTTGCTGACAGCCAGCAAAACCCCTGTGCCCTGAGTCACACAGTCAAAAGCAAATAAGTTCTGCCAACAAAAGCTGGATGGGCTTGCAGGTGGATTCTTCCCCAGTTGAGTCTCCAGATGAGGTGCAGTCTTGCTGAGACCTTGATAACAACCTGAGACTCAGAGCAAAGGATCAGCCAACTGGGCTGGTGCTCCTGAGCTGGAACCTATGAGACAACAATGTGTGTTGCTTTAAACCACTAAATTTGTGATCAGTTGTTATACAGCAATTTACACCCAAAATTCTTGAGAAATACCGGGGCCGTATGGCATCGATCCTACGTCAGCCCCGATACCTAGAAAACCCTTGGCCTGGGTCCCGATCACAGAGCTGGCTGAGGGAGGCGAGAGGATGTGCCACACACACCCGCTAGGCACTTTGAACTTCAAGACAGTAGTTACCAGGCCCCTGGGTTTGTTTCACATCAGATTGTCCCCACCCCTACCCCGGCCTGTCCCCTGCCCCAAATACCTATCCGGTCAGTCCTCAGATGGGTGAAGCCTGGCCCTGGAACTACAGATTGTCAGAAGTGGATCAAGAAGTCCACCCCTCGAATCTCGGCGCTCGTCAAGGTGCCTGGCACCCACGGGACGCCTGACAAATGTTTTTACTGCAAAACAACAGAAAGCTCCCGGGACGCGCATCTGCAACCCCGTCGTCGTGCACAAGTGACCGCCGCTGCTGCTCCGGGGTTGGTGCGGACCAGACAGGGCCCAGCTGCGTAGCGGGCCCCCGCAGCCCGGCACTAGAGCCATCCCCGGCCCAAGCGGAGGGGGCGCTGCGGCTGGAGGCCGCGCCGGGCGGGGGCGGGGCGGGGCGGGGCGGGGCGGCAGGGGGACCGCCCCCAGCGAGCGAGGGGGCGCTGTGCGCGCGCGCGCGCCGCCGCCGCCGCCGCCGCCGCCGCCGCACCTCCACCGCCTCCGCTGCTCGGCCCCGGTCCCGGTGCGGCCCGGCCGGCCAGCGGGGCTCCGAGGCGAGGCCCGCGGCCGGCCGCATGAAGGACTGCGAGTACCAGCAGATCAGCCCCGGGGCCGCCCCGCCGCCCGCCTCGCCTGGGGCGCGCCGCCCCGGTCCCGCCGCGCCCCCCGGCCCGGGCCCCGGGCCCCCGCCGCCCGCCGCCGCGCCGCGCTGGAGCAGCAGTGGCAGCGGCAGCGGGAGCATCGGCCGCCGCCCGCGGCGCAAGTGGGAGGTGTTCCCGGGCCGCAACCGCTTCTACTGCGGCGGCCGCCTCATGCTGGCCGGCCACGGCGGCGTCTTCGCGCTCACGCTGCTGCTCATCCTCACCACCACCGTCCTCTTCTTCGTCTTCGAGTGAGTCCCGCGGCGCCCCCGGCCCCGCCCCCTCGGGCGCCCAGTCCCCTCCGGTGTCCTCCGCCGCCTGCCGCGCAGCCCTCCTGCCTGGTTCCTGCGTGGGCACTGCAGCCCCTCTGGGCCCCCGCTGGGCCCCGGGTCCTCTCCCGCATCCCCGGAGGCCCCACCCTTCACTGCACCTGCCAGGCACCCTCCCCACCCAGCTCCTCCGGGGCCTGCGCCCTGCCCTCCGCTCAGGATCTCCCCCTAGGCCTTCCCAGTCCCCTTGCAATCTGTCTCTCCTCTGCCCTCCTGGGCCCTCTCCACCTACGCCCCCCCCCCATCCTCCCTCGCTTATTTGGATGCCCTAGCCTCTGTGGCCATCCCTGCCTTTCCCTGGCGCCCTGGCTTTGCCAGCCTCTGCCGGAAGCACCACCCTCCCATGTCCCTCCACAGCCCCATCCTCTGTGCCCTTTCAGAACCTGGCTCAGTCCTCCTGGACCTCCTCACCCTCCCCTCGCCCTCACTTGGCCCTCACCTCTCCCCTGGACCATCTCTTGCCCACCCGTTCTTTCCGACCCTTCCAGATGGCTTTGCTTTCTGTCCCTTCCAGACAACTTCTGAATTTCTGCCGTGTCCTTTGGCTTTATACTCCCCATCACAGATCTCCTAGCTGCCTTGGGGCGCGCCTCTGGTCCCCTGTTATCTTTCTATGCTCACACCTTCCCCCCTTGTTTTCCCCTCAGTGGTTTCCCCCTCTAGGCCCTCGGGCAATCTTCCCAAACAGCTCTGGGCCTCTCAGGCCTCCCTTCCCTCTCCAGCCCTTCCCAGCCTTCCCTCGGACTCTGCCAAGCCCCTACCCTCCTCCTCTGGCCTCCTGGTTTTCTTTGCCTTCTCAACATTCTGGAGCATCCCCACGGCAGGAACAGCTGCAGGGCCTTGTTATTTCTCCAGAGAGTCCAGACTGCTTTGGTGTGACAGGTCTTATTTGCCCCTGTGGGGGCTTTTGATCCCCGGTGACCCAGGATTGGCCCACACAGTAGCTCCGTTTTCCGGTTGGAGGAGGGGATGCTTGTCACTCCCCAGGGTCGCATTTTTGTGTCGGAAGTTTTCCAGCTCGGGAAACTTGGTCTCTAGCTGGAGCCATCTGCTGTGTGAGTCTTTGCACACACACTCACACCTCCCTTCCTCGTTCTCTCCATCCTTTGTGGTCTTGCTCAGCAGCGGTGCGGTGAGCAGCTCCCGTCTCTGGAGCCGACGGCCCAGGCCCAGTCCCAGCCCCACCGCTCCCCGTCTGCAGACGGCTCTGTGGACTGCGTGACCGCGGGGCAGTCCTTCCACCTCAGAGCCCCAGTGCCCTTGTCTCTAAAGTGGGGGTGATAATAGGTTGTCATGAGTATGGCACAAGGTCATGTGTGTAAGCTTTTAACCAGGAATAAGCCCTTCATGCTAGCCGCTGCTGTTAGCTGTTGTCTTCACCGTAAAGCACTTCCTAAGGGCCTGTGGCCACAAACACATCACCCCCCAGGGACCCTTTCCAGCTGCCAGATCACGTATCTGCAACCTTGGGTTTCCCCTTGAAGTAAGGTGAGGACTTTGTACCAGTTAGCTTCTCCCTTTCCCCCTTGCTTTCTGAGTCAGGGTGGATAAAAAGTTCCAGGATAATATAGCAAGCAGAAGACCTGGGGAACCCCCAGCCTCCAGCATGTTCCCTGCACTAAGTTTCAGATCCATCTCACTGGGCTGACCCGCATGAGTGTTTTGAAAGTTCCTTTTCCAGGATTCCCCAGGGCTGCAGCCTGGGCAGGAGGAAGCTGACCCCCGTGACCCTGCAGCGTGGGGTTCAGTCAGTTCAGAAGCAGGATCTTCTCTGGGCCGCATGGGTATCTTGGCTGGTGACAGATCTGTCCCCCAGAGAAGGGAAAAAGGAGGACTTCTGGGTTAGAGGAGGGCTTCTGAATCATCTCGCTTCATTTCTGCTCTTCCTCACTTGGACTGGTGGAGTTGGCAGGAGGGTTTGGGTTTGGGCTGAGAACACCCCTGGGTCTGAACTGGGGTGAAACTTCGGTTGAGACCCGGCACGTGAGAACCTGGTGAGCAAGCTCACATTCTCCCATTGCTCTCTAGAGCTTTTCGTGCTGAGAATGGTTTTGCTTCATTGTTTGGTTTGGTGGATTTTCGCACAGGGCTGATAGCAGGGTGCCTGGCTTCTGCCCCACTTCCCACACCACACGGAGGCTAGAGTGCTCCTTTAATTCTAAGTCAGATCCCAGTCCCCTCCTGGAATCCTCCCTGGCTTCCAAATAAGATCCAGGACCCTGGGGTGCCTGGGTGGCTCAGTCGTTAAGCGTCTGCCTTTGGCTCAGGTCATGGTCCCAGGGTCCTGGGATCGAGCCCCGCATCCGGCTCCCTGCTTAGCAAGAAGCCTGCTTCTCCCGCTACCATTCCCTCTGCTTGTGTTCCCTCTCTCGCTGTGTTTCTTGCTGTCAAATAAATAAAATCTTTAAAAAAAAAAAAAAAAAAAAGATCCAGGACCCTGATAATGGGCCTCGTCTCTCTCCCTCTCCTCCCACTTCCCCCACTTCCCCATGCATCCACCTCCAGGCACTTTGGCCTCCTTGCACATTCCTGCCTCAGGGCCTTTGCACTGATTGGAATAGGCTTCCTTTAGATAGTCTCAGTGAGTCATTCCCTCACTTTTCTTCCCTCCTTCCCTGACTGGCCCTGTGACGTGACAAACTACTCCCCTCCCTCCTGTCCCCTTTTCCCTGACTCCTGGTTCTCTGGAAGTACTTGCCACCATCTGAACATACTGCATGTACACTTTCTGCTAGTCCAATGCCTGTCTCGTCACCACAGCAGGACCTCTTTCTCCTCACTGTTGTGTCTTCAGTGACTGGAACAGGCCTGGTGTGTAGTAGGCACTCAATACAGTAAATATTTGTTGAGCGAATGTAGGGAGTATTTGCCGAGGGCCCAGAGGCCCCAGTCCTGTTGTTGGCTGGCTAGATGACCTTGGATGTGGCTGTGGGCCTCAGAGTCCCCCTCTGTAAGATCAGGGAGCCGGGGGCTTGGTGTTTCTGAGGGTTCTACAAGTCTCAGACTGTAAGTCTCCATCCTCCAGAGTCTGGCTTGCCATGAACTGGTTGATTGTGATGTGGGTGACACAGAGGGCCCGGCTTTGTTTGAGGCTCAGACCCGGGGACCGCCCAGGTGTTTGGGGCAGAACGTGTGATGCCACCGGAGCCCTTGGTCTTGGCGGTCTCTGCTCTCCAAGGGAAGGGCTTCCCTGGAGGCTGGAGCCTCTGGCAGTGGAGGCTCTGGAAAGAGCATGCAGATGTCCACAGGTCTGCTTTCCGCAGCTGGGCCAGCTCCTTGGCTGAGTCTGGCCTCCCAGCAGCCTGGCATTTCCCAAGTAGCAGCCCCTCACCCAGTCAGGTGCCACTCTTGCTCCGGGAGGGAGGACGGCAGAGGACAGCGGTTAATCGTGTGGGCATCCCTCAGAGTCAGCTCATGCATGGGCTGTTCTCCAAACTCACTGGGCTCGGGGACCTGAATGCGCCGACCTGGGATGCCAGCCCTTGGAGGAAAGTGGCAGTGCCTGGACCATGCTCTTCGTCCTAACTCCCCTCACCTGGCCGACCCTTTCCACTCCTCAGATTTTAGCTTAGGCATGAGCTCCTTCAGCCAGGCTCTCCTGACCGTCGGGCTGTTTCTTCTTTCCCATGTTAGTGCACATGGTCCCGTGTGGCTCCTCTCTGTTCGCCGCTCTCTTTTCCCCAGGAGCCTGGAGCCTCATGGGGGGTGGGGACCAACGCTCTTGCTCACTGTTTGGTGTTTGGTGAACGTGTTTGGTGAAGGTGTTGCCTGGCATACGGAGGACCTTGCTAAATATTTGTGGAGTGAGTGAGTGTGCATGGTCATGGATGGTCAACTCAAGCGAGTTGGTAGTGGCTGCCTGAGGCTTTGTGTTTAGAAGGATTCTGAGGCTGCAGCTAAGTGCAGGGGTTAAGGGTGCTGGGATATAGATCCCTCTCCTTAGTTCATTAACAAAAAAAGGGCTGGGATCTATTGCTCATGTCTGCTATTGGCTCAGAGGGAAAGTACAAGGATCAATTAGTGATGTCTGCTCTAGGCACTGGCCTAGGAGCTATCTCTCTTCCTGGGGTGGGGGGAGGCTCTCTGCACGGACGTGAACGTGGTGGTGTTTCTGGGATGCCAACACCTGCCAGGTGCTGTAGCCCTGTGCCCCAGGGAGCCCTCTGCGTGTCTGCTCATCTCTCTCCCTCTCCCTCTTTCTCTCTAGCTGTCCCTTCCTGGCCCGCCAGCTGACCCTCGCCATCCCCATCATCGCTGCCATCCTCTTCTTCTTCGTCATGAGCTGCCTGCTGCAGACGAGTTTCACCGACCCCGGGATCCTGCCCCGGGCCACCGTCTGTGAGGCCGCCGCCCTGGAAAAACAGATCGGTGAGTCTCCAACTCTACCAGCTCCTCACTCCTTGAATTGAGGGGAGGCCTGAGTTTCTCTTCCTGCACCTTGCCAGAGACCAAGGGCGCGGTAGTGAGTAAGGCCAGCTGGAGCTGACCCCAGAGTGGACACCCATGCTAGACCAGTAAGCAACTAAGCAACCGGCTGCCGCGGCCGCCAGCTTAGTGCTGAGTGCTCATGGGGGCCGAGCGGGCTTTCCACAGCTCTACATGCGTGATCTTATTGAATCCCCCGGTGATCCCATGAGACAAGGACTGTTGTTAGTCTCCTTTTACTGATTACACTGAGTCTCAGAGGAGTCAAGTAAGCGGCCCAAGATCACTCAGTAGGTAGAGGAACTGGGATGAGATCTCCTACAGTCTGACCAGACTCTCTGCCCTTAAACATTCGTGCACTCACTCATTCTCTCAGCAGACATTGGTTGCACCCCAGTTATGTGCCAGGCGCTTTTCCAGATGCTGAGGATACAGTAGTGAACAAATAGGACAGCAATCCCCTGCCCTCTTGGAGCTGACGTTCCAGCAGGAGGAGGACAGCTAACGGTTAAACGACTAGGATTTCAAAGAGAAGAGCAGAGAGGAAGGATGGGAGATGGGGGGAGGGTATATGGTATCTGGTTTGAAGTAGGGTGATTAGGGAAGGCTCTGTGAAGGAGGTGACTTCTGAGCAAGGTGTGAAGAGGTGAGGGACTGCGCCCTGTGGGTATCAGGAGGAAGAGCACAGGAGGTGTAGGGAAGTGGGCTCATTTAGAGTAGGCAATCTGGGAAAGCTTCTAAGAGGAGGTGGTACTTGAGAGGAGCCCTGAATGGTGTGATGGGAGCCAGTAATACGCAGTCCGGAAACAGTGAAAGTGAAGCCTGGAGCGGTGGACAAGTTGGTGTGTTTAAGGAACAGCAGGAGGGCCGGTGTGGCTGGAAAGAACTCGTGCTCCCAGGCACCCAGACAGCCCTTGATTCCTCCCAGACCAGTGTGAGTCCCCCTGGGAGGCTGGGTGCTGGGGCCAGGGCCCTCATCTCCGCTTGCTGCACCCTAGCTCCTTCCTGGGGAGAAGTGATGTGGCTGTTTGCACACCTCAGGGGTTTCCGGTCCACAGAGTCGGTTCCTTCCCCTAACAGGGTGGCTTTCAGATAGGTTTTTAAACATCTACTGGCCTTGAAGAGATCCGGTAGCCTGTAAATGTCAGAGCCTGCGACATCCGTCACTGGAAGTTGTTCTGCTGAGTCTCTGGAGCAACTCTTGGGCAGGAAGGAGGAGGAAGTTTTCTTGCTCTCTGTTCTTCCTCTCATTCCTCTGCCTAGGTCTGTCCTTGGCCACGCCTTGGGTCGCCGTCTTCCTCCCCCTGCACCAGCTTCCCCCCCCAGTACCCCTAGGCTGCCTGCCACCTGGCCTCCGAGACCCGACTCTCTCTGCTCCTTCAGAATCCTCCAGTCTGACCTGAGCAGTCCACCTGACAGTGGGGGAGGCCCAGCGGCAGCCTGTCTCACCTCCCTGCAGGTCAGGGCTCATTGTGGGGCAGGATTATGGTCCAGCTCAGCCTGAGCTTGGAGATCTGGCCGACTGGAATCCTCTAGCCTCCTGTGAGCGGTGTGGGTGATGATGACAACTGTAATCCCCCATGTTTGGGGAGCGCTTGACCCTGTACGGAGTGCTTCCTGTCCATTATCCCCACAAATCCTCCCAGCAGCCCTGCTGTGCTGATGCAGAAACTGAGGCAGGCAGGCACACGGCCAGGGAGTGGAGGCATGGAGACGGACTATGTGCCTTGACTCCCAAACCCTTTGCTTTGTCTTCTGAGATGGCCACAGGCACACATCTCTGGTCTTCGGGGGCCACACTGTCTTCATTCTTCTGTCTCAACCCAGGTATTCTGTACTCTGAGATGCTTTCATGACCTCAGTTGGGCCCGACCTTCCGTGACATGTCCCTAGAGCTCCTTGTCCTCCTTTTCTTGGCCCTGCCACCTTGCATGGTGACTGTTACAAAGTTGTTGGGCAGGCCCGGCAGCCTCTCCTGGGTCTTGTTCACCTAGTCGGCCACTTGGAGGGCTCAGGGATGTTGGCCAAATGGATGAGCCTCTGTAGAGCCCCTCCTTGAAGTCTCCCGGACTGACTGATGGAGAAATAGTTGGAACTTCTCCCAGCTAGGCATTATGGCTCTGATCATGTATGTGTTAATTCTATACGCTGACTCCTGAATACAGGGGGAGGAGGTGGGAGGCTGAAAACAAATCTGCTGTGGACCCTGCCTTCTGGGAGTTTCCAGGTGTGTGAGCACCTGCTGTGTCCACAGGTGTGACCAGCCGCCCCAGGTAAGATTAGGCTTTGGGAGAGGATCAGAGAAGCCAGGAGTATTTTCTGCCTGGAGGATATGCAGAGGCTTCATAGAGAGATGCCTCGAGCCAACGCTTAAAGTCTGGGTAGAGTTCAGGCTCGGGAATGTTTTCGAAGGGAGCCCTCCAGGCAGATGGACAGGAGGAGGAGAGGGCAGAGCGGGAAGGAGCAGGGACAGGCACGGAACCCTGAGCAGGACCTGTTGGCTGGAACAGGAGGAATAGTTCAGAGAACTAGAAAAAATTCTGGTTGGATAATGGGGTGGAAATAGTCACGTGGTGCCCTAAATGTCAGGGTTGGAGACTTCTCTTTGAGAACAGCTGCCAGGCCTGGAAAGTGACGTCTTCAAGGCCTTTGAGCTCTGAAGCTTGAACAGGAGCCAGATTTGAGAGTGGGTCCAGGAGGTGTCTAATCGGGCTGAAATCGATTTTCTTGATGAGGACTAAGGTCACTGAGCCTTTTCGAGAAGGTTGGGGACCAGCTTTGAGGCGGAGGGTGCTGTTCATATAAACATGAATGGATGATTACCAGGGCCCATGCAGACTGTGGGCTTCTCACTTTGGCCCCAGGGGCTGGCAACTCCAGCCCCACAGGCTCTGGCCCGAGGCTGCCGCCTTACAAGGACTGAGAGTGGGCTGACCAGCTCCGCCCAGTCGCGTGTCCTGGGAAACCCCTCAGTCCTAGGCAGACCGGGGTGGTTGGTCACCCTGGTCTGAGATCCTGACTTGCGAGCCGACGGGCCATGCAGCTGGGTCACCCTTCAGCGCCATACAGGGTCCAGGCGCTCTGGGAAGTTGAAAAAGAGGTAGGAGGTGCCAGCATTGCCTCCGGGAGGTTCCCTGTCTGATGGGAGACGATAGAAGCATCCAGATCCAGAGCGATAGATGCTGACCTAGACATGCTTATAGCTCACAGAACAGACGCAAAGGCTGCCTCTCCCTCCCAGCAGGTCACACACTGCAGCCCGTCTGTGCCTGACGTGTCTCCCCTCAGGGCCTTCGGAAGCCCATGGCTCTAGGGCAGACCTGCCTCACTGCTCCCCAGACTGGCTCTGTGGACCAGGCCCAGCGCCTGGCTTCTCCCCGCAATCACAGTTTTCTCTCCAAGACCCAGATTCGGCCCCAGTCCTCCCTGGCTTAGAGTTTGGGTGATTCCCTTGTGGCCTCAGCAGCATTTCCTGAAGGTTGGTCATTTGGGTCCAGGCTTTACGATTTTTGTCCTTTCTGCATTTCACCTTGTACCTTCATTTCCTTAGTATTTTCCTTTAAGTGACTTGTTTTTAAATGTCTCTCAGAGGGAAGGTTTCTATCACCCTTGTAAACGGAGAGCCTCTTACTTAGAATAGAAGATAATCACAAAAACCAAACAAACATAACAATGTTCCGGAATTCTTGGTGGTTACAAGTGCCTGCAGAAATACAGCCCAATCACAGCTGTGAGGTAGTAGGAGTCAGCAGTTTTCCCCTTGATGGAGTCACAGGCTTGAAAGAAAATTGAAAAGAGAATAACTTTCTGTGCACATGAATCACTGTTACTTGTGTTGTGGCCAGGAAACAGATCAGCTTCCACCTTCCGGAAAACTAGCCCCAGGCTCAAGGCCAAGCCCAGTCTACCTGCCCCCTCCCCCCACCCCCACCCCCGGGACCCCCCAGCCAGGCTGGGCGCAGTCCATGCCTGTGTGCCCTCGCTTTGTTCACGCCGCCCCCTCCGCCGCCCTGCCCTCCCTCCCCGGTGAGCCTGCCGGGTCATTCCTCCTGATCCGGCTTAATTGGGCCTCCCCTTCTGTGGCTTCCTTGAATGGTGCCTCCTGTCCGCATCCCACACATCCCCGCCCCCCGCCCTCCCCATCGGCTGTAGACACCAGTAATACCATTAATCCATGAGCTTTTTACCTCTCATCCACATCACTATCTCACAAGTGCAATCGGGTTATTTACCCAGTGAGGAACTGAGGCTCGGAGAGGTTCGGCAGCTTCCTCAAAGTCACAAGCCGGCAAGTGGCCAGGCCGAGTTTCACAATGACATCAGGTCGGCCCCAGAGTCACCAGACTTGACTCATTGGGCCTCTCACACGGACTCTGTAATTACCCACTTCACCCGCTCCCTCTGCCCTCAGGCCAAGCTCTTCCTGTGTCCCCAGGCCTATCCCTCAGCGGGTCGGTAGGCGATGGGCGCTCCGGAAACCCCTGGAAGGAGCGGAAATGGTCAGGCGGGGGTTACGGTGACCCACGGCCCGGGCACTGTGGCTGACCGAGAAGCTGAGGGGACCGCAGCCCTGCAGCTGTTTCTTCCACAGGTGGGGGCAACGGAAGGCCAACAGTCAGGACCCAGGAAGGCGGGTGGCGATCCCAGCCTTCTCGTGCCAGCCGCTGGGGCCTTGCCCGCCGGCCCCGGGGCTTGGGTCACAGACCCAGCCCGCAGGCTGTGACTGCGGAGTGCTGACCTGCCCCCCTCCACGGCTGCGGTCGGGGTGCAGAGACCCATCGCGTGCCGCTGTGGGCGGGGGCGAGGCCTTGGCTTCTCACAGGTGTTCAGCGAGGAGGAGCCTTGCCCCTCATGACCACATCCCGGGGGCTTTCAGAGTCCCACCTACAAGGCAGCAGGAAAGCTGCCTTTTTACTTCTTGGGGGAAAGCCCGAGGCCCAGAGCCTTGGAGTAGATCTTAGATTCCTTTCAGGCACAGATAGCGTCTCTCACCATTCTTTCTTCCTTCTTTTCTTCCACAAATACTCTCTGGACTGGGCGAACAAAGCAGAGGCGGCTTTTTTGTCTGGTTTAAAGGAAGCACGAGGCGCAGCGTGGGCCTTGAACTCATAACCCTGAGATCAAGAGTCAGATGCTTTACTGACAGAGCCAGCCAGGCACACCTCCCCCACCCCTGTTTTCTCCTAATTTTTATTTTTAATTTATGTTTTAAATGTTATTTTTTAATAGATTTATTTTTAAGGTTTTTGTTGTTGTCTTTTGTTCTTTTAGTAAGCTCTGCACCATGGAGCTCAAAGCAGGGCTTGAACTCATAACCTTGAGATCAAGACCTGAGCTGAGATCAAGAGTCAGAGGCTCAACCGACTGAGCCACCCAGGCACCCAAGATCTGATCTGATTTGATTTATTTTATTTTATTTTATTTCATTTTATTTTATGTAATCTCTACACCCGTTGTGGGGCTCACGCAACCCCAAGATCCGGAGTTGCGTGTTGTACTGGCCGAGCCAGCCAGGAGCCCCTTAAAAAAATTATTTTAAAGGAACCATATTTGACCTATCCATACGTACTTGCTTCTTCTCCCCTCACCTGCCACCCCAGGCCTCGTCCAGTATCTTGACATAGTAGTTGGTAGTGTCTGAGAGAACATGTAGAGGACCAGGGTTCTGATTTCAGCCCCACCTAATACATACTACTGAAGCAGAGTCCATTTGCCTTCTGGAAAATGTGGGTGTGCACCCCCTTGCCCAGCCCAGAGCATTTGGGCATATCAGAACGCTTTGAAAATCGTTTTTCCCTTTGGAAACTTAAGAGGCTGAGCCCTGTGGTCAAGAGTGGCAAAGGGATGGGTCCTGGCGCTCCCAAGCTCGCCCATCCTGGCTGCTGGCAGGAACGTGTGGAGGCGGGGTCTGTGGGGGAGGCCAGGGCCGCGACGGGACCCGTGTCCAGGGTCCACGTGGTCTGGCCTGAGAATAAACGGTGGGACAGTGGCTTGCCTCCTCCTGGGTGGGGACCCGTCTCCACAGTGGCATCCCTGCAAAGCCTCCTTTGGCCCAACTTGTTGAGGGCCCCGTGGTTGGTGCATCTGGGGGCTCCCTTGCTCCAAGGGGGACACTTTCTCTCCCCCGCCTCCCACTCTTGGCAGCCCAAGGAAGTTGGGTGTGCGAAGCTTCGCTTCCTCTTTCTCGGAGTTCTCAAGAGGAGGAAGCCTGGCCTTGGAGGCCACAACATTCTGGTAGGAGTCCCCTCCCTGCCTGAGGGCTTGTGGGAACCCAGGGAGGGTTCCAGGAACTTTTCTCCTCCTTTTTCTTCAAGTGGGTCTGTGGCTACCCTTCACTCAACGGATGAGTTGGGTTCTGAAGTTTGGTAAATAAGTTGTTTGGAATATAGTTTTTCATAGAAAAAACAGTAATAATGACAGCCAGTGTTCATTTAGCTCTGGCCTGGTGCTAGATGTTTTGCTAACAAGCTCCTTCGCTGAGTTCTCGCTTTGTCTTCCTTCACAGCACTAGGGGGCAAGCTTGATTGTGTCTCATTTTCTTTTTTAGCAGATGAGGGCACAGAGAAGTGAAGCCACTTGACCCACATCACGTCGCTGGTTGCGGCGGGGCCACGTGTCTGTCTGACTCCAGAAGCCCGAGCCTGGGAGCCAGCAGAGGGCAGGGCTGGGGGCTGGACCCGGGGCCCATGGGGGTAGGGTTACACGTTGGGTCTGGAGTAGCATCGAGAGTTTTGGAAAGAGCTGGAGAATGCTGCAGGCCGGAGTGTCCCTGCGTGAACTGCGTGGCAGGACTGTGACTCTAGCACCTCCGGGCTCAGGGCTGTGCTGTGCCATTTCGTTGAGCACTCACCGCAGGCCTGTGAGACGGAGGCAGTCTTCTCTCCATTCTACGGATGAGGAGACCGAGGCTCCAGGAGGTGGAGGGACGGCCTTCGGGCGCGAGTGGGGAGCAAAGTCCTGATTCAAACCTAGTGTTGCAGACCCCAGAGCCCGTGCCTTGTGGCCCTTTGCGGACGGCTGTTAGTAAGTACTCACCAAGCGCCGGTTCCTTTCCAGGTACTACTTGCGATCCTTCCATAAGCCTCGCAGGCAGTTTCTTGTCTGCTTTTTCAGATGCATCCACAGGCTCACAGAGGTTCTGTAACTTCCCTCATGGCACTAGCTCGTGAACGGAAGGGTCGGGATGTGAACCCTAGGCCTTCCCGAGTCCGAAGCGCGTGTTCTCTCCTCTGTGCCCACTCCTTCGCTGCGCACAGGCCCAGGACCGCCAGTTCATCCCCCCATCCCTGCCCCCGGCGGGGTGGGGTGCGGTCTAGGTGGAGAGACACAGCCGTCCCACCACAGCCCGGCAGGGAGTAGGCGCTGTGTGCCAGGCCCGAGAGTCCCCACGGCAGCAGTGCTTGGAGAAGCTGCTGAAAGACCGGACAGGAAGCAGGAGAGTCCTGGTGAGCAAGGAGAAGTCAGGGGCCGGCCGGGGCTTGGTTGGAACAGGGGCAGGAAGCCAAGGCTGCAGGGACTCGGGGGGAAAAGTAGTAGGAGTAAAGCCAAGAGCGGAGGTCAGGCCCAACTGTGGAGGGCCCCGGTATCAGCACAGGAAGTTGGCCTTTATGTGGTTTTTAGGGGAGTCCAGTGAAGGCTTGTAACTCAGAAGGGGTAATTTAGAGAATTGTGGTGCTGGGTGCAAGAGGGGTTGGAAGGCAGAGGGGCTGGAAGCAGGGAGTCTTCTGGGGAAGCTGTTTGGTGATAGGGGCCTGGCCTGGGTTTGGGGGTTGGGAGGAGATTGAAAGATTATGAAGGAAGATCTTGACGGGACCTAGCAACTGGCCGTGAAGGGGAAGGGGAAGGAGGGAAGGAACAGTCTGCAGAGGGTCTCCAAACGGAGTTTCCCTGGCTCTGCCATTTGCTTGCTCTGTGTCCTTGGGCAACTTCCCTAACCTCTCTGGTCCCGTTTTCTCATTTGTAAACTGAAGGGGTTAGAAGAGGCAGGCAGTGAAGGGACCTTATCAAGTGTCCACTCTGTGCTAGGGGCTGTGTTATATGTTCTTTGAGGTTCTTCCCAGCTCTTGGGTTGTGCGGAAATAAGGAACCAGGCAGGGCTAAATAACATTCATTGTGACACTTTAAAAAGTACAAAAAGACCTCAACCCAAGTTTTGGAAACAGGGTTCTTATTTCTGGGTCTTCCACTTCCTAGCTGGGAGTGGCCTCGAGCACATCACTTTACCCCACTGAAAGATCTCCTTAACTGTAACCTGAAGGAGATAATGACAACCTTACCTCCTGGGATGTTCTCAGGGTTCAAGGAGATAATGTATGCACTGCGCTTAGCATGTAGTAGGTGCTCAGTGAAGCGTTGTCTCTTCCTTCCTTTCTCTTGGTAATTCTGTGCGCTTTGTGAGCCTTTGCTTTGTCCCCTTCATGTATATTAACTCATTTAACCCTCACAACAGCCCTATTATGATGGGGTACTATTATTATCCTCATTTCAATGATCAAGGAACTGAGACACAAGTTCCCTTGAACTTGTGAGACACAAGTTCCTTGAACTGAGACACAAGTTCAAGAGGCACAGAGGGAGTAAATGATTTGCCCAGTTGGACATCTAGCAAATGATATCATTAAGAGAAACCCAGCCAGCGAGAGGTGGGACTAGGATGGACACGCCATTCTACCAGTTACTCCCATTTTACAGGTGAGAAAACTGAGGCTCAGAGAAGTTCCCTTGACTTTGGTGTTTCACATAACCAGGGAGTGGCCAAACCAGCTTTCAGAGTGTGTCCACCAGCCTCACACCCCCTGCCCTTGACCCTGCTGCCGATCTTAAGAAGCGTTCGGGGGCTTAACTCCATTTTAGACACGCCGCGGTTGGGGGGGCTGGCGAACAGCTTAGCAAGAGTGTGTTGGGTAACTGGAATGTGAGACCCAAATCCGTTTGCTTCACTGATGCGCGCCAAGCGCCTGGAACAGTGCCTGGCACCTGGTCGGCGCCTGTAAGTTATCGTTGAAGGCACGTGGCCAAACTGGAGATACTATCTGGGGAGTGGATCTGGTGGAAGCGGCAGCTGGGAACGTTGCCAAGGGCGGGGGATCGTAGGCAGCCTCACAGGACTCAGACTTCTGTCCAGGAAGGGGCCACGGCTTTGGGGACGTTGGCCCTTTGAGGCCTGGGGAACTAAGAGGCTTCGCGGGCAGAATTGGAGGCTTTTGCGTATGGTGAACCAGGGCGCAGAGTCCTGCTCCCCAGCATCTGAGCTGCATGACCTCGGACGAGTTACTTAAACCTTTCTTTTCGTTACATTTTCACTGAAGTATAATGGGCTTATGAGACGTGTACAAATCCTGGGTATTCTGTTTTTTGAATGTTCACAAATGGAACACACCCGTGTAATCGGTTCCCGGATCAAGAAACACTAGATGAGTGGTGTCCCGGGAGCCCCCCTAGTTCGTCTTTCTGGTCAGTGTCGCCCCTCCAAGGGGGACCGTGATCCTGACTTCTACCACTATAGATTCCTTTTAGTTGTTTTGGAACCTTTTTGTGTTCTTACATGTGTGGTATCTTCACTTTACACGACATTTAGGAGACACATAAATACTCTATGTGTGGTTGAGGACCGTTCATTCTTTGCTGTCTAGAACTCCGTTGTGTGAATATACTACATTTTGTTAATCTGTTCCACTACTGATGGGCATTTGGGTAGGTCCAGATTTTGGCTATTATGGGGTTGTGGCTGTGAACGTTCTTGTACATCTTTTGGGACACATCAAATCATGCACATTTCAGGGTGCCTGACTGGCTCAGAGCATGCGATTCTGATCTCGAGGCTGTGAGTTTGAGCCACACATTGGGCATAGAGTGTACTTATAAATTTCTTTAAAAAAAATTATGCACATTTCTGTTGGGGAGATGGGCTTGCCGGGGGTGCCTATGTTGAACTTTGGTGGTTAGTGCCAAATAGTTTTCCAAACTGGTTATATTAGATTCCTAGTTGCTTTACATTTTTGCCAGTACTTGATTTTTAAATTTTTTTCTTTCATTTTAGTCATTCTGGTACTTGTGTATAAAAAACATATTGTGGTTTTTATTTGCATTTCCCTGATCACTGATGAGCATGAGCACCTTTTCATATGCTTATTAGCCCTTAGATAACTTCTTTTATGAAATGCCTGTTTGAATCTTTTGTGCACATTTGAATTGAGTTGTCTGAGCTTTTTCTTACTGACTTGTAGGAATTCATTATATATTCTGGTTACAGATTCTTTGTCCATGGTCAGATAAGCATATTGTAAATATCTTCTATTCTGAAGGTCATTTTTTCTTTTTATTTTTTTTTATAAAGATTTTTATTTATTTGAAAAGAGAGAGAGAGAGATCACAAGTAGGCAGAGAGGCAGGCAGAGAGAGGGGGAAGCAGGCTCCCCGCTGAGCAAAGAGCCCGATGCGGGGCCTTGATCCCAGGACCCTGAGATCATGCCCTGAACCGAAGGCAGAGGCTTTAACCCACTGAGCCACCCAGGCACCCCTGAAGGTCATTTTTTTCATTCTTTTAATCGTATCTTCTTTAGATGAATGGAAGTTCTTTTTTTTTTTTTTTTTTAAGATTTTATTTATTGATTGTCAGAGAGAACGTGCGCATAAGCAGGCTCCCTACAAGGAGCCTGATGTGGGACTCGATCCCAGGGCCCTGAGATCATGACCTGAGCTGAAGGCAGACGCTTAACCAACTGAGCCACCCAGATGTCCCTTATAGAAGTTCCTCTTTTTTTTTAAGTAATCTCTGCACCCAATGCAGGGATTGAACTCATGACCCTGAAATCAAGTATCATACTCTCCACCAACTGAGCCAGCCAGGTGCCCCAAACACCCCAAACACCTTAATTTCGATGTAGTGCAGTTATATCAAATTGCTCTTTTATGATTTGCCTCTTTGCATCTTCTTTAAGAAATCTTTGTCTACTCCAGAGTCATGAAGTTGTTCTCTTATTATTTTTAATCCAAAACTTCTAGAACAACAGTCGATCTGAAATTGAATTTGCATTTAGTGGGAGGTGAGGGTACAGATACATTTTTCCCATCTGTATGCACAGTGGACTTAGCCCTGTTTATTGGGAGAAGACCATCTTCCTTCATGGCACTGTGACTGTGGTGCTGCCATAAACCCTTTGATCGTTTACATGTCGGGTCTGTTTCTGGATTCTCTTTTCTGTCCCATTGATTGGCGTTTCTACCCTTGCACCCAAACCAGGCCTTCTTCAGTACTAGAGCTTTATCGTTAGTCTTGATATCTAGTCATATAGGTCCTTTAGCTTTTTCCTTCAAGAATGCCTTGGCTATTCTTCACTCTTTGCATTTCTGTATAAATTTTAGATTGAATTTGTCAATTTCATCCCCCCCAAAAAACATACTGGGATTTTTGACTGGGATTATGTGGATGTACAGGTTGATTTAGGGAGAATAAATCCTTTTCTAATGCTGTCTTTTAACCCATGAATAAAATATATTTCTACATTTTGTTTCCTCTTAAAATTTTTATTTATTTATTCATTTATTAAGATTTTATTTATTTGGCAGAGAGAGTAGGCAGAGAGGCAGGCAGAGAGAGAGGGGGAAGCAGGCTCCCCACTGAGCAGAGAGCCCGATGCGGGGCTTGATCCCAGGACCCTGAGATCATGACCTGAGCTGAAGGCAGAGCCACCCAGGCGCCCCTCTTAAAATTTTTATTATGAAAAATTTCACACATACAGAGAAGTGGGAAATCACAATGAATTTCTGCACGTTCACCATCTAGATTCAGTAGTTCTTAGTGTCTCTTATTTGTGTCAATATAATTCTTTTTTCTTTAATTTTTTTATTAACATATAATGTATCATTTGCCCCAGGGTACATGTCTGTGAATCGTCAGGCTTACACATTTGACAGCACTCACCATAGCACATACCCTCCCCAATGTCCACAACCCAACCACCCCATCCCTACCCCCCTGCCTCCCAGCCACCCTTAGTTCATTTCGTGAGTTTAGGAGTCTCTTGTGGTTTGTCTCCTTCCT
Organism: Procyon lotor; assembly: GCA_028646535.1. NCBI lineage: Eukaryota > Metazoa > Chordata > Mammalia > Carnivora > Procyonidae > Procyon > Procyon lotor. The sequence goes on from CM053606.1 coordinate 16,727,491, forward strand.
CATCCCTTCCTGTTTCATTTCTCTCCCCTTTTCTTTAATTTTTTTAAAGATTTTATTTTTAAGTAATCTCTACACCCATCAGGAGGCTAAAACTCACAATCTCGAGATCAAGAGTCACATGTCCTTTAGACTGAGCCAGCCAGGTGCCCCTGTACTTATAATTTTTATGAAGCCATTTCATAGTAAATTATAGACACTTATCCATAAATACTTCAACATGTATCTTCAAAATCTAAAGACAGCCTCCTGCATGACCACAATTCCATTATTACAGCTAGGAAAATTAATAGTTCCCAAATTTCTAAAGTCCCTAAGTCTTCCCAGGGCTCCTTCTCAAAGTCGTGTAAGGCCGACGGTGTGGGAGCCGGCGTGTAAAGCTTTAGCACAGGGCTTGGCACACAGCTAGTTTCGGTCGGTGGTTGCGGATCTCAATATCTGTCCTGGCCTTGGGCCTGCATTTTATCCTAGTGGCTTGTTCCCCAGAAGCAGTTTCGCTAAGGCTTCTCTTGTCCCTGCTAGGCAGCAGTGGCTTCCCCCCAAGCTGGGGCTCCTGGCTCTGGCCTTGAACGTCCCCCATCTTCCTCTCCTCCCACCCTCAGATAACACAGGCAGTTCCACGTACCGGCCACCACCTCGGACCCGGGAGGTGATGATCAACGGGCAGATGGTCAAGTTGAAGTACTGCTTCACCTGCAAGATGTTTCGGCCACCCCGGACCTCTCACTGCAGCGTCTGTGACAACTGTGTGGGTGAGTGGGAGGCAGCAGGGAGCCCTGGAGACGGGGGAGTCACCCGTGGGGGTGGGGCTGTGTCTGAGTCAGCCAGAGGCAGGCAGGAAGTCTGGTGCACCCCACTTTGCTCTGACCGAGGAGGGGCTGTAGGGAGAGGCGCAGAGTGTGACCAGTGGTATCTTGGCTTTGGGCCAGGATTGGTAAGATTCCCAGAATCTACTAGATTCTGCCAGGAAGAGAATGATTTGCTATCCAGGGGCCCAGGGTCGTTATATTGAACAACTTTGCTCTGATTCCCAGGGTTTGGGAAGGGTAAGAATCTGGGAACAGAGGAGTTCAAGCTGATACGGTGGAGAGGATGGAGCCAGGATTGGAAGCTTAGCTCCTGACCCACCACTGCAGTGGTTGCTGGGGAACCAGAGACTGTTTTGTCTCGTCTTCGTGCTCGTCAGAGGCCCGGCGGCCGTGATGAGGACTCAGGGCGTGCCCCTGGGAGGGTGTCAGGAGGGAAAAGCTATGCAGGAGGACCCAGGCAAGCTGAGCCACGGTGACTGTGCATGGTCCCCAGGCAGTGAGCTCCACTCGCTAGCTCAGCACCCCCGAGTGACTAGTGACGAGTGACGGAACAGCAGGGAACACCCAGGACGGTAGGCAGGGACAGGGGTGACTCAGTGAGCGTCACTCATCCCTAAGAATCTGCCCCACCTGCCCCCTGTGAAGACTGCTGGCCTCGGTGTGAGGCCTGCAATGGGCTCGTCATCCGTATTCTCGCACAGGACTTTCCTTACCAGTCTGGGCGTGATCCCCCGCCCCTGGGGACGTGGTGCTGGTGTGAGCTCAGCCCTCGGCACGGGCCTCTCATGCCAGCTCCCCACAAGGGACAGAGCAGCCCAGCCCCTCCCTGGGCCTCTAGTTCTAGAGCAAGGAACGGGGATCATTGGTGGTTGGCATGTGGCCGGGGTCATAGGCCAGGCAACAAGTGCTTTCTTGTGGATCTTTGTACCAGACCATGCTGGACCCTGGGATTCAGCTCAGTGTGTGGCCAAAACAGGTCCCCTCGTGGAGTTTACAGTCGAGCAGGGGTCCTTGGCCAGGCCACTCATTATACATGAGTATGTAAACACATGGGCGACGAGCCACAGAAAATAACTAACGGGGCAGATAACAGAGGGCCCTCACCCTGTCCGGGAGCAGAGGAGACTTTTGTAAAGAAGCGGCTTTGCAGCTGAGACACTAAGGGGGAGTTACCCTTAGCCGGGTGAAGAGAGAATGCTAGGCAGTAGGAACCTGTGCACAAAGGCCCGGAAGCGGGGGGCGTCCAAGGACCTGTGAGGCCAGTGCAGAGAGGGTGGGGGTGGGAAGCCCCAGCTGTGTCGTGCGGCCTCTAAGCGCTTTGCTGCTTGCGGGCCAGGCACCCTGACCCATCTCCCGTGGCCCTGTTCCAGAACGGTTTGACCATCACTGTCCCTGGGTGGGCAACTGTGTGGGGAGACGGAACTACCGCTTCTTCTACGCGTTTATTCTCTCCCTCTCGTTCCTGACGGCCTTCATCTTCGCCTGTGTGGTCACCCACCTGACGCTGCGTGAGTTGGGGCTGGGGACAGGGCTGGCGGGGTGAGGGGCGGACAGGGCTGGGGCGGGCCAGCATGCTCGGCCAAGTCAAGGGGCTGCTGTCACCGTCCCTCTGAGCTAGGCCCTGTCCTGTTTTCTCCCTTCTCCAGGCTCTCAGGGAAGCAACTTCCTCTCCACTCTGAAGGAGACACCAGCAAGATATCCTTTGTCAGCTGGTGGGAACGAGGCCCCCTCCCTGGGGTGGGTCCCCGCCCCTCCTGGAAACAGAGGGGAATGGCGGAGAGCCAGTGTTTGTCCTCGGGAATAATCCACCACCCCAGCTGCTTCTCTTCCCTCCCGGGCTGGAGCTGATCCTCAGTGGCCTGATCAGGGGCTGGGGTGGCCAAGAACTCTCAGGAGCCACAGTCCCTGTCTTCCCTTAAGACACCAAGCTCCCTGGACCGTGTCCTGCGTGGGGTTCTTGGTGCCCGGAATCCTCATTTCCCTCTGCCGTCCGTTACCCGTCCTGCCCTTGAATGGGCTCCCAAGCCCTCGTTAGGGTACAGGAGGTGATCCTGCTGAGAAGTGGTGAGCGGACCACAGGAAGGTTAGACTCCCTTCCTTTCGGAGGAAATAGCTCGTGGAAGGATAGGGGAGAGAGGCGGAGCGTGGCCAGCTCCCGGGCTCGAGGGAGGCTTCCGGCTCTGTCCCCGTGTGGGTCCTTGACCACCCTGCTCACTGTGCTGGAGTTGGTGATCTGCTTCTTCTCCATCTGGTCCATCCTGGGCCTCTCAGGGTTTCATACTTACCTCGTCGCCTCCAACCTGACAACTAACGAAGACGTGAGTAAGGCTGAAGCCACCCCCGTGCTTGGTCAGGGTCCTGGGGAGGAGACAGGGGGAGGGAGCCTGGGGCGGCTGCCGTGCAGCCCGAGTCTTGGGCCACTGAGGTAACACGAGTGGAGACGGAAGGCCGCCAGGCGTTGCCTTCCAGCGCCCACGGCTTGGCCCTGGCAGACCCAGTGAGGGCTTCTAAGGCCCCCTCGTGCCTCAGGCCCTCAGCACAGGCTTTCTCGCTAACCCCGAGGCAGTGCTCCACTGTAAAGCCACTACGCTGGCCAGCATGTGACCGTTTCCAGAGTTCTTTGGGGGTCCTTTTGCCAACTCTGAGGCAGGAGGAAAAGGGATGCTTTTCTCCTGTTTGGTAGCTGAGGGACTTGCCTCAAGGTCAGACAGGGACACAGATTCAGGGTCGTGGCCGGAAACCATCGCTAGGCTTTGCTGTGCCCCCACCACATGCCCTTAGAGGCAGAAGAGCTGTGATGGTTGTCAGGGTGTCCCTGGGGCTCCCTTATTGAAGGATACAGCGAGGACAGGACCGTGAGGCTGTCCTGCAGACCTCCAGCAGCAAGCACCGTTTGAGCGCCCCTGTGTGTCCAACCCTGGGCCGGCCCTGACCTCCCCTTCCTATTCTTGCAAACAGTAAGAAAGCAAATGAGAGCATCAGTGTCCGGGCCGCCAGCACATACTGCTCAGGGTCCCGTGACCAACAGAAAGTACATGTTTTGACCTCAGCGTCTCATTCTGGGAAACAAAACTGAGCCCTCCTGGTGGGGGATCATGCTGGGTGATTGGTACAGAGCAGAAGTGATCTCAGCTAGCATCTCCCAAGATGGTCCTGTGGGTGCTAGTGCTTCAGCATGCTACTAGGGGTTAAGTAAAAAGCTGCGAGATGGGCAAATACATTTGGAAAACTTTGAGTTAAGCCAAGCAGGTATCTTTCCTTGCTAAACTCCCTGGGGCCTTCGATAGCAGGCTTCGTGAACCTAGAGACGGGCAGGATTTCATCGAATGCTCCACTGATGGTATCTGAGTTCTCTCGTTTTCAGATGAGGACTGAGATTCAGAGAAGTGGCCTGTCCAGGGTCCTAAGTGTGTGGGCAGCAGGGCCACGGTTCGCAGCCAGGTCAGCCCCAGCCCTGGCCCCTTGCACGACCTTCACTCGTCGGTGGCTGGCCAGAGAAGAGAGGCTGCACCCAGAAGCTTGCCTTTGGCAGCTTCTCTGGCCGGGCTCTGTTTTCTGTCCAATTAGGGCTTCTTCCTCTCCGCCAGGTCCCCCCCGCATCCAACAGTCCCCCACACTCACTGAATAGCCTGGGTTAAAGACACATCCCCTCCAGTAGTCTCTTAAGAACTGCCAGCATTTGCCAGTTTTTCCCAGCCTCTAGGAAATGGAAAGCCAATAGAAGCAAAGGGAGGTACCTGACTCAGACCTCCTTCCTGCTGGCAGATCAAAGGCTCGTGGTCCAGCAAGAGGGGCGGTGAGGCCTCCGTCAATCCCTACAGCCATAAAAGTGTTATCACCAACTGCTGTGCCGTGCTCTGCGGCCCCCTACCTCCCAGGTAAGCCGGGGAGGTCACAGGGCCTGGCTTGGCCTGTGCGGGCCAGCCCTATGTGTCCACACCTCTCAGAGGTTCTGGAAGCAGCAGACCTCTCCCCACACCACAGAAACCCTCTGTCCACCATCCCCGGCAGAGTGCACACAGGCGTTTGTCACATAAAAGAATTCTATGTAATTGTTAGTCACATATGCTCATCGCAGAAAGAAAAATTAAGTACAAAACATTAAGAAGAAGAGTATTAGGTATCCCGTGTAATCTTATTCCCCAGGATCACCACAAGGAATGTTTTGGCCACGCTTGAGCGACACCTCCCTTCTGGGGCTGATGGCCGCACCAGGTGGGGCCTCTGTCTTCCCTTCGGGCAGGAAGAGCCCCATTGGCTCCGACCTGGGCAATGCCCCCCCCCTTCTCACACCAGGGGGCGCCAGAGTGCCAGAACGGGAGTTAAGTTGCAGGGGCCACTTCGGATGGGAGACTTCGGCACACTGTCCACCCCCCAGCCCCCCCACCCCTACCCCGCTCCTCCTGCCCGATATGCCTGTCATGCTTGTGGTGGTGGGGAGGGTGACAGTGGGCATCGCGCTCTTTCACCCTGCTCTTCCCCTTCCCCGCAGCCTGGTTCTGTGGCAGCCACACGGCAAAATGGGCTGCTTTGAATTAACTGAATAAATCCGGTGGCCAAAACCAGGTGTCCAGAGTGCAGAGAGGGCCCTTCTGAAAGGAAAGGGGCTTGAACCCCCCCACTGGACATCAGCTCCCCTTTCTCAGGCTTTCTAGAACTGAATCTTTCCTTGGGTGGGAAATGGACTCTGCCATTCAGTCCCCGGCCTGGATCACTGGTGCCGGGCAGGGGCCCTCACGTGTCCCCTCTTGTGTTTTGGAAGCCTGATCGACCGGAGGGGATTTGTGCAGTCCGACACCGTGTTGCCCTCGCCCGTCAGGAGCGATGAGCCAGCCTGTGGAGCCAAGCCCGACGCCAGCATGGTAGGAGGCCACCCCTGAACGGGGCTCCCACGCGCCACCTGCTGGCCTGTCCACCCCTCCGCACTCACCTTCCGCCCTCCACACCTGCTGGGACCCTCCCCATTCCACCCAAGGGAAGCAGAGCCGCCAAAGACTCTCGTATTTATTTCCCACCCTGCGTGGCTTTCCCCACACTTCCGTGGCTGTACCCTCTGCTCCCCAAACTCAAGTTCCCACAGCCTTGGGCCCTAGAATTCCCCCCAGCTGATCAGTGGCAGGAGTGGCAGGAGAGAGAGGCCAGGGCCCCTGAGGCCGCTGCGAGGGGACCATGCCAAGTCTCTGGCTGTGCCAGGGCAAGCCCCGTGTGAGTGAGGGTGCCGGCTGAGTGCGAGATGTCCCCGGCGTGGGGGAGCTGTTGGGCGGGGCTCCGCCCGGGGCCTGGGGGTAAAGCGGGACCCAGGAGCCCTCGGCTCTGGACAGCAGGCTGTAGGAGAGGACGCCTCCTCTGTGGGCCGCTCTGGTGTGTGGGCTCCTTCGTTCTTTTTGTGATGATCATTGTTCTTTCTTCCGTTTTCGTTCTTGTTTTCTGTATGGAGTTGGCCAGTAGGATAGAGCTGGGGTTCCAGATAGAAAGGGCAGAGGTGGGGGCGGGTGGGGGACAGCCTATGTCAGAGGAAGCTACACCAGCCAGCCAGGCCCCAAAGACCTCAGCTCCTGCATGTTTCCTGGGCCACACGCTAGGAAGTGGGGGGGCCTCTCCCTCTCGCTGCCCATGGCGGGTTCTCTGTGGGATCCCAGTCTGGCCCCCCATCTCTCTCCCAAGTCAGTTCTTGGGCTGGGCGGTTATACTCATGCTGGCAATACTTGAAACGGGTTTATTAATGCTGGGTATTTTGCACAATTTTATAGACCTCTTTTCTACGTAGCATTTTTTTAAATGGAAGAAGAAAAAAAAAGTCAGCCACGTTGCTATCTGTGTAGTGCCAGGTAAAGGATTATCAGAAGGCAAGTTGGTTTTAATAAACTTATAAGAGAATTTCTGGCTGTGAGCGTGTGAGTGTGAGTGTGTGTCCGCATGTACCCTCGTATGAATGTGGCTGGCTCCCACTCCCCTGCGTCCCCGGGGCGGCCCCTCTCCCCACCATCCCCCTGGGGTGTTAGCCGCCAGCAGCAGGAGCAGCCGGAGCCGTGGCCTCAGGGAGCCCGTGCCTTGATCACAGGAGCCCCCCGAGTTCCCACCGCAGCTCGGCCCCTGTCCTCCTGTCTTTCCTTCCTCCTCGGACATTAGGAAGCCTGGGACCTGCCCAGACGGGCTGAGGCTGGGCGCGGCGGATGGGGTAATGGCCGTGGGGAGCGGCTGCCGTTCTACAAGCCACGCTCCCTCCTCCGGGCTCTGAGTATGGGACCTTGTGCCCGTGGCCAGAGGACAGGGAGTCTCTGCCAACCGGAGGACCCCGTCCGGACAAAAGGGAGGAAAGAGCAGGGTGGTCCAAGAGGCGAGTGAAGGTTGGCCTAAATCTGGGCCCGAAACTCAAAGGATGTCTCTTCTCTGCTGGAAACTATAGCTTCTTATCAAAATAGATAGGAAATTGTTTTGTGCCCCTCCTTGGCCCTTCAGGTGGCCTGAAGCCCTTGGAAAGTGACGAGGAAGACCTCGTGTCTTGCCCTTCCTTGCCGCAGAGGCTAGTGGGTCCCAGGCAGCTGAGAAATGGCAGCCCCAGAGGGTCCCCTCTGGGAGAGTGTCGGGACCCTGGGCCAGGCTGCAGTGGTACTGGGAGGTGGGGAGGGAGCCGGTTAGCGGAGGGGACTCCCGCCTGCCTTTTATTTAAGCCAATATTCTTTGTTCCTGCTTGTAATAAAATTTTTGTTTTTAAGAGTTGATTTGCTTTGGTTTGGTTTTTGTTTGCTTTGCTCTTTGCTGAGGCTCCAACTGGCAGCCCTCTGTTCTTTCAGCCAAACTTGGTCTTTCCTGGGGAGGTGAAAGGCAGGAAGCCCAGAGATACGGCTAACGTTCCCCTCTCCTGGCTGAGTCTGTCTGCTGGAGGCCGAGCAAGGGGGCGAGGTCCCCATAGGCATGTCAGAAGAAGCCATCCTGTCCCCTCCTTGTCCCCTCCATTTTTCCCCTGCCTCGGGGACTTGCAGCCTCCCAAGTTCTTTTTCCTTGCTGCGTTTTCACTCTGGCCCCCAGGGACCGCCCAGCTAAGAAAACGTTTCTGAGACCGTAGATTCCAGTTTGTGAGCCAGAGCCTCCCTGGCCCCCAGCCCGCCCCGGGCAGCACGGCCCAGCCAGCCAGCTCATAACTCTGGCCTGCCTCTCTGGTATCTCCCCCAGGAGGACACCTGTCAGGATTTTGCCATCTCCTGCACAGCCTGAGGGGAGCTAACAGGCCTCTTTGCAGAGGGTTAGCTGGTAAGAGCGTACCTCCCCTGTCAGCCAGCACCGCCCGACCCCTCACACACCGTCTCATTCTCATCGCATGCCTTGCCGGCCCCGTGGAGCCCATTCATCTGTGTGGTGTGTGGTGTGGTGCGTGTGCTGGCGGTGGGGGGCCGCCAGGGCTTGCCCCCCAAACAGAAGGATCGGGGCCTCAGGGCAGGGCTGACAGCCCGGCCCTGCTCTGGACCGAGGCAGTAGCTTCACGCAGAGCCGCTCTCCCGCCGGAGCAGGAGGTGAAGGGTGAGGTCGGGGAGAGGGTGGCCTTCCTGCTCCGAGGCGCTGGGGCCTGATCTGGTGGTGGCCCGGTGCGCAGGAGCCCGCAGTCACAAACACTCACGTCCTGGCTTCGTGTCCCTGCTGAGCTCTCGCCCGCCCGTCCTCTCTCCTGCTTCGCTGCCTGCCGCCCAAGCCTCGGCCCTTCCGCAGGGGAGAGGCAGGTGCCGGGGCAGCGCCTGTCCCCGCCAACACTGCCGCGGGCCCCCTCTCTCCCCGTGAGCCCGCTAACCCTCTCTCTTCTCCTCCTTTGCTGTCCTGCTGGGATCGCCAGTGTGCGCGGGGGCTTAAGGACCTCCTGAGGACCGCTGCTCTCTACCTCTCCGGGAGCGGCCCGAGGGGAGCCCGGCACCCAGCCCCTCCACCTGCCTGACCTGTGGCCCACCTGCCACCGTCTGTGCCTACAGGGTCTGCCCCCGAGCCCGCCCCGCCTGCGCTCTCCAGAGCCCCCACCCCAGGGGCCGGCCGGCCCCTGGCCCCCCGCCCCGACTCCACGCCGGCCAGAGTGCAGAAAGCCATCCCGCGCCGTCCGCACAACGACACGGCGCTGTGCTGAAACTTGACCCCCTGCCACTCCGCGTCCCCTTCCCCAGATCTGTAAGGTGTCCAGACTGTCCAGGAATCCGGCCTTACGGCCCGCCCCCTCCCAGAAGCAGGCCCAGCTGTAGCAGGTTTCTTCAGGAGCCTCTGGGGTGTTGGTGGATGATGACGCTGCTGAACAAGTTTGGTGACTGTTCTAAGCACAACCGGTTTGACGCTGTTCCCACGGCCCCTCCGTCCCCACTGCCC
>CM053606.1:16746873-16812769 GCA_028646535.1 Procyon lotor
GGGTGGGGGGTGGGGGGCCTGGGCCTCTTAGTCCCCAGTACCTGAATGTTGAGAGGGATGAAGGAGACCAGACTGTAGTCTTCGATGAGCTGCACCAGTTTCTCATTGAGCTGACGGTAGTGGCGGAAGAAAGGGTCAGAAGCCAGGTGGTCGAGCAGGTAGGAGAGGTCCAGGACCTCTGTGTAGTAGTCCAGGTTGAAAGCTAAGGAGAGAAATTGGTGTTCAGGAGCAGCTGACATGTGGCTAAAAGATCCGAGGACAGGGACCATATGTCCTTTCTTTCTTCCTTTTGTCTTCATTCACCCATACATTCAACAGATATTTGTCGAGGCAGTGAAATGAACTTACTCAGAAGAAAATACTTGGTTTTACCCATCGGCTCTGCCATTTACTAGCGAGACGGGACTGCTGTGAAGATTAAATGCTCTAAGTCCCAGTGTCTGGTACACACAAGCACTTGATCCATGGTAATAAATAATAGGATCAAACGTGTCCCGAGCGCAGTGCTGGGTCCCTGCCGCACAGAGCTCATGGCCAGGCAGTCGCACCCCCAGGACCCGGCACATGCACCAGAAGGACTCTAGCAGGGCACTTCTGCTATAAATCACTTTCCCTTTCTGGGCCAGCTTCTCCTGAATGTGAATTGCGGATACCAGACTAGATGACTCCAAGTTCTAGGAATGCAAACTTCCTCTAAGAGAAGGAAAGCAGGCCTCCCTGCATTGTCCATTTCTGCTGGAAAACTCAAGCACTTGGGTTACTCAGCTGGTTTGTCCCAGAGTGAGCCAAAGCAGTCAGGCTGTTGGGATTGACTGACTCACTCCCTGCACCCAATGTGGGGCTCAAACTCACAACCCCAAGATCAAGAGTCACACGCTCCTCCAACTGAGCCAGCCAGGCGCCTCTGTCACCTGTCTTCTAATCAGAAAGTGTCACCCCTCTGCCTGCAAGGAGTAATGTCCTGGGCATTCCTACAGACTTCTTGGATTGCCTGACAGGTACATTCTTCCCCAGGAATTAAGCTATCGGAGCCAGGTGCACCTGGGCTTGGATTTCATCTCTGCTAACATACTAGCTGTGTGATTGACCCTGGGGCATTCATATGTCTCTGGGCTTCAATGGCCTCATCCGGTTTGCACATCAGTCTCCTATAAGGATAACTGGCAAGAGTCAGAGGTAGAAAGGTCAAGGACCACCACGCAGCCATCTGGACTGGAGGCCAGAAAGGCGAGTGGAGGGGCTTGGGAAGACTGTGAATCTGGGCATAGATAAACAGGGCTTCTGGGCTTCCCAAGAGATGGACCATGACTCTGGGCTGAGGCGGCCCCTCCGAGGTGCTGGCATCCCTCCCTGCCCTGACTGACAACCAGCGGGCCTCCCGGGACAACGCCCTGACACGTGGTGATCCTAACAACCTTACTTCCTGTTCACTGCTGGTCATTTCAGCTTTTCTTCTCCAGGTTCCTTTGTGGCTGGAGATGCTAATATTTAGGGAACTGATGCCCCCAGCTCAGTGCGCTAATTTTGCAGGAAAAAAGTGGTGGCCATGAGGCCCCTAGGCAACTCCCCTGCCTCCCCCTTCTCCCTGCATCTTCCCCACCCTAACAAAGGCACCTCTGTCTGTCCACTGGCTCAGACAGAAACCTGACAGTCATCCTTAATTCCTTGGTCTCCATGTCCAATCCACCAGCAAACCCTATTTCTTTCTTTTTTTTTTTAAGATTTTATTTATTTGACAGAGAGAGAGAGAGAGAGATCACAAGTAGGCCGAGAGGCAGGCGGGGGGCGGGGGAAGCAGAGCTCGATCCCAGGACCCCAAGATCATGACCTGAGCTGAAGGTAGAGGCTTTAACCCACTGAGCCACCCAGGTGCCCCTCAAATCCTATTTCTTGAGCGAGTTTTGGATCGATCAACTTCTCTCCATTCCCACTACCACTGTTTATACTGCTGCAAAAACCTCCTCAAAGATCTCTGTTTAAATTCTTGCCCATTTCAATTCATTCTCCACAGAACAGCCACAATGACATTAATTCATGCAATTTCCTTACTTCATCAGTGGCTTTCCCCGGGGCTTCAACAGTATAGGTTCTGGCCCCTGTCCACCCCTCTGACCTCAATTCCTACCACCCTTCCCTAACTACTACCTCACTACCCTGGGCTTCCCCTCTCTGCCCCCTCCTTTTTCCTTTAACAAAAACAGCTCTTTCCCTAAGGACTTTCCTCCTACTGGTCCCTCCACCTAGAACAGTCCTGCTTTGGCTGGTTCCTTCTCACCATTTGGGTCTCAGCTCAGGTAGCACTGCTCACTCCCCTCACTCCCAACCACTCATTTTGTTTTCATTCCTTTGCAGTACATATCACCAACTATATAGCTCTCTTGTCCCCAAAACCCAGAACAGTCTCTGGCCCAGAGTGGCACAAAATAAATAGGCAGGAATCAGGCAGGACCTTCCTGTGGCTATGATCACCAAGCCATGCATGGTCTCTGGAGGCAGCTCCCTTCAGCTGAGATCTGTTTCACTCCCGACTCCCTGCCTGCCCTGAAGAGGAACTCTCACCCAGCTTCCCATAGTGCTCAATGAGGTCCATCTTGGAGAGGAGGTTGACATGGGGCAGCTCCACATGCAGCATGGTGGCCAGAGAAGTACACAGTACGGAAATGAACTTGGCTGGGTCTGTGCAGTAATGAGAATCCACCAGGTGGACAGCAGTCAGCTGGAAAAGGGGGAAGAGACAGGGTGAATGGCCTGGGGAGGCAGGAAACATCAGCGCCTATGTCTTTCCCCAAAGACTGGGGATTTCTGGATAGAGTGCAAGCCTTTCCCATTAGTGATCTCCTGTTTCTGCTTCATTCTAATAGCACTCATTTCCTTTTGCCAGGAGATAAGGAGCATTTTTCCTTACAAGATGCCTTGCACTGTGCCTCCCAGTGGGCAACTGGCCAATTCTGATTGCATCTGACTCTATTTCATTTACTTTTGCCCAGCAAGTCACAACAACAATCACCATACCGCTTTCTACAATAACGCCTCCCACACTTCCAATAATCCCATATTGGGTTCTAGTCCATCCATTCTGCAGATGAGAAAACTGAGGGTCAGAGATAGAAACTGACTTACCCAGGCCCACACAGCGAGTCAGTGGCAGAGCCTGAATTCGAACTCACACTAGTTTTACTCCAAAGCAACTCGGCCCCTACCTCGCTGTGTGACATGGGGGCGTGGTATCTGTCCTCCCTGTCTCAGTTCCTCCATCTGCAAAAGGAGCCTGCTCCACCCAAGACGCACCCTGAGGTCCCACTGTGCCATCTGGGAGAAGATGCTGCGCAGGGCGCCATGGTGCGTGCAGAGCTCCACCTGGCCCGGGCAGTCGAAGAGGAAGTAGTGGCCGCGGAGGGGATCTAGCTTGGCACGCAGCCAGTCCAGGTTGGCCTCCAGGTACTCCATGCAGTAGAGCAGGCCCCCGTTGGGCCCCAGCCGCAGAGCGTCCATCACATCGCCCAGCCCCACCAGCTCGCCCACGTCCACGGCGCACTCGTACGGCAGCCCCTCGTTGGCCGGGTCCAGGTTCACCACCGCCACGCGCCGGCCCAGCGCGCGCAGGAACTCGCTCATGCCCTGGCAGTACGTGGTCTTCCCCGAACCGGGCGGGCCGATCACCGCCTGCCCAAAGGCCGTGGTCGGCGCGGCCCCCGCCATGGGTGGCACGCGGGCCCGTGCGGGGCAGACAAGCTCAGAGGAGACACGAGCCGAGGGAGACGGGATCCCCGGATTGCACTTCGATGGGGACCGGCAGCGATGCCCGGCCGGCCCCGGAGGAAGTGCCGGTACCCGGGCGGTGAAAGGGGACCAAATGGCCCGGTACTAACCGGACCAACTCCCGACTTCCGGACGACGTCGGAAACGGGGGGGCCCTGAGAGGAAGTCCCGCCCACCCGACGTTGGCGCAACTTGGCGTCAGGGGGCGTGGCGACGCGGAGCGATTCTACCTGAGGGGTGGGCTGGTGTCAACGCACGGCGCTGGTGTCGGGTGGGCGTCTCTAAACCAGGTTTCCCCCACCGTCCTCTGGCCCAAATTAGAAGATAAAAAGGGAAATCCAGTATTAAACTTTTTTATTCTCCTGTTAGGTCGCAGGCCGGGGCCACCTCCCGAGGCCTTCCCGCTGCTGGTCCCTGCCAGTTAGGGGAGGAGGCATGGAGCGCCCTCCCCAAGATCGTCTCTTCCAAGCATCTCGAGTCCTCTCCTCTTCCAGGTCCTTTCCCTCATCTTTCTGACCTTTATAGTGACCCCCACCCCACCCCAACGAAGGCTGTGCCGAGAACTTCAGTCAGTACAGCTTTTCAAGGTACTGGGGGAGGCAACGTGGGCAAGCTCAAACAGGGACTGGGGTTAGGAAACCAAAGAGAGGTCATTAAGCCCTAATGTTAAAAGAGGTACTAGGAGGCTTCGGGGGAAAATGCCCTTGAGGTAGAGAGCCAGAAGGCAAGTTCAGAATAAAGCACCTTGAACATGCTGCACAGATTGCTGCTCCCCAAGTTCCTTAGGCTGTAGTGGGAGATAAGGCCAAGGCAGAGGGCTGCCCCTGTGCAGTTATGAGTGATAATAAGGAAGGCCCGGAAACTCTCACTCAGGCTCTGAAGGCTTGTCCAAGGCACAGTTGGAACTCCTCACAAAGGCCATGTCTGGCCTAAACTTCATGCTAGTGGGTGGCTGGCGTCGGAGCAGTGACTCCCCCTGGTCTTGAGGTAGGGGCTCATCATAGACGGTGGAGATGAGCCCCAAGCCAGTTCCACGGGGCCTCTTCAGTTGCCCAAATGGCTGTAGCTTCTCTCCATGGTACCTGCATTAATAAAGGCTCACAGTGAAAGGGCTGCTCTCAAACTTTTATTAGGTTGGGAAAGGACAGAGAAGCAGCTCTTACACGGCTGGTTTGTCCCAAAGACAGAGCCTTTAAATCTGGATCTTTGCTCTTCAAGCTCCTTATCTATTCAGACAGTGCCAGCAACCTGGGGTCTCACATACTGCTTTCATTTTAAATAGTACACAGAGTTTAGAACAACGGTCACCATTCTGTGACTTACAAGCACTCCCTAACAGCAATCATCAAGTCCAAACTCCTCAGATCAGGGGGGTATGACTCCCCCAAAGATCAGTGATCTGTCAAGCCTTAGGGCTTGGTCTTTAAAAAAAAAGAAAAAGTGCCAGACCTACATTTTCCTTCTAATTCTGCTTTGAAGTTCATCCCCTAGAATGGAAGAAGGAAGGGGAAACCAGGATACAGATGAAAGGCTAGCTGGGCCCCCCCAGGGAAGTCCCTGGGTCATACTCACCCCAATCCACGCTTGCATCTAGGGTGCTGGCCATCACTATCCAGGGCCTCAGGCACCCCTGAACACTGGCTCCCCAGACCCTGGCCCTCAGCCCAGCCCTGCTGCTCCATCACCTTCCGTCCAATGCCCTGTGCAGGGAAGAGAGAAGACTCAAGAGTATGGGGCTCCTTGTGAGGGATGTAGAGGAGGAGGAATGGGGACAGGGAAGGAAAGGAGGGGTCAATGGGCGAGGCACAGTGCTCACCTTGGTGTGGCGCTCAAAGGTGCCCACTTGGCATCTGATCACAGAGCCGTCCTCCTGGCCATCACGGAGTCTCCTTTCCAGACGCATTCGGACAGAGTCTCGGGCATCCTTGTCTCCACCATCTGAGGAAGTAGAGCTCAGTTTGCAGAAGGGTCTCTCTCAACAGAGATGGGGGAAAATCAGGTTTCCAGGACCTCCTCCCAAGATTTACATATTCATCTTCAGAGTGTTTTATTTTTAAAAATTTTTTATTTCTTTAAGAAAACACGAGCAGGGGGAGGGGTAGAGGAAGAGGACAAGAAGACTCCTGCTGAACAGGGAGCCCAACTCGGGACTCGATCCAGGTCCCCGGGATCAGGACCTGAGCTGAAGGCAGCCGCTTAACTGACTGAGCCCCCTAGGCATCCCCAGAATCTAAACTCTTAACCGGAGCCTGAGCTCCTGACCCTCCTGCTCTACCAGGGCCCGCCCATCAGAACCAGAGCCCCCTGAGGGCTGACTCCACAGAAAAAAAATAAATACATAAAAATTTAACAAAGCCCTGCCCACAACCAGCTCCTGGGTGCACAAAATGCACACAGGTGGAGATGTCTGAAGAGAGGAACCCTGTCAGTGGGCAACCCCAAGGGAGCTGGTTCCATCTCAGCCTCTGCGAAGCAGGCCTGGTAAAGTGTCACTGCAAGTCCCGGGCACCAGTCCCCCATCCCCGTCCTGCAACCCCTGGCCCAGTACCTGTGTCGTAGTACACACTCATGTCCACGTCCCAGTCATCAGCTGTCTGTTCATCAAAGTCTGCAGATAAAAAGCATTAAGCAGAGTAAGCGAAAGACTCCTGGTTCCGTTGAGAGTTAAATCTAAACTTAGACCCACGTTCTAGAACTTGGAGCTTTTCGTTGGATTTTTAAGTCTTTTGGGGGGGGGGTGTCATTTTCTTCTCCACTCCACTGATTCCCCCACCCCTAAAAAGGAATGATGGGTAAGCCTCTTCACCAGCCCTTTATTGGGCCTCACTGCCAGAAAACCCAGCTCGCAGAATGGAGGGCCCTGACCGAACGCACCAGGGGTCAGCCAACATCACCTCCTTCCTCCTCCTGCCAGAACTGAGCGTCCGTGTAGAACACCAGGCCGGAGCCGCCTTTCTCCCACTTGAGCTCGATCTCCTCCTCAAAGAGGCGCTCGGTGGTGCGCTCCTGCCTGGTCACATCCTCATGCAGTGCTTCGTGACGCTCCCACTCCTCACCCCGGTCGTCATCCTGGGAGAAGGCGGGGAGAGGTGACCTGCCTGTCCAGCCTCCTGGCCTCAAGCCTGCAAGGAGGGCAGCTCTGGGCCCAGGAAGCCTGTGACACAGGCCCTCAGCTCCATTCTTCCAAATTTCTCTTAGAAGCAGCACATATTTGGCCCCTGAGGCCTTGCCTAACACATCTCTCCATCCCTCGTGTGTCTCGACATACCTGGCGCCTTCTTCCATCCAAGCCTGACTCCCTCTTAACCTCTGTGCTTTCAGCCATGTTGTTCCTCCTGCTGGAAATAGCTGCCCTCCTCTCCTACCACTTTCTCTTCTTCGCCTGGTAAATCCTCATCCCTCAAGTTCTACAGTCTTACATGAAGCCTCCACACTGAGGCCCACAGCATTCCTGCTGGCCTCCAAACTCTGCAGTTTGGAGGTAATCGGCACGCACTGTTTAGGCCTCAATACAAGAGGGGATAACAGCTAATACCTATTGTCTACTGTGTGTCAGGCCCTTCTCATAACTTAGCTCCTTGGATCACCCCAACAACGCTGTGAGGGGAGTACCATCATTCCCATTCTTCAAACGAGGAGACCTGGATGCAGAGGAGTAAAGTGATTTTACTCCTGATAGTGACCCAAGGGAGTAGCAGAGCTGGCCTTCAAACCCTGGTCATCATACACCCTTTCCAGATGTTGCTTCTCGCTCTTCAATGAGACTGGAGGCTCTTTCAAGGCAGTCAGTGGATCTTGGAATGTCTCTGGAATCCTGCACTAGCCTGTGTGTACAACTGCTTGTCTAGACTTGCAGAATGATAGGATGACTCCTGGCTTGAAATCTTGGGGGCTGTCCCGGTTAAACTCCCAAGAGGCCTCAGGCATCACTGCTGCAGAACAGGTGCTGGGGACCAGTCCACACAGTACTATACCAAGGATGTGGGGTGGATGTTAGCAACTCTGGGCTGGCAACTTTGAAGACGTAGATGAATTTTTTTTTTTTACCCAGAGTATGCACACACCGAAAAGTTTCCCCCCCAAAAAAAACACCTTTCCTGGTTTCATGGATGAACAACCAAATTTGGAGAAAGAGGTAGAAGAAATGTCTATTTCGTTGAAAATTAGAGTGGAGGCTAGTGTCCAAGCCACAGACTCAAGGTCGGAAAATAGAGGTGACTTCCAGCCACATACTGAAAGCACACAGAGGTTAGACAAGCAGCAAAGGGGGCCAAGTTCACATCCCAGCTCTGCTTCTACTTCCTTACATGATTTTTATCTCTTGGATGGTATTATTTCCAACTACGAAAAGGACGCCCCTCACATTCCTTCTAAGAGAATGCAAAGAAGACCCCTTTGAGAATCTTCTGATAAAAATTCTAGCCCCTCTCCTCAAAGAAGTGCCTATTTGCACATGCAAATGCAGTTTTATATTCAATATCAGGG
The DNA here is from genome assembly GCA_028646535.1 of Procyon lotor. Taxonomy (NCBI): domain Eukaryota; kingdom Metazoa; phylum Chordata; class Mammalia; order Carnivora; family Procyonidae; genus Procyon; species Procyon lotor. The sequence continues at coordinate 16,755,118 of CM053606.1, forward strand.
AGTTCTAACTCTTTGGAACCCTCCCAAGAAGCCCGCACGTTTAGAACTGCTGTAACATACAGTTGAAGAGTGATAGTATTAAAAGCTCTAGCCTCTCTAAGCTGCCAGCAAAGACAGGGTAGCTCACCGTACTCACTTCATCTGAGTGTGACTCTTCTTCCTCCTTTCCCCCTTCCTCCTCTGGCTCTCCATGGGAGCTGGCTGGTATGTCTGCTAGGCAGGTTCCTTGGGGTATTTCTTCGCCTTCAGCCGTGTACACAAGCTCTTCCTGCTCCACAGTCTCTGAGTCCTCATACTTGAATGGCACATTACCATAGCGCCGGGAGGAACCTGTCTTGGGGAACTGGAGCTGCAGCTGGGTGATGATCCGAGGGGGTAGGCGGCAGGCCCGGATTAATTCCAGAAAGACCCGCAGAGGAGTCCCCACATTCCCATTGGGCATCAGCACTGGTGGGTTGAGCTCTGGCAGCTGCCTCAGATCGGCCAGAGTGAAGGCTTCATTCTTAGCTTTCCGACTCTGCAGCTCCTTCCGGGTTTTGAAAGGAAAGGAACCCAAACCTTGAAAAGCAGAAGAAAGAACAGCTCTTGAAACCTAGAAGCCTCCAGCAACCCTTGAGCCAGAAATCTGTCATCTCTTTTAGCCCAATGCTCTTCCTCCCTTTCGGAATTCTCCGGAGTAACTTTCTCCATTCCCTGACCAGAACCACCTAATAATCTCATGCCATTTCTCATCACCTCAGCTGAGCACACAAGTTTTTTTCAGATCTGGTGCCTGTTGACTTTCTGATTCTCAACTGCCACCAACCCCCACTCCCTGCACATCCTCACACGATGTGCTTCAACCACGCCAAACAATTTAACATGTCCTGAAAGTTCATGGACTTTCACATCTATCTGCAAATGTCATTTACTCTGAACACTATTCCTTCCTACTCCTGTTTCTCTTTCAGATCCAGATGAGAAGCCACATTTCCTAATCCCTCTGGGAGATCAGTTTCTCCCTTCCCTGTCATCTCACAGCACTTGGTAATAAAGAGCATAGGCTCTGGGGCCATATCCCTGGGTCTGTACTGTGACTCTGCCACTTCCTAGCTCTGGAACCTTGGGCGGGTAACATAATTTCGGTATCCTTCAGTATCTTCAGCTATAAAATGGTAACAATAGCTCCTACTTTATAGGACTGTTGCAAGGAGTCAATAGGAAATGAAAGGCTTAGAACAGTGCCTAGTAAGTACACAGGAGGTGCTCGGTAAATGTTAACAATTGGGATGGCATCTCTGTGACAATTACCTTTTTACAAATCTGTCTTCCTCTCTGAATCCTGAGCACAGGCTGTGTCTAACGGTTCTCTGCACAGCTGCTAGAGTCACACTAAGTGTAGCACATAAGCTTCATTTGTTGAATAAATGGATCAGAGGACTCTGCTGTGCTTCCTGTTCCCCCATCAGAGTGATTTCCCATGAAAATGGGAAGGATTGTCTTTTCATTTGCGTCTTTTTTTTAAAAAAAAAATATTTATTTATTTATTTGTTTGTTTGTTTGTTTGTTTGTTTGTTTATTTATTTATTTGTTTGTTTGTCAGAAAGAGATCACAAGCAGGCAGAGAGGCAGGCAGAGAGAGAGGGGGAAGCAGGCTCCCTGCTGAGCAGAGAGCCTGATGAGGGGCTCGATCCCAGGACCCTGAGATCATGACCTGAGTTGAAGGCAGAGGCTTAACCCACTGAGCCACCCAGGCACCTCTTCATTTGCATCTTGCCAAGACAGGGCTGGATAGGAAGCAACGAAGAATACAATAAAGACAGGATGTAAGGGACGCCTGGGTGCCTAAGTCGGTGAAGTGTCTGCCTTCCCCTAGGGTTGTGATCTCGGAGTCCTGGGATCGAGTGCCGCATCAGGCTCCTTGCTTGGCGGTGAGCCTGCCTCTCTCTCTCTGCCTGCCACTCCCCCTGCTTGTGGGCTCTCTTTGACAAATAAAATCTTTTTAGAAAACACAATAAGAAGATTAGAAACTTCATTTCCTTTTCTTCCTTCCGTGTCAGTGGAATATCAACCTCTCAGATAAAACGTCTCAGGAGGAATCTAATAAATTGGAAAATGAAGGATCATCCCATTAGGCCTCTTCCCGTTATTTCCCCTGTAAATCAGACTGACAGGCAGTTGAGCCTGAAGCTCTGTTCAGAAATGACCTAAACTCTTAAAGAATCTGATCATCAGAGACCTGACTTAATCCCGTCATCCCTCAGGAAAGATGCCTCCGTTCCTGCGCCGGTAGGCTCAGTCTATTATCTTTCCTACGCGTACCTGATGCCTCAGTAGGTAGCCGCAGTCTGCGGATGAAACAACGACCCGGCAACCAAGTCCCCTGAGAATCCAGCCACCGGCGGCCCGAGTACATGCGAAGAAGCTGCTGAGCTTGAGCTGCCCCCCGTACCGAGACGACGCAGCAGCAGGTGCGGGTCCGGGCGGGAGCAGAGTCCGGAATGGAAGGAGCGTGGGCATCGGTTGCCGAAGTCTGGGCGAGAGCAGGGCCGACAGGAGATAGGGCAGATTCGGGAGCAGCCTGGGAAGGAGCCCGCTCAGGCCGATGTCGGTAGTGGAAACACAGGAAGCCACAGCCGCGCTGTTCCCGGAACTGGCTAAAGTAGCTCCGGAGCTGGGCCGAGCGCAAACCCGCGGGGATACCGCTCACTATTAAGTAGACTGTCGCCTCCTCCTCCGCTTCGCTGGGCACCGCCATCTTGGGTTGTCACATGATCGGCTGTAACCAACTCTCGCGAGAATTTCGCAAGTGGCGCCGAGGCCTCTGCTACGCAATGTTGGGTAACCCGCGATTAGTTGGTCGGTTTGTGGTGGAGAAGCTGAGAAGTCCCGGCGACAGTCGTTCGGTCGCTCTCCGGCGGGGAGAAGCCAATGATGATGAGAACACTCACCTAAAAAAATGAGCTTACGGATCTCTTTCATAAGGAGTTAGTGATGATAAAATTAGAAGCCTGCAGGAAGGGCAGTTTTTTTTTAAAGATTTTTGGTTATTGGGGGTTTCCCACACCTAATCTCAGCTTTCTCTGTTCAGAGCCTGTTCAGTTGTTCATCCACTTATTCTTCCAAAGCATATTCATGCCCTCCCACAAATCTCTAAGAAAGAGATAATCCAATTGAAAAGTGGACTGAAGACATTTCACAGAAAAGAAACTGAATTAACAATGAAAGAGCCTCAATCTCATTGACAATAAAGGAAATGCGGTGAGACCCACTTAACATACATCAGACTGGCGAAAAATTTTAGATCCTCAAGTGTCGGTGTCAGTGTAGAGCAACGGGATCTCCCATATGCTGTTGTGGAGTGTGAGCTAGTACAACCACTCTGGAAAAGAATTTGATATTACCCAGTAGAAGTGAAGCTACACACATCCATTGACCGTGCAATTCCACTGCTATGTGTATACCTAAAAGAAATTCTTGCATATGTCTCTGTATTGACAATGTTAAATTTCACGCAGCCCTGTGATACTGGAGAAGAGCAAAGGTTAAGAAACCCCATCCCACTCTTTTGTGGTCTGGAACATAGCTTACTGCAAAGAAACACACTCCCTTATATGACTTAGCTAAAACTCACGGGTGCCCCCTTGTTTACCTGTGTCAAGGCTAGCCACAGACTCCACAAATTCCAATTCTTTGCCTTGTAAACGCTTAGATGAACTGCTTGTCCCCACTGATCAATCAGAGCAAAATGCTTGCTAACCAAACTTTGGTTAAGCTTTTCTCCTCCTAGGTCCCTGAACTTTGCCTCCCCCAACCACCCCCCAAGTTTAAGCCAGCACATAACCCCTCCTGAGAATAGGCTGGCTTCAGGGTAAAACATTTTCTGATCTACTGTCCGGTCATACCACCCCTGGTCATCCCACTCCCTCACACCCTGTTCTTTCTAGCTTTGTTTACTCTTCCTTATGAACGATGAACTCCTTTTGCCTAACCCTTGAGAGACAGGTAGATCTCATGGTCCCATTGCAATAGCTTCTTTCTCCCTTGCAATAGTTCCTTTCCTCTCTTGCAATAATCATTTAAAATGAATCTCTCTTTACAGAGTCCAGATTTGTTTCTTATTTGACTATATATCAATATTCATAGCTGAAGTGTTTGCAAGAGGAAAAAATCAGCATTTAGTACTATTAAGCAGGTATATGATGTTGAGGGGACGTAAGTCAGAAAATAGAATTATTTATATAAAAGTTCAAAACTACAAGCAAAAATATTTCTTAGGGATACATAAGTAAGTATGCATTAAAATCATAGAGAGGGGCACCTGGGTGGCTCAGTTGTTAAGCGTCTGCCTTTGCCTAGGTCATGACCCTGGGGTCCTGGGATCAAGCCCCCCCATCGGGCTCCCTGCTACACGGGAAGCTTGCTTCTCCCACTTCCACTCCCCCTTGTTGTGTTCCTGCTCTTGCTGTCTCTCTGTCAGATAAATAAATAAAATCTTTAAAAAAAATAATAAAATCATAAAGAAAAGTAAGGAAATGATTAACCCCAAATTCAGGGTAATCATTACCTTTGAGGGGAGGTGATAAATTTAGAAAAGGACTTCGAAGTTGATGGGACATGACGAGGGTTCATTGTACTGTTATTCTTTACACTTGATATATTTTATAAATATTCTTTCTTACTCAATTTTAATAAAACATCTTAAAAGGGAAAATAGCTCATTTCTTTTTTTTAAGATTTTATTTCCTTGACATTTATTTGTATTTATATATATATAAATATTTATATTTATAAATATATACAAATATATAATATATACATATATTATATAAAATACTTATATATAAATATATTATAATTATAATTTGTATATAAACATTATAAACATATTTATATATAATATATAAAAACTAAATAAATAATATTTTTATTTACTTGACAGAGAGAGAGAGTGAGCACAAGTAGGCAGGCAGAGGAGGGGGGGGAAGCAGGCTCCCTGCTGAGCAGAGAGCCCGATATAGGGTGTGATCCCAGGACCGTGAGATCATGACCTGAGCCAAAGACAGAGGCTTAAGCCACTGAGCCACCCAGGTGCCCTAATAACTCATTTCAAAAAGCAATAAAGCAAGTGTTTACTTGGTGTTGATCACATATATACATCTATTTGAGGAAGAAAAAAATAAAAACTGTTCTGATGAAAGTCTGAGTATTTTCAGATAGGATTGGTATACATACCTAGATTTTAAAATATGCCAATGGAAGTGTAAATTGGTGCAACCGCTTTGGAAAATTTGGCAAGATCTACTTAAGTTGAGTGTACCTTCTATGACCTAGTAATTCCAGTTCTTGTTATCTAACAACATATCTGCAAATATCTGTGCACCAAAAGATGTGCAGGAATAATCCTAGCAATATTATTTGATGAACCAAATGGTCATCGGCACTATCTTGGGTAAACAAATTATAGTATAATGGGATATTTCACAAGAATGAAAATGAATGGGTCAGAATGAATCTGACATAACGTTAAGTGAAAGACAAACGAAAGAGTACATGCTCTATATGATTCCATTTATATAAAGTTTAAGACAAATAATCTTACTCATGTTGGAAATCAGGGATAGCGATACCATTTAAGGAGGAAGGAATGGGTGGTAATGGGGAGGGTTTCTGGGACGTTGCTAAAGCTCTGTTTCTTGAGCTGAGTGGTGGTTACAGCGAGGGGCTCATTTTGTGATAACCCATCAAACTGTACATGTATGACTTGTGTACTTTTCTGTACATTATACAGAAAAGGTTGAATTAAAACTATATTTTGAAAAATCTGAAAATAGAAAAATAAGTGCTTTACAGTACCCAAGATGTGTGCCCTGCAAAAGCTGGTAGCTGACCCAAGAAGTTATGCACTCAGGGCTCCACACAGTTGCCATTTGTGGGCCTAAGTTTCCAGAACCTTGCATGATGCTTGATACGTAGGAGACTCAGTAAATCACCATTGATTTTGAATGACTACTCCCAGCACTAACGTGGGGATGTACCCTTGGGTGTGGTTGGGGACTGTTAGCTGGTTATTGTTGAGTAGCCACCCAGAATGACCCACCAGGAATGAGCGATTCCCCTTGTTAACCCTATTCCCCTGAGACCTAAGCCTTGTTGCCTCCAGCAGTTTCACTGGGATTGCCTTTCCCTGCTGCGTTGTTCTGGGACATGGCCCCTGTCCACATTTCCAGGCCCATCTCTTGCTGCTCTGGACCCAAGTTGCCCCAGACTATTTGCAATTAGCTGAAGGCCCTTGCTCTCTGTCATCTCGGTGTTTTCGCACCTCTCATTCCCTCTGCGTGGAATGCCCGTCCCTTGGTTGCCTGGCAAACCCTTATTCATTCTCTTTAGCTCAGAGCAGTCACCAAGGGGCTGAAGCATTCTTCCCACCTCCAGGCAGATTTAATTGCTCCCTTTTCTGAGCTCCTGCTGCTCTCTAAACATCCCTCTAGCACGGTTCAGATTGCTCTGGGTTACAATTTCTTCTGTGTCTCTCTCAGCCACGGACAGGATGTTCAGTGAAGGCAGGAGCTAAATCTTATGTATTTTGTGCCTCTTAGCATCTAGCACAGGGTCTGGTACAAGTGGTCATCAAGAGAGATGTTGAATGATGGCACGGATGGATGGATGGATGGTGGGCATTTAGGTTCTAGGATACCCAAAGGCGGGGTGTGTCAGCCAAGGCACAGCACCTGACTGCTTATTAAGCAGACAATGATTAAGCTAATGAAGGTAGGGATAATGGTGATTATAAAATGATACCCAAAGCTGAGCCCTCTCCTGATTCCTGATTCTCCGTGGTCGAGACACTGCCTCTCTGGTTGCTGGCCAGCGAGAATGGATTCCAGGAATCCATATGTTGGCTCCTTTGGAGAGACAAAGCATCCCTGACTGGGCCTGAGGAACAGGGATCATGGCTGCAAGGGTAGATGGTCAGTAAACAGTGGCTGAGCTGGCTCCAGGCAGCCTGACCCTGGCCATGACTCAGGCCAGTCTATGCTGGTGAGCCTAGCCTCCACAGTCACACAGGCCTGAGTTCATATCTCAGCACAGACAGTGATCGGTCCAGACATTGAGTAAGTCGCAATCGCTGTCGGAGCCAGTTTCCTCCTCTACCCTCTCTGGTTCATGAGGCACAGCTCCCACTTCTAAGCTGCTGATAATGGAGACACAGTGCCCCACCGCTGTCTCACGGAGAAACCAGAGAAAGAGCGCTCTTATTGTATTATTATTCTCTCTTTAGTTTTGCTAGATTTGACTTGATCTTCCTTGAAGAAGGTCTGGATAGGGCACAGGGAATGATAGGAGATAACAGATGAGAAATAGAAGTGTAGCTCCCCAACCACATGAAGGGGACAGGGAAGAAGTTTGCAAAGGAGTAAGGGAGTACTAATCAGGGAAGCTCTTTGGATGATGGAAACGTTAGATGAATTGAGGAGAAAGGCTGGGGTGGGTAGCGGAGAAGAGCACTTTTCAGTGGCTGTTCAAGTTTGGAGGAGGGAAGGGGTGAGGGGCAGGAAGAGTCAGCCTGCAGGTTCAGAGAGGTGCAACAATCCACTGACAGGGGCAGTTAGTGAAGGAACATAAAAGAATGACCTGAAATCCCCGAATCCTCTGGATTTGGCTCCTTTGGAGAGACGAGGCATCTGCTCTTGGAAGAGTTCCCTCCTGCCTCTGCATGGTGAGATGGGCAGTGTGTGTCCAAGTGCTGGCAAGGGCAGGCAGGGAGAGGGGCCTGGGGGCCTGAGCTCTGAGTCTGGGATGCTGGTGGAAGGTTAGGGGGCAGAAGACAGCAAGGCAGTAAGGGAACTCCGGGCTGTAAAGGATGCTTCTATTTGGGACTTTGATTAGGTCCTGGCTTGGGGGAGCTGTCTGAGAGGAGGGTAGATGTTGGGGTCACCATGGGGAAAGGGGGTGATTGGTTAGTTGAGGCCCCAAATGCCAAGCAGAGCAGTCTGACCCGGATTAGCAGGCTCTGGGTAGCCCCTGAGGGTGTGCGGACATTGGTCTGCTTACACTGGGGGCCCCTTTTCTTTCTCCGGTGACATACAGAAAATGGAGAATGTGTCCCAGTACGAAGGTGTCCCCATATTGTGTGCCCCTCCCTTGGGCATAGGGACGGGTGTGTGAACGTCTGGCTGCAGTGCAGGTGTCTGTTGTCACATGTTTGGGTCTGCTCTATGTCACTGAGTGTGTGTATCTTGGCTATGCGTCTCCATGCTGCGTGGGGGCGCATGGTGGGTCCGTTTTATGGGTCTGTGTAGGTAGGTGTGACTGTGTGTCTTACCACGCGCACACGTGCATGTGTGTGACGGAGAGAGAGAGAGTTGTGGGTCTGAGTTGTGTGTGACTTTGTTGTGCGGTGTCAGCTGTATGTTTCCATCACTCTGGTGTCTGAGTGGTGAGTGACTGGTTGGGTAAGGGACGAGGGTGCCTTTGCTGCTGGCACTGGGGCATTGTCCTATCCCGGGGGCCTTCTGGAGAGGCCTGAATGACAACTCTTCGACTGTTGTCCCTGAGTGAATGACCTCCCATTGAGCAATAATTAACTTGGCCCTATGAAGAGGATCCAGACTGGTCTCGACAGGGGAGGGTCTGGTACGGGCAGGGGCCTCATTGCTAAAGAGGGAGGCCTGCGAGGGGGTCCCGCAGGCATGTGCGTCGTTATCGTTCCCTCCTGCCTGCGGGTCAGTCACCCTAACCTGGCTGTTAATTCGAAATCTTTAAGGAACAGGGAGGCACAGACATTGACGGGTCAGAATAGACACGAGCCACACACTGAATGGAGCAGTCCTGGAGGCCGCCGTGGTCCCAGACACGGCTTCTCTGGGTGCCCGCCTACGAGAATGGATTCCAGGAGAAGGGCTGGGACAGAGGGGCCATGGAAGGGAACTCAGGGGGGCTCAGGGCCCTAGCTGTGAACCAACCGCCATGTTGAAGTCTCAGACTTTAGACCTCGGCCGGCCTTGGCCTCCATGCAGCTGCGCCAGGCCAGCCCTGGGTGCCCTTGCTCCTTCCCCTGGGACAGAGTGGACTGTCCTCTTCTGTCACCCACAGGAATGGGGCAGTGAATGATCCCAAACTGCAGAAATTCCAGTGACCTTGCCTGTTTCAATTTGGGAACGGGCTGTGTCGTATTTCTTATTGGCTGTGACCTGACTCTGTGGAGGTGAGAGGGAGCCTGTAGGGGTCAGAAGCAAAGGGAGGGGCCTCTGGGGGACTTGGGGATAGGGAAGAGACACCCCCGGCCCCAAAGTTAAAGGCGAGAAAGGAAGGAGGCCTGAGCTGATGCTATCCCCTGGATTCAGACCTGTGCAAAATAAATCTCATCCCCCCAAATGGAATAACCTTCCCACCCTGAAAAACCTCCCACCCTAATACCCCAGCTCCCTGAGGCCTGGCTCCAGCGCTCCTTATGGTTCCTCCTCTCCAACTTCTTCTGACCCTGGAGGTGGGACCGTCCCTTCCACACATACAAAGGACAAGATCAGGCTTCAAGGGTGTCATGCCTTTTATTACAAAAACCAATAACTTAAATCACTTCTGTACAAAGTCAGTAGGACTCTTGTCCCAATGAGCAATCTAAGCTTCCATCCCCTTCTCGGGAGAGGTCCGGAGTCTTGGCCCAGAGGCTCTGAGGACCACCGAGGGACGGCCAGACAGCAGGAGCATCACGTCAAGCCAAGAAAGGCCAAGCGGGGCTGTGGTGAGGGAGGGGCCCCAGAGCCCATCTTGTGGGGCCACGGCCGGCTTATTCCAGGACAGCTGGGCCACGTCAGTGCGGTCAGCCTCTGCCCCACCTGTACTTGATCTCGGCCTGGGCTGGGACAGGTTGGCTCAGCAAAAGCATGTCCTCAAGGAGGCCAGCAATGTCAATGTCTCCAATAATCGGGCGGAAGAAGAGGTCCCCGAGCAGGCTGGGCGGGATGGACTTGAGGGTGGAGGCTGTGAGGAGGACGCGGGCCAAGCGGCCTTGGCCTGCGGGGCCCCAGGGCTCCAGCACCTCCCACAGTGCGTGGTGAGCCTCTTGCTGCAGGAGTCCGACATGGGAGGCGGCGTGGAGGCCTGGCACATCTGTGGGCAGAGAGGGGGAAGAGGGCGGGTGAGTACCCCACTCCCAGGCAGCGGTACTGGCCCAAGACTCGAGGTCACTGGGCTGGTCTTTGAGGCCCCGTCACTACCTCTTCCATTTATTTATCATTTTATTTATTCGTCCATTTCTGAGGCAGCCCAGAGTAACGGTTAAGAGCCAGGCTGCCTGGGTTTGAATCCCGCGCTGTCCCTTATTAGCTGCGTGACCTCAGATGAATTAATTTGCATGCCTCAGTTTCCTCATCTGTAACCTGGGGATAATAATACCTCTCTCCAGGGCATGTTATGAAGTTTAAAACAGCTAGTATATGCAAAATCCTTATAATTGAGCCTAACATATGGTGAATGTAATGAGAATATTCGTTACTATCATTAGAATTAGTTACTATAATTTATACATCCCATGAGGGCTTTTTGGTGAGGAATTTCCATCTCACGTTTTCATTCTCTATGGGGTCCTTCCAAACCCCCAGAATTTTGCCTGTGACTGAGGCACAGCTGTGTCTGCCCACCTTCCCCGAGGGTCAAGGGCAAGTTTCTCAGGCAGAGTAGCAAGGACCAGTCTCTGGAGTGAATAAACCTGAATTCCTATCCCTGCTTTGCCTCTACGAGGCTGTGTGACCTTTGGCAATTCACTTAACCTCTCTGAGCCTCGTTGGTCAGGTGACTTTCAGTGATAATGAGGACCCGAAGAGATAGCGGGTGTCAAGCCCTCAGAAGGCGCTTTCCCTGGCTGGGCCCCCATCCGGGAGTGTCTGGAAGCTCACCAGGATTGAAGAGGATGGTCTCTTTCAGGTAGGCATATTCCTTGGGGCCCAGCTCCAGGCTCCAGAAGGACTCCAGGCAGCCCCGAAGCCACTGCACCGCCGCCAGTGACGGCTGGGGCCGATCGGGCAGCCGGCCGCCCCCTGCGCTGCTACTGGGCTCCTCCAGCAAGATCTTCTTGAGTATGCTGGGGACCGGGGCCTCGGCCACCTCGAAAGTCACAGTGTCCTGGGCCAACCCCAGCAGGAAGAGGGGGCCCCAGCAGCCCCGCAGCAGCCGCTGCTGATCCTGAGGGGGCAGCTGGCAGAAGGCTGGCAGGCTCCTGAGGAAGCCCACCGTCCTGGTCAGAACATCCAAGGCCTCCCGGCAGGTGCGATGTGGGGCGCACAGCCGGACGGGCCGGTGCTGTCTGCACAGGCAGCGACTCCGAGCCGGGGGTACAGAGGGCCTAGCCCTGAGGCCCGGGCTCAGGAGCGAATACAGAATGGCTGGGCGGCCTGCAGCACCCTGACACGGGCAGGTCCCTGGCTGGTTGGAGCTCATGGTTGGGGAGCTGCTCTTCCTTCCTCCCGGCCCTCCCGCCCTCTGCTCTGCCCCCCTGGGTGCTATTTATATCCCCAGTGGGAGGGACAGTGGGTGGGGGTGGGGGGGGATGGCCTGATAACCTTGACTCCAGAAGTCATGTTCATTGAAAAAAAAATGAAACACGCACCGGCCTGCGGGATTGGTGGGGAAGTGGTGGGGGAGGGGGCTTTGGGAGTTCCACGTGGCGCTGATACCGCCCCAGTCAATGAGGCAGCCTGTGCAGGGCACAGGGCCACCTGCCCGCCCGCCGCGCCGCCCTTATCGGATGACTCAAGTGTATAAACAGGGTCATTAACCCGGGCTGTACCAGGGCACCAAGGCCTCAGGCGCACATTCAGCAGGTGGCCATCGCAGGTGTCCCTGTTGGGGCCTGCAGGACTCTCGCTAAGCTGGGAAGCCAGCCCCGGAGCTGGACGAGCCTTGAATGCAAGGCCCAACCTGGAAGTGCCTTATCGCTGACCTGTTTGCCTAACCTTGGGGCTTTGCTGCTACTGTGGAGAAGGGAGCCAGGGCCCTGGGGGGCTGGGAGGACTTTGCCCGCTGTGCAGGCCAGGAGGCCTCCCTCCCCTGACTCCAGTGCTGGGGGCCCTGCAGAAATAAGGTCCTTAAGAACACTCTCTCCTCGGCTTGGATTCTGAAAGTTCCCGAAAGGCTGTATCTGCTGAGAATCCCACGCAGAGTGATAATGAGGCACAGCCGCTGTTTACTGAGCTGCTGTGTCCCTAGCACTTTCCATTCTAATCCTCAGAGCTTCCCCAAGAGGCAAGAGTCTTACTTTCTGAAACTCAAAAAGGTGAAGTGACTTGCCCAAGGTCACACCACTAAGAAAAGTCAGAGCCCAGATCTGTCTGATTATCTAAAGTCCTTGGTTTGGGGCGCCTGGGTGGCTTAGTGGGTTAAAGCCTCTGCCTTCAGCTCAGATCGAAGGGATGGCGCCCAGCATCGGGCTCTCTGCTTGGTGGGGAGTCTTCTTCCCCCTCTCTCTCTGCCTGCTTGTGATCTCTCTCTCTGTCAAATAAATAAATAAAATCTTCAAAGAAAAACAGCACACATGATAAAGTCCTCGGTTGTTCCCCTGGACCCACTGGCCCAGTGGTGCGGCCTGAGCTGTGTGACCTGTTTCCCAGAGCTGGGGGCCCCCTGGGTCCCCACCTTGTAGCCCCCTGGTCTACAGACGTTGCCTACTTATGATCTGGGCAGACGGGTTGCGCGGCTGCCAGCCACATGGCAAATCTGTCCCGGGCGTCTGTCTCGGGATGGTGGAGCGTGGGGCGTGAGAGAGGGTGGGAAGTTCCTCGGCTGTGTTGTGTCCATGGACCTTGGCAAGCCCTGCTTGGCAAGCCTTCTGCTAGCACACTGTTGGGCAGCCATCACCACCCTTGGCGCAGGCTCCTGGCTCTATCATTTTCCAGGTGTGTGACCTTGGGCTGAGACCTGTGGGCCTCAGGTGCTTCATCTGGGACAATAAGAAAATGAGGTCCTGGACATGAAATTCCAAGCCGTCTATGGCATACGGTGCCTCTGCCGAAGGAACTAAGGCCCAGCAGATAACCGTGTGCAACTTTCATTCAATTGTGAATGATCTTAATCCTTCCAGAAAGTTCCTCTCACATCCTTTTATGTGCATGAGTCCTCGGAGTCCCCTCAAAAGAGACTCTGGAGTCAGACTGCCTGGGTTCAAATCCTGCTTTATCACTTAATGACATTGGGCAAGTCACTATATATTTCTTTGCCTCAGTTCCCTCAACTTTAAAAGGTACAAGCAAGGCCAGTAGTGGATAACGGTTTCATAGGCCTGACGCCTATACAATTTGGTGGTTCCCTCTTTAGGAATAGAAAACCAGGTATGAAAGTGAATATTTAAAATGAGAAAATGAGGGGGGCTACCTGGCTGGCTCTGTTGGTAGAGCATGTCGACTCTTGATCTTGGGGTTGAGAGTTCGAGCCCCACGTTGGGTGTAGAGATTACTGAAAAATAAAAAAAAGTATTTAAAATAAATAAAATAGGGGCGCCTGGATCGGTCAGTTGGTTAAGCATCTGGTTTTGACTCAGGTCATGATCCCAGAGTCCTGGGGTCGAGTCCCGTGTCCGCTTCTCCCTCTCTATCTGCCTCTCTGCCTACTCGTGCTCTCCTATCTCTCTGTTAAATAAATAAATAAAATTTTTTTAAAAAATAAAGAAAATAAAATGGCAAATCACGACCAATCACAAACTGAAATAGGCTGACTGAAAACCAAAATACCCTGATTAATTACTGACAGTATTTGCCTATTTGTTTTAGCCGCACATTCTTTGCTTGCCTCTTCGCATGAGATTTATTTTGAAACCATCTCAAACACAGAAAGGTTGCAAGTACAGTACAGGGAACTTTTTTAAACTTGAACCGTTTGAGAGTAAATTGCCAACCCACTGCCCATAGCTCTCAAAAACTTGAGTAATTCCTGTGTTTAAGAACATTCCTCTACAAAAGTGCAATACAACCATCAAAATCGGGAAATTAACATGGAACATTCACCATCTAATCTCAGACCCATTTAGGTTTCACCAAATGCTCCAGCGAAACCGTTGCACTGCCAGGCCTCAGGCCAAAATCTCACACTGCAGTCTCTGTCATGTCCCTTTAGTCTTTGTCAGTCAGTAAAAGTCCCTCAATCTTTCCTCACCTATCACAACCTTGAGACTTTTGAAGAGTTGTCGTTATTTTGGAGCAACCCTCTCAATTTAGGTTTGCCTAAGGTTTCTTTGTGATTAGATTCAGATTATGTATCTTTAACAGGAATATCACAGAAGTGATTTAAGATTTATTTTTTTATGGGCACCTAGGTGGCTCAGTCAGTTAAGCGTCTGCCGCCAGCTTGGGTTATGATCCCAGCGTCCTGGGATCAAGTCCCACGTCGGGCTCCTAACTCTGTAGGGAGCCTGCTTCTCCTTCTCCCTTTGCCTGCTGCTCCCCCTCCTTGTGCACTCTCTCTCTGTCTCTGTGTCAAATAAGTAAATAAAATAAAAAAGATTTATTTATTTATTTGGGGGGAGGGGGAGGGAGAGAGAATCTTCAAGCAGACTCTCTGCTGAGAGTGGAGCCCCCTGTGGGGCTTGATCTCACTACCCATGCGATCATGACCTGAGTTGAAACCAAGCCAAGGAGCTTACTGACTCAGCCACCCAGGTGCCCCATTCTTTTTTTCTTTTTAAACATCTTATTTATTTGAGAGAGAGAGAGAACAAGCAGGTGGGGGGGGGCGGAGAACAGAGGGAGAGAGGCAAGCACACTGTGCACTGCATGGAGCCCAACACAGCGCTTGATCTCATGACCCTGAGATCATGACCTGAGCTGAAATCAAGAGTCAGACACTCAACCGATGAGCCACTCAGGTGCCCCACTGTTGTGGGTTTTTTTTTTTTTTTTAAGATTTTATTTATTTGACAGAGAGAAACACAGTGAGAGAGGGAACACAAGCATAAGGAGTGGTAGCGGGAGAAGCAGGCTTCCTGCCAAGCAAGGAGTCCGATGCGGGGCTCGATCCTAGGACTCTGGGATCATGACCTGAGCCGAAGGCAGAGGCTTAACTGATTGAGCCACCCAGGCATCCCCCCAGTTACATTTATTTCCATATCTATTTATATATACTAAAAAACATGGGTTTAGACTATCACCTGCAATTCTAATCCACTATACTGGGGTTCATTCTAGATCCCCCCTTTCTATATTTATACCTACCTTCCTCAACGCCAAGAAATCTGGCTTCCATTATTCTGAATTTATTTACTTATTGGATCAAGCCCCTGTTTCTAATCAATCTCCCATCTTTGCCACTACCCCATCCCCTATGAAATACCCTCCTCACCCTACTTGGGCTCTGATACTTTGTGTCAGGATACCCCTCCCACTCAAGGACCCCTTCTTCACTTCGCTGAACCTCATGCCACGTGGACATCCTCTTTACCCTGCTGGGACTCTGACTTTTGCTCTGGGCCACTGTGGCTCCCTCCCCCTTGGTCACATGCTTCTTTCCTGTTCTGCTCTACTTTAGTTTCAAGACTGAAATTTTCAGGAAGAGAAGGAAGGTGAAGAAGTAGAACTGTCCATGAATTTTATTTTATTTTTTTTAAGATATATTTTTTAAGATTTTTATTTATTTATTTGACAGAGAGATAACAAGTAGGCAGAGAAGCAGGAAGGGAGAGAGGAGGAAGCAGGCTCCCTCCCAAGCAGAGAGTCCGATGCGGGGCTTGATCCCAGGACCCTGAGATCCTGACCTGAGCCGAAGGCAGAGGCTTTAACCCTCTGAACCACTCAGGCGCCCCATGTCCATGAATTTTAAAAGTAAATTTTCCAGTGAAAATGGAGAGACGATTCTGTCTTTCCTCTTGCATGGTTGATCAAAAACAAGTTTTAGGGGCGCCTGGGTGGCTCAGTCGGTTAAGTGGCTGATTCTTGGTTTTGGCTCAGGTCATGATGTCAGGGTCCTGGGATTGAGCCCTGCATTGGGTTCCATTCTCAATAGAGAGTCTGCTTGCAGATTCTCTCTCCCTCTCCCTCTGCCCTTCTCCCCACTTGCACGTTCTCTCTCTCTCTGTGTCTGTCTCAAGTAAGTAAATAAATCTTAAAAATCCCATGTTTTCCTCTTTCTTCTTTTTTACTAATAAAAATATGTTTTCTTCTTGATAGCCAGGATATGTAAACATGCCACTTCACACATAGAGGTTTCTGATACTTGTAGTCATGCTTAGAGGTGTGTAGTCCGAATTTTGATAAATTCTACTTTGTGTAATTACTATCAAAAAACAAAGATATGCATGGAGTATTTGTAATTGCATTTGCTGCATACTCCTTATAGGAGAGAACTTCCTTTCTGACTTGCTGTCACTATTAAATGACATCCAATTTAGTGATGATGGAAATAGTTTTGCAGAGATTTGCTTCTGTTTTTTTAAGATTTTATTTATTTATTTGACAGAGAGAGAGAGAGAGAGAGAGAGAGATCACAAGTAGGCAGAGAGACAGGGGGGAAGCAGGCTCCCTGCTGAGCAGAGAGCCCGACATGGGACTCGATCCCAGGACTCTGAGATCATGACCTGAGCCGAAGGCAGAGGCTTCAACCCACTGAGCCACCCAGGCACCCCAGAGATTTGCTTCTTGCTCTTTACAGATCATTCTTTCTCCTCCACCACCCATGTCCTTCCAGGTCTCTTGGGAGTCATCCCTATTGGGAAGTGGGATAGAGTGGGAAGAAAGGGTGATCTTAAGCAATTGTAGTTTTAAATTTCTATTTTTGCGGGGCGCCTGGGTGGCTCAGTCGTTAAGTGTCTGCCTTCGGCTCGGGTCATGATCCCAGGGTCCTGGGATCGAACCCCGCATCGGGCTCCTTGCTCAGCAGGAAGCCTGCTTCTCCCGCTACCATTCCCTCTGCTTGTGTTCCCTCTCTCGCTGTGTTTCTCTCTGTCAAATAAATAAAATCTTTTAAAAAAATTTATATTTTTGCAAATTAGAAAGAATATATAACATATAAGGATATATCTATATCTATCTACCTAAGAAGACATTGCTGGGCCTCTCCCAAGGCCTTGGATGTACAAGTGAAGCTTCACAGAAAATCTACCCCTAGTAGCATCTTTCTGGGCGTTTGTCAGGCCACCAAGAGATGAAGAACTTGGCACACAGCAAGTGCTCTGTAAAGGAAGGGCAGCGGTTGTTATTATTGCTGTTGCTGTCACCCTCATTTTCTAGAGGAGGTAGTCGAGGAGGAGACCCAGAGAAGAGAGGAGATCTCTCGGTTGGAGGTGGGGTATCATGGTAAAGCTGGACCCCTCAGGTGTCATCTTGCATTTTTTTTTGGCACGTGGAGAACTGTGTTTTCTGAGCCCTGTGTGCGGCCTGAAGGCCAAGGTATCGGTTGTGGAGGTCCTGGAGGACAAGGAACAGCCTTGGCAGGGCTGTCTCAGCCTGGGGCATGACTGAGGCTATTCATTCAAAGGGGTGGGAGGCCTCTGTGGGGGAGATGACCCATCTGCTGCCCTCTGCCCGGGCCCTGCCTTCAGTCTGAAGGCAGAGACACGGGTCAACCTTCAGGAGTCCCCATTCAAGGGGGAGTCTTCAGCCTGTTGGGGAGACACAGGCCAGCCCTGAGGGGTCCCCATTCCGAGGAGGGAGAGACAATCCTGCTTTCAGTAGTTCCAACAGGGGATGTGGGATGCCCACATCAGCGATGGACCTGGATGCTAAAATGGGGCAGCTGGGCGGAGTAGCTTGAATCTGGAAGGCTTTCTGGAGGAAAAGTCACTGACAATGCTCTCCCTGTACAGCACTCTGTGGTTCACAGGGTACTTTCACTGCAGTGATCTCAGTTAATCCTCAAGCAACGAGGGGATGAAGGTGTTCCTACACAAGCAGGAGCAGCAATCATCATCATCCCAAGAGTTATAACGACTGAGGCTTATTGAGCACCTACTGTGTGTCAGGCACTGGGCCGGGTGTCATCTGTGAAGTTAAAGTGCACCCCGTAGAATAATGTACGTGAAAATGCTTTGCAGTCCTATGGCCGGGGCGCCCATGTTTGCTCCCGTTGTGTACAGAGCCCTCAGACTGAGGGGGCAGCCACCAGATCCTGGAACAGAGAGGGACTGGGTTCAGGACAAGAACTGGGAGCCAGAGAGGCAGCCTGAGGCGCCTTCTCATTCCCTGGGCATGTCACCTATCTTTGTGCCTGCAAGCTTTTGTCCATGCTATTCCCCCTGCCTGGAATGCCTTTCCCTTACCCCACCTGCCCAGTCAGCTCCCAGTTCCCTTTTGTGGTCTTAGAATAAATGTTATTTCTCTGACACAGGTTGCGCGTCTTTCCCTCTCCACCTCTTCAGAAGACTAAATTGCTGCCTTCCTGACTTCCCAGGTCACCCAGGCCACACCCCTAACAGAGTGCTTGGCCCACAGTGGTACCATCACCCACCTACCTGCTGTTGGTGTTGCTGACTGGTCACCAAGAGGCCCTCCCAAGAAACATGTATGATTTCAATGAATTCACCAGGGTCCAAGATCAGGTCTCGGTTTCTCAGGGAGGCGTCATATCAGACAGGCGTCTGGGAATGATTTATAAAATCAGAGTCCTGATTCAGGGAGGCAGAACTCTTGAGGTGAAATGGGTAAATGTGTGTGGACTTCGGAGTCTGGCTTCGTGGGTTTGAACCCTGCCTCTACTCTTATCTGTGTGACCTTGAGCACACGACTTAACTTCTCTGTCTGTTTTCTCATCCCCCACCCCAATGGAGACAATAACATGGGAGCATGATGTTAAGTCAAATGATATTTATCAAGTGTTCAGTACAGTACTGGGCATTTAAGTCAATTTTACCAGTATTTATTGATAAGTTATAGAATGAGATTCGGTGGTAGCGGGCAAAGACCTCTTATTTATTCCCTATTTACTGAGGGTCTACAGTGTTTGAGGTTGAGCTGAACGCTCAGATGAATCAAGCCGGCACTATCTTTCATGAAGTTTATATTCCAGTGAGAGGAGATGAACCAAAATTTCTTAATTGTAAGTTTCAATGTAGTCAGTAATTACAGGGGATGAGCACAACGCACTTTGGAAGCAAGAATCATGAAGGTGGAGACTTATTCTGTATATCAGGGTTAGTAAAAGGCCTCACAGAAGAAATGGCATTTAGGCTGAGACCTGATGGATAGAAAGGAGTTGACTGGCAAAGGCCTCAGAACTGGAACAGAGCATTGGAGGAAATGAAAGAAGCCAATGAGGGAGTCTGGTGAGTGAAGGGGAGCCTGGGACAAAATGTGTCTGGAGAAGTGGACATGGCCTTGATGGTGTCACTCCTCAGAGGCCATGGTTGGGAGTTTGGAACTCATCCCAAGTCCAGTGGTAATCCATAAGAGCTAATTTTAAGCAAAAGAGTGATAAGCTCTGGTTTGTCTTTTATTTTATTTTTATTTTTTAAAAATATTTTATTATTTGACAGAGAGATCACAAGTAAGCAGAGTCAGGCAGAGAGAGAGGGGGAAGCAGGCTCCCCGCCGAGCAGAGAGCCCGATGCAGGGCTTGATCCCAGGACCCTGGGATCGTGACCCGAGCCGAAGGCAGAGGCTTTAACCTGCTGAGCCACCCTAGTGCCCGTGGCTTGTCTTTCAGAAGAATTGCTCTGGCTACTGGATGGAGGATGGACCAGAAAGGGACAAGAAAGAAGGTAAGAGGACAAGCTAGATGTGAGAGATGATGCTGGTTTGGACTAGAGTAACAACAGCACCTTGCTTCACACAGCAAGGTGAGAAGGGGACAGAGGATATAGTTTGGAGGAAAAGCTGACATGACTTACCAGCCGATTAGATGAGACTAGATTCTGACCTGTGCAAATGGCTAGATGAGTGGAGCTTTGAACTTGGGCAAATTGGTGCTAGATGGGGCCATTTGACTCAGAAGGGAAGACTTTGGGAGGAATTAATTTGTGTGTGGGGGGATAATATTGATGTTGGCCATGTTAGTTTTTTTAAAACAGTAATTCTTCAATATAATCGAATACCTAGTCAGAGTTCAAATTTCAAATTGTCTCATAAAATTATAGATTTCTTTATTGTGGTAAGATATACATTAAATTTACCATTTTAACCATTTTTAAGTATACATTTCAGTGGCATTAAGTACATTCACATTGTTGTGCAACCAACACTACTATCTGTCTCCAGAACTTTCTCATCTTCCCAAAGCCATCGGAGTTTTGAGATACCCACCATCTTCAAGGGGAGTTGTCCAGGAGGTAGTTAGAAGAATCAGGAGCTCAGGGGAGGTCTGGGCCAGAGATATCATGAGATCACCTAAGGAGAAAGTGTAGACGGGGAAGAGGAGAAAGCAAAGGACAGCCACCAACACTGACTAGTCTAGGTAAAAGAGGACACTGAGAAAGAGTGTTAGTGTAGTGGGAAGAAATCCAGGTCAGTGTGGTTACATAGAAGCTCTATTAGTTTGCTAGGGCTGCCATAACAGAATACCACAGACTGTGCGACTTACACAACAGAAACATATCTTCTCAGTTCAGGAGGCCGGAAGTCCAAGATCAAATGTTTACTTGCTCCCACAGCCTCTCCCTTTGGCTTACAGAAGGCTGCTACCCATGGCCTTTCCTCTGTGTACCCTTGATTTCCTGGGGATCTCTTCGTCTTCTTGTAAGGACACTCTTTCAGTTGGGATTAGGGCCCCACCCTTATGAATTCATTCAACCATAATTACCTCTTTAAGTGGCCCTTTCTCCAAAATGTCACATCGGGGGCTTCAACATAAAAATTTTGGGGAACACAATTCCATATCAGAAGCCTAAAAAAAAAAAAAGTGTTCTTTCTCTCTTAAGATTTTATTTATTTGGCAGCAAGTGAGAGTCCACAAGCAGGAGGAGCAGCAGGCAGAGGGAGAGGGAGAGGCAGACTCCCCGCTGAGCAGAGAGCCTGACCCAGTGGTTCAATCCCAGGACCCTGGGACCATGACCTGAGCCAAAGGCAGATGCTTAACCAAATGAGCCATCCAGGCGCCCCCCAAAAAGTATAACCCTAGAAGAAGGGTTAAACTGTGTCAAATGCAGCTGAGAAGTTGAGGAAGATAATAGTGGTCCACGGGTTTTGGCAACACAAGGTCATTATACCCTTGGCTAGTCTTTTGAGAAATGACTAAGTAGAATAAATTGAGGAAAGATGGAAGGTAACAAAGAGACAAGTATAGCAATCTTTTCAACTTTTGCTGAAAATGAGAACTGAAAATTGGGATGGTAGAAAGATAAAGGGGTCACAGAATAGTAAAAAAAAAAAAGAAAAGAAAAAGTGACATTAGAGCACGTTTGTAAGTTGAAGGGAATGATCCAGAAGAAATTTGTGATGCAGGAAATTTTAAATTAAAAAGAAAGGATCATAACAAGGCTAAGTGATGAAATTCACTGCAAAAGTGGAGGGGTTGGCCTTAGATAGCTGGGACATGTCTCCCACATTAATAAGAGTGAAGGTCAAATACAGCAACCATTACATAATTTGCAGAGCCCAGTGCAAAACGTGTTGTTGTCGTTTGTTCAGAGATTTAAGATTTTCAGAACTGCATCAGAACATTGAAACCAAGCACTCGGCACTTCCAAGACCGAGGCCCACGCGCCTGTACGTTCGTAATTCCAAGAAGCTGGTCCTGGCGAGTATGTGATGATGACAAAAGTACGCTGTACCTTAGGCAAGCGCCTTCTCTCTGGGCCCCATTGCCTCACGGAAACATTGGAGGAAATAACGAACAACATTTTCAACTCCACCGTTCCATAAAATGTAAGTCACTCCCGAGGCGGAGGCGCCGTTTGTCCCTTTTTAACTTCCAGCCCCACCAGATCATAGCTCAGGGTTTTCTGGAAGGCTCCAAGGCATCTGGTGACCATAGCAACTCACGCCAAACTCCGGGGCCGTCGGCTCCGCCCACAGCCTCCTGGACGCGCTCGTCGATTGGCTCAGCGAGTCGACCAATGGTCGGTGAAGCGGGCTGTTTGCCGCGCGGTCACTGGTCGCGGGCCGGAAGGGAGGCGGGAAGAGAGGGCTGGAAGGCGGGCGTGGGCGGCGCGGCGCGTGCGTGTTTCCGGCTCCGCTGCGGAAGGCGGACGACTGGAGCCGTTGGGCCGGACGCGACCCGAAGGATCCGGGAGAGCGCGGGACGCGAGTGAGGAGCTGGGATCTCGGAGCGTGGCTAGTGGCAGGCGCGATGGGCGGAGAGCAGGAGGAGGAGCGGTTCGACGGCATGTTGCTGGCCATGGCGCAGCAGCACGAGGGCGGCGTGCAGGAGGTAACGGCCCTCGCGGCGTCGGCCTGGCCTGGTCCTGCGGCGCTCGCCCACTCGCGCGGCCCTAGCCACGCTCACTCCGCTTCCCTGCCTTCGGGGGCCGAGCTCCACCCCTGGGCCTCTCGGGTTCTTGGGATCCTCCTCCATTCTCACCATGTCCCGGCTTCCGGTCTGGCCTCCCCACCACACTTCATGCCCCTTTCGTTTCTCTCCCGGGCTCCCGGCGCGGCTCAGTAGTTGGTGTCTCCGCAACTCCTGTGTCTCCGAACGCGGCCCTGGAAGACCCGCAGCGCCCCCCGTAGCCGGTCCCCCAGTCTCACACATGCTTCCGGCCGCGTTTCGTTTCCCCTCTGATGGCCGCCCCCAAAGAGCGGTTCTTAGAATGAACCATCCCAGACTTTGGGATTTGCATCTACCAAGACCTGGACACAGCTGACGAATGTGCGCGTGGTGGCTGGGGTGGAGGTGGGGGCGGGTGATGTTAGCACGTGGTCTTTTCAGGCCTTGAGTAGGGAATGGGAAGCCTGGGTTCGTGATTTGTTTCCACCACTTACCCACAAGGGACCTTTCCACATCTGCAAGGCTCGGTTCCTTTGTCTTTGAGACAGAGGTACGAATCCCTTATTTTCTGATCAGTGAGGAGAGTAGTGTTTTGAAGTGAAGGACGGTAATGAATTCTCAATGATCAAGTTTGTTCATTCAACAAATACTTGTTGAATCATGTGTGTCAGACACTCACCGGACTGGGTCCTGGGTATATAGATGTGAGCAGAAGTCTGTCCTTGCCCTGATGGAGCTTGAAAAGAGCTTTTCTTTATTCTTTTTTTTTTTTTAAAGATTTTATTTATTTGACAGAGAGAAACCCAGCGAGAGAGGGAACACAAGCAGAGGGAATGGTGGCGGGAGAAGCAGGCTTCCTGCCGAGCAGAGAGCCCGATGTGGGGCTCCATCCCAGAACCCTGGGATCATGACCTGAGCCAAAGGCAGACTGAGCCACCCAGGCGCCCCGAAAAGAGCTTTTCAAAAGCATAATTCGTGCATACCCGACCATATAATGCATAGACCAACTGGTATAGATTCTGGAGTTGGTTTTTTGGACCAAAAACATGGAAAGTTAGTAGAAAAGCCTATCAAGATGAGTTCAAGAACTCTCATTCTGAAAAGAAACCAAAGGAACTTGCCCACAATCACCCAACAGGTTCCTGACTTAGGACCAGATTCCTTAGGCCCGCCTGCTTTCCACAGTTCATTGCTGATTCTTTATCTCACTGGGAGCAAGTTTTCTTTGAGCTTTCCATTCTCATTCTTTTACCCAGGTTCTGGTGGAAACCAAAGAATCCTAATCCCTCTCAGGTGGGCATGTGTGTAAAGGTTCCCTCGCCCATCCTAAATTGTTGAGCCCAAATTGGATTCGGAAGTGCGATTTTTGTTTTGTTTTGTGTATAAGATTTATTTATTTATTTGACAGAGAGATCACAGGTAGGCAGAGAGGCAGGCAGAGAGGGGGGGGAAGCAGGCTCCCTGCTGAGCAGAGAGCCCGATGTGGGGCTCAGTCCCAGGACCCTGAGATCATGACCTGAGCAAAGGCAGAGGCTTTAACCCACTGAGCCACCCAGGCGTCCCTGGGAGTGCGTTTCTGAGTGAATCAAAAAAGTATCTGGAAGTAGAAATTCAAACCATGGAGATTAAGTTCTAGCATCAACCTTAGAACCACTCTTTGGGGCAAATAAAAGGGCTTGTATATGCTAACTGTAGGTCACCAGTAGATCTTTCCATTCAGCAGAAGTTGTCCTGAGCATATACGTTGAGCCAGATCTGGTGCCAAGCTTTGAGGATGAAGAAGCCACAGTTCATGGTACCTATGTGTGAGGAGTTCACTCTGGCAGGCGATCTCTTGCTCAGGGCCCGACACTACTAAAGGCCCCCACCTCTAGTATCTCATTTGATCCTCACTAGGTCCCTAGAAATAGGTCTTGGTGCTATTTCTGTTTTAGAGTTAAGAAACTTCCCCAGGATAACAGCAAATGTGTATCAGTCTGATATTCAAAACCATGTGCTTAACCACTTGGATACTCTGGTTTACCAGCCAAAGTTAGTTGGTTTTACCCTTTGAAGTAGCTTCATTTGCTCCCCTCTTTCTGGCTCTGCCCTAGTAACTCAGCCAGTGCCAGTCTGGATGGACTTTTTAGTACCTGGAAGGAAGGCCGAGCCAAGGTATTTCAAGTCCTAGATGCGGGAAGAGTAGTCTATATCCTTAGGCTGTTTCTAGAGCCTCAAGGAATGTGAAATGCATGTACACATATACAGGAGAAATGAAAAATCTGCCTCTTGGGCAAACTAAGATTAGGTTAGGCTTCCTGGTTTAAGTGATTAAGGTCGGGCCTGTTGGGGAGGCTCTTTCCTCAGATGACAGGCTTGGGGTGAAACAATCTGGTCTCTAGCTTCCTCCTGGACTAGAATCTGGTTTCTGTGCAGTTGAGGGGCTCCCAGTGCCGCGTTGCCACAGCTTCAGTCTCCTTCTTGTCTTTCAGCTTGTCAACACTTTCTTCAGCTTCCTTCGACGCAAAACGGACTTTTTTGTTGGAGGAGAAGAGGGGATGGCCGAGAAGGTGAGTGTTGGGGCCTATTGTCCCTTTGGAGCCTCTGTTTCTTTAGAAGAAAAGCTCACCCGATCTTCCTTGGGCATAATAATAACCTTCAGCAGAAGTAAAATGCCAAGGGTAAAGAGTCGGGGAAGGAAAGCAAACTGTCATGTCCTGAAGCCCCTCTCCTTGCCAGGTGCTTTATCTACTATTTCCAGTGATCCTTCAGCGGCTTGAGAAGGGCAGCTGTTACTATTCTCATTTTGCAAATGAGAAAATTGGCCCAAAGTGTTTGGCACTTTGTCCAAAGTCTTTTTTTTTTTTAAGATTTATTTATTTATTTGAGAGCGAGTATGCACATTTGCACACGCATGCTTGGGGGGAGGGGCAGAGGGAGAAGGAGAGGCTTTTTTTTTTTTTTTTGAGAGGGAGAGTCTTAAGCAGTCTCCAAGGCCCTACGCCTACGCTAGGCTCGATCTCAGAGCCCTGGGATTACAACTTGAGCCGAAACCAAGAGTGGATGCTTAATGAACTGTGCCACCCTGGCTGTGGGACTTTGTCCAAAGTCTTGAGCTAAGTTGTTGAAGAGCCAGGGTTGGGACCAGACTCTGTTGTAAAACTGCCTTCCACCCCTGACACCACGCTTCTTGGTTCCTTTGTCATCGAGGAGGTTTTATCTGATTACCTAGCTGAAGGTGAGAGTGGGCAAATGTTAGAAATTGAGCTGAGAAAATAAATGCAGGAAAACCTAAAGCCATCCAGTCCCTGTCTTCCCAGGCACTGTGACCCGAAGTTCATGGATTTGGGAATTGCATTTTGTGCTACAGGCTCTGAGGCCTTGAACTTCCTTTTGATTCCTTAGGTTGCAATTATATTTTTGAAGGTTGGTAAGTCAGGAAGATGTTACCTCACTAAATAATGATTTTTAGGACCTTGTTACTTGTTTTCACTTACAGAGACATGGTAATAAGGAGACATTTTGCAAACTGCCTTCTGTGGCTTCAGGGGTCTGATAAGCTGGGATGTTCTATACTGGGTCTTGATGATCTGAGGCTACTCTGTCACAGACACACTAGCCTGGGCACTGGACACTGGAGAGTCCTGGGATCTTGGCACAGCTGTGTGGCTTGGTTGATTTCCTATTAGTACTCTGGTTCTTTAAATCTTTATGTCTGCAAATGGAGAAAGGTGGACTTACTGACCTGTAGGTCCCCTCTGGCTCCAATATTCTTTCTGTTCGGCATCTCCTGTTTTTCAGTGGGCTAGACTGCCTTATAATAGTGATTCATTCATTCAGTGAGTATTTTTCGGACACTTAATGCTCTGTTTGTGGTAGGTATTATGCCAGACCCTTCGGGATTACAGAGGTGAATACAGACATGGTCTTTGTTTTCATGGATCTCACAGTGTAGCACCCTGCCCCTGCCGCCTAAAAAATGAAGTCATGGGTGTTAGAGAGGAGCCCTGGTAGCATTAAGGGGGGGCTAACCTAGGACGGGGGCTCAAGGGAGACTTTCTGAGGCAGTGGTGCTTGAAGTATGAAGGGTGAGTAAGAGGTAGCTGCATGCAAGGAGAGAGGTCAGTGATACAAAGAAGTGCTGGGGCACCTGGGTGGCTCAGGGTTAAGTGTCCGACTCTTGGATTTGGCCTGGGTCGTGATCTCAGGGTTGCGAGATCGAGTCCACATTGGGCTCTGTGCTCAGCTAGGAGCCTGCTTGACATACTCTCTCTCCCTATCCCTCCGCCCCCTGCAAATACATAAAATCTTTAAAAAAAAAAAGGTGGTGTCTTACAAGTATGGGGATGATGGTAGGTGCCCGTATTAGATGTGTGCTGGATGTGAGCATTAAGGGGGGGCTAACCTAGGATGGGGGCTCTGTGGTTCTTTGTTCCTTAGAAACAAAGCTCTTCCCTGGGAGGTCGGTCAGACCTATAGACAGGTAAAAACCTGTCCAGCCTTCCCACCTGGGCTCCATTTGTAACACAGTAACTTTTATATTGAGTGCCTACTCTGTGCAGGCCACCAGCTACATTTTCAAATGCACTGGTTAGGAGCGTGGGCTCTGGAGCCGGGCAGATGTGAGTTGGAATCCCGGTCCCTGCCTGGTCCATCACCCACCTCCCTGCCCGGCAACTTTGTGGCATTGGTTAGTTATTTTTTCTTACCCATAAAGTGGTCTTAATCTATTGTGAGGGTAAAAAGAGGTCATGTAGATAAAGTGTTAGGGTGGTGTTTGAGAATACAAGTTTATGGTGTTTTTTTGTTTTGTTTTGAAGATTTATTTATTTATTTGAAAGAGAGTGCACGAAGGGAGGGACAGAGGGAGAGGAAGAGGTAGAGAAGCAGACTACCTGCTCAGTGGGGAACCTGATGTGGGGCTTGATCCTGCGACCCCAAGATCGTGACTTGAGCTGTAATCAAGAGTTGACACCCAACCAGCTGAGCCACCCAGGTGCCCCAAGATCATGGTTTTTTCCCTTTCCTTTTTTTTTTTTTTTTAAAGATTTTATGTATTTATTTGACACAGAGAGAGAGGGAAAGAGCGAGCACAAGCAGAGGGAGTGGCAGGGAGAGGGAGAAAGCAGGCTCCCTGTTCCCCAATGTGGGGCTCAATCCTGGGACCATAACCTGAGCTGAAGACAGATGCTCAACCAACTGAGCCACCCAGGCGCCCCATGGTCCTGTCCTTTTTTTGAACCTCTTGGGGCCAGATGTGTTTTGGGATTTGGAATTCTTTGGATTTTAGGAGGTGACACAGTGCATATACCGTAGGTACAATAATTAGTTATATGCGGTAACATATGTAACGTATGCTCTGTGAGTCAGCAGCATCCTGTAATGAAGCGTTAGTATTTCTGTAGAGAAATGTGTATCAATATTTATACCAAGTGGGAGATATGGAGACTACAAATACCTTCATGCCACAAACTTAAAAGTCCAAAAACACTTTTATGCTTTTTATAGCTTTAGGGGCCAGGAATTACGGATAAAGGATTGCAGATTTGAGGAAAGCCATGATGATCAAATCAGTGTGTTATTGACGTAGGAAGACAGAAGTGGAACAGTGAGGCAGAATGGGGAATGCAGAAGTAGCACATGAGAATTCAGTACGCGTCTGCTGTAGTAATTCCGTTCTGTAGGCAAAGGATGATTGAATAAGTCATTGCTGCTACAACTGGCTGTTTATCTGTAAAGAACCACAAGTACACCATCTGTTTTACTCATATGTAAAAATAAATTGCAGACCGAGAGGAGTCCGGTAAGGAAAGCTAGGAAACCATATGATCTTGTGTAGGGGAGGCCTTGCAAAATTAGAAACCTGGAAACTATAAAAGAAAAGGTAGCTTGTTGCCTCTTCAGGCATCGAAAACTGTGTGTGTGTGTGTGGCAAAAGAGACATATAAAGTTAATTGGAAAACAGTAGATTTGAAAAAAATGTTCACTACAGAGGACAGAAAATTGAATGACTAATTTAATATGCAGGAACTTATAAATTGACAAGAAAAATAGGCAGTTCAAGAAGAGCAGATCCAAAGAACATATGAAAAGATGTCCAACATCAGTAGTAATCTAGGAAGTCTAGGGGAAATAAACAGTGAGATTGCCTTTTTTTCTCCTGCCAAACTGATGAAAGCGTAAAAAGAAAAGACCTACAAAAACCATTGCTTACAGGGACGTGGAAAAAAGAGTAATCTTCAGATATTTCTGGTAAAAGTGAATTATTGTGGCTCATTACATTTTTTTTATTATAAAATATGCTCAATATCACTAATCAAGTACAAATCAGTACAAATCAGCCATGCTGAAATATTACTGCACACCCATTAGGATGGCTTCTGTAAAAAAACAGAAGAATCCCACGTGTTGGGGAGGGTGCGGAGAAATTGGCACCTTTGTGCTTTATTGATAGGAATATAAAATGGTACAGCTGCTATGGGAAACAGCATGGTGCTTCTTCAAAAATTAAAAATAGAACTATATGGTCCAGCAATCCGGCTTCTAGGTACATACCCAAAAGAATGGGAAGCAGGTTCTAGAGAGATTTCTACACCCGTGTTCAGGGCAGCAAGAGCCGAGAGGTGGCAGCAGTCCAAGCCTCCCGGGATGGATGAGTAAAGAGTGTCATATATATGTGTAATTGATCGAATGGACTAGTCTCAGCCTTTTAAAGGAAGACACACACTTAAGAGCACTTATTGAATGATGTCATTTATATGAAGTTCTGGACCAGGAGTGTGCGCGCGCGCTCTCTCGCTCTCTCTCTCGTTACACACACATACCCTTCTTCCCCACCCCCCTCCCTCAAGCTCTTGCCATGTTCAGATTAAATACCTGTCTGTCTCTCCTGGCCAGGTTGGGGGGAACCATTCTTTACTCCTTGGTCACCTGGTCTAGGTCAGGGAAAGCCCGTGTTCAGGTATGCTGTCTTCTAGAACTAGCTCAGCAGTCCTCATCCCTTTCCCACCCCACTGGGCTGTGGTTCCCAAAGATGTGTCCAGTGACCGATGCTTGGCTCTGTGACACCCTGCCTGTTGGCACCGCAAGGCTGCCCGCCGCCAGGGGTCTCTGCCTGGGGCTGGGCCTGAGTAAAGCTGGGAGGAGGGGTCAGAGGCTGCTGTGATTGGCCTTGACTGTGCCTGGTGGTTCAGCTCTGCCCTCACCTAACCTCCAGGAGCTAGGAAGGAACAGGACAAATGGGATGTAACGTGATTCACTGGAGCTGGGAGAGGGGAGGGCCCTGCACTCGCCTCCCCTTGGCCGCTGGTTGGCACATGGCTTGAGTTCAAGGTCTTCCCGATTAGGGATTTGGGACCAAGGCCCTGTGGTGGAACAGCCCCCGCTGGCGTAATTGTCTCATGACTGATTCTATTGACAGCAGAATGGCCTTCGGGTGACTCGCTTGTTTCACACATGCCCCATTTTGTTAACCCATTTGATTTAGGGGATGCTTTTGGTGCCGTTAGCCTTGCAGAGTATGGAACTACCCCAGTGTGGCGTGAGGCCGGGAGTTCTGAGGGAGCAGGAGGAGTCTGCGCCGAATGAATGAGGGGCCGTGGGATATTTGCCAGAACCTGGGTCTAGGAGCGGATGGGTGACTTCGGTGACCCTGGCCCCACGGAGGCCTCTCAGCTCTTGCAGCCCCTTCCCTCCCTCCAGCGCTGGCTCCGAGATGTGTGGAAGATGGTAAATTGACCGCCGATCAGGCGGTGAGTGCCCTGCAAGGCCTCTTCCAGGTGTGTGGGTGGGCGCGGTCCGGTCTCCTGAGTTGGGCGTGTTCTGGGCCTGCTGAAGGTAAGGAGGTGCAGCCCCGGAGACACGGGAGCCGCTCCTAGAGGATGAGTGGGAGATGGCCAGGTGACCTGGGAGTAGGGACAAGGACGTTCATTCTAGGCAAAGAACAGCTTATGCAAGATTGTTTTTGAAAATAAGTAGAAGCACAGAGTGATGAGCTCAGGGTCACGCAGGTAGAAGGAGTGGTCTGGGAACTCCGGTCTAGGTGTGACTCTTCTGGTCGGCTTGAGAAGTGGGCCGGAGGGCTTGTTAAGAATACAGACTGCTGGGGGGCGCCTGGGTGGCTCAGTCGTTAAGCGTCTGCCTTCGGCCCAGGTCAGATCCCAGAGTCCTGGGATCGAGCCCCGCATCGGGCTCTCTGCGCGGCAGGAAGCCTGCTTCTCCCGCTACCATTCCCTCTGCTTGTGTTCCCTCTCTCGCTGTGTTTCTCGCTGTCAAATAAATAAAATTTAAAAAAAAAAAAAATAAGGCATTAAAAAAAAAAAAAAAAAAAAGAATACAGACTGCTGGGTGCCTGGGTGGCTCAGTCCGTGAAGTGGTCCAGCTGACGCTTGATTTCGGCTCAGGTCAGGATCCCCGGGTCCTGGGTTGGAGCCCTGCATTGGGCTCTGTGCTCAGTGGGGGGTCTGCTTCAGGGTTCTCTCTCCCTCTGCTCGTCACCCCTCACCACCCTGCTTATGAGTAAGTTTGTGCGCACGCTCTCTCAAATAAATCTTAAAAAAAAAAATACAGGATGCTGAGCCCCACCCCAGAATGTCTGATTCATTAGGTCTGGAGTGGGTCCAAAGTTTTAGCATTTCTAGCAAATTCTGGGTGATGCCAGTGCTGTAGGTTTGGGAACCGCATTTGGGGACCTGTTGGCACAAACAGGTGAGCCATCTGTCCCATGGTATTTGTATAGCATGGAATGTACTTGTCCCCACCCCTGACCCAGCTGACCTGGAGTTAGCCTGAGTCAGGCAAGGGGCGTTGAGAAGCTAACACTTTGTATGTGGCTGTGATGGAGCCATGACCGTGCCAGCCTCTGGCAGCGTCTGTCGTGTTCGAACCTCATGGCAGGTGAGCAAATTGGGCTTAAAGGGTTTCAGAGTGGTTTGCGAGCTCAGGACTTCAACTTCTGTCAGCTCAGCTCTGCCGGGAGGGACTCCGAGCACAGCAACCCTGTGAGGTACAGGGAGTCACCCTCCCGGATGAGGGGTCTGAAGCGCCCACGGGCTAGGTCCTTTGCCAAAAATACAGTAGCTGCCATGTGACAGCTGGGATGAGAACGCAGCTTGTCCGCCTTCACTGTCCGTGTTTTAAGTCACTAGACTGTTATTCTTGTTTTTTTTTTTTTTTTAAGATTTTATTTATTTATTTGACAGAGAGAGAGTGAGCGCACAAGCAAGGGAGCAGCAGGCAGAGGGAGAGGGGGAAGCAGGCTCCCTGCTGAGCAAGGAGTCCGATGTGGGACTCGATCCCAGGACCCCGGGATCATGACCTGAGCCGAAGGCAGACATTTAACCATCTGAGCCACCCAGGCGCCCCTGGACCATTTTTTAAATAGCCGCTGTTTATTCCGCCAGGGGCTTGCAGGTTTCTCATGATCGCTCTGAGATCGGTGTGTACAGTGCCATCCCGGTTTTATAGACCAGGAACTGAGGCCAGGTGCAGTGCTGTGCCCGGGCACCCAGCACGTGGAGGTGGGACTGGACCCCAGGCCTCAGGACGTCGGCCCGTCGGCCTAGTGCCTCATCGCACCCCCCCACCCCCTTCCCCAGCTCATCACACAGACCTTCAACCACCATAACCAGCTGGCACAGAAGGCCCGGAGGGAGAAGAGAGCTCGGCAGGAGACTGAGCGGCGGGAGAAGGCGGAGCGGGCAGCCCGGCTGGCCAAGGAGGCCAAGTCCGAGAGCTCGGGGCCCCAGATCAAGGAGCTGACCGATGAGGAAGCGGAGAGGCTGCAGCTGGAGATTGACCAGGTACGCACGGGCCCCCACCCCCGGCCCTACCCACACGGGCACTGGCCGCGAGGGTACTCTTGCCAACTGCTGTGCCCTTCGCCACAGAAAAAGGATGCAGAGAATCATGAGGCCCAGCTCAAGAATGGCAGTCTCGACTCCCCGGGGAAGCAGGTGAGACGCACTGGGGGCGCCTGAGGCTCGTCAGGGCTTGGGAACTTCCAGGCACCTTCTGGCCTTTCTCTGTCTCTGGAACGCCTCCCCCTGAACCCCCTCTTCCCTCAGCTTTGGGGGTCCTCCCCAACGTTCCAGATCCCACTCATAGACATTGGACCCCACGCCCAGGTCTAAAAGAAACAACCCGCTGGCCTTAAAGCCTTGGTAGGAAAGGCCAAGAGCCAGGGAGGGCAGTGCCTGGACAGGTATCATTCGGGTGGGCCGGGCCCGCTCTGATACATCTGGGGGGCGTGCCCCTCAGGGCTCCTCCCTCTGACTCCAGCTTCCCAGACAATCCTTGGGACGGGCATTTGGCTTTCCAGAGTTTCTGGTCTGATACTAGGGGTCTCAGCCCTACAGACACAGAAGAAAATTGATCGTTGGCAGCCTGGTTTTGTTTTAGGACAACCACACGCATGGCTACCCTGTGACCTTCTGGGCTGGGTTTTTCTTTCCAAGTCCCTTGGCTTGGATCTCCAGCTAGGTTCTGTGGGTCCATCTCTGGACTGTCACTGTTCCCCAGCTGTGGCCTTTGTCACGTGGCCTGCTGCTCCTCTCAGGCAGAGATCAAAACCATTCTGTAACCGGTGGCTCCCACTGGGCCCTGGAGTGGGCAGGGACTGGGTCTGTTTCATCTTGCGGCTGTATGCCCAGTGCCTGCCGTGGGCCTGGCTCAGTGGGGTGCAGTCTGTGTCTGTCAGGTAAGTAGCTGAGTACCCCACCTGTGAGCAGGAGGCTGAGGAGGACGAGGAGGAGGAGGACGAGAAAGACAAAGGGAAACTGAAGCCCAACCTTGGCAACGGGGCCGACTTGCCTAATTACCGCTGGACCCAGACCTTGTCCGAGCTGGACGTGAGTGGTCGGGGCGGGGGTTGGGAGGTTCGGGAGCCAGCCTGGGGCTCCTTCTGACTTCTCCTGCCCCGCGCAGCTGGCCTTGCCCTTCCGCGTGAACTTCCGGCTGAAGGGGAAGGATGTGGTGGTGGACATCCATCGGCGGCACCTGCGGGTGGGGCTCAGGGGCCAGCCGGCGGTCATCGATGGGGAGCTGTACAACGAGGTGAAGGTGGAGGAGAGCTCGTGGCTCATCGAGGACGGCAAGGTGGTGACGGTGCATCTGGAGAAGGTGCGAGCAGCCTCCTGGTCCACGTCTTGATGGAGAAAGGAGGGCGGGTGTCTGCACATTCACCTGGGGACCATGCGGGGGGTCTAGTGGACATGTTTAATCTGCGCAAGATGTTAAATGTAGGTCTGTCCCATTTTAGAGTCAGGAAAAGGGCATCTCCAAGATCTGCCAGCCTCCTCCCCCTAGGTGGGGGGTGGAATCAAGTCTTTGGTACCAAAGCATCTTCCTTTGGTTTGTACGTGCATTCGGTTCAGCAAATACATGAATACCTACTACGTGCCAGAGAGTGTTCTAAGTGCTGGGGAGAGAGCAGTGGACAAAATGCAGAGAGTTGCCCTCAGAAAGCCTCCCCTCATTCCCTCAGAGGTGGGGCAATACATGTAATGTAAATAAACGTCTGTGTAAAGTGTCATGGGTCCAAGGAGGGCTTCCTTAAGGCCCATCCTGGCCTCCCTGCCTCTAGCTCACCTCTCTGTGCCCCTGTACTTGCTTCTCCTCCCAGCTGGAACCCCTGCCCTGCTTCTTCGGCAGGTGTACCGTGTGTGTCCCTCTGGCCTAGCCCCGGTGCTGCTCTAACCTCCCGCTCTAACTTCCTGCTCTCCGCCCTGGATGAGTAGCTCCCCCTGTGCTTGATTTTTGCCCCGATGACACTGATCAGTAACGGTCTCGTCCGTTTCCCCAGCCACTGGGGAGGGCAGAGGCCTCGCCCATCTGCACCCAAGTGCAGGATGTGGCTGGGAGCGAGTGGAGTTCTGGAAAGGTTGAAGGGTGGACCCTAGGGCACCGAGGGAGCGACCTGCAGTCCCCCGGTGGTTCCCCTCCTCACAGATCAACAAGATGGAGTGGTGGAGCCGCTTGGTGTCCAGTGACCCTGAGATCAATACCAAGAAGATCAACCCTGAGAACTCCAAGGTGAGCCCTGGCTGGTTGGGGGGCGGCACCGGGTGAGGTGAGCGTGTACACGGCCCCAGAGCTTCACCTGTCCCTGTTCCCATCTGCCCCCAGCTGTCAGACCTGGACAGTGAGACCCGCAGCATGGTGGAGAAGATGATGTACGACCAGAGGCAGAAGTCCATGGGGCTGCCCACCTCAGATGAGCAGAAGAAGCAGGAGATTCTGAAGAAGTGAGCAATGTAGAAATGGACTTTGGGGGGCGTGGGTGTTGGGCTGGACCTGGGTGACAGCCGTGAGTGGGTCACTGAGCAGGACGCAGGAGCTGCCTTGCCCCTTCTGGGTTGAGCCAGCCAAGTTTACGGATTTATAGTCTTAGCTTGCCTACCCTGATCACTTTCTGAGGTCATCTCGAGGGCAGAGGCACCTCAGGATAGGAAGGGATAACACAGGGGTCATTGCCACCTACAGGAAGACCCTGAGGCCCTACCACTGTCTGGCCTGGCTCCAAGTTGCTCAGGGTTCTAAAGAAATTAGACCTGATGTTGAGGGGCTGGGAGAAAGGGGCTGACTTTGTGGGAGGGGACGGCCTATTTTACCTTCTTCCTATCTTTCCTCCCCAGGTTCATGGATCAGCACCCGGAGATGGATTTTTCCAAGGCCAAGTTCAACTAGGCCCTGTGTTTGCCTCCCTGAACTCTTGGGGCTGAGCCCCCTGCCATCCACCCTCCCCTGGGACTTGGGGCCCTCGGGGCTGGGGCAGGCGTGGGACTGGCTCGGGCACACTGGTCCCAGGGCATCACGGGAGAAGGGCTGGGGCCTTGGGGGGTGTCTTAGCTTCCCCGTTGGCCGCTGTTACACATTAAAGCTATTTACTCCACCTGTGTCTTCTCTTCCCTCTGGCCCTTCCCCGGGGGCAGGCCTCTTACTGCTGCTGCTGGGGCTTGGCTTCTAGCCCAGATTCTGCCATGTGACCTAGAGAAAGTCATTAGACCTCTCTGGGGCTGTTTATCGTCACTTAAAGGGAGAATTAAGGCTTTTAGTCTGTGTGTGACTGAGCAAAGGTGGGTTTTTCCGGTCACGGGGACCAGTATATATGGCGGATTCTTAAAGGGCCCATGACTCAGCAAAACTTAAGACGAGCTGGACTTGATTGCATTTTCATCTCTAGGGTAAGTTTCTCACAGTGACATTCTCGTCTTGGGGAGGCCTTGACCTGCATGATGAGAGCTGAAGGCAAAGGGCCAGTTTTGTCACTGGCACTGGGGCCTTCTGGTCACGACCCCCAGAGGGACCGTCCTGTGTGTCTGGTAGGGAGCTGGGTAAGTCTAGTTTGTGTAGCGGTCACTTGCCAAAAGGGCCTGTGACAATAAAAAGGTGAGGGGTGGGGATCCGGGGTACCTCATTTGTTGGGCCAAGAACGGGCTGGTGGGCCTGCTTGGTCCTCACTGCTGAGAGGACTAGCCAGACACTCCTGTGTGTGAGGAGTAGCTAAGTAGGATCTTTCTGGACCTAGTCAGGCTTGTGTCCAAATGGGGGGGGGCACGGACCCTGGTTCTGCATCAAGCAGGTGAGCTTGCCAGCTTTGGGGCAGGACTGCTGGGAGGCCATCTTCCAGGTCCAGAGCCAGTTACTAGCTGTGTGACAAGTTCCTTGACCCCTCTGAGCCCCAGCTGCCATGGAAGAATGACTGCACTCTAGAGTCGTTGGGAAGGTCCAGAAGGCCCCAGTAGAGGATGGTGCTCTGTCAGAACCAGGGAGAGGTGGAGGGAGCCTCAGGTCTGAGGCTGGGTGGGGGCTGACCCATGCTCAAGGATTTGGGGTGACCACAGGGATGGCCAGAAGCAGGCCAGGCTGCGGGCGGTGAGCCGGGGCAGCGGGAGGAGTCTGGGGAGGCCTGCCTAGAACAACCTCAACAACCGGAAACCACTCGTCAGACCTTTCTCGGGTCCATAAACCACAGAAACTGGCTCTTGGGAACTCCGTGAACCTGAGAGGTGGGCATTCTTGGTCTCATGTTGCCTGCTGACTCCGGCTGCCCGACGCTAAGGCGGGCTGGGCGCTCTGTCCTGTCTCCTGCTGTGCAGCGTCAGGCAAACTGGCCAGAAAGCAGCAGCACAGCCGAGGTGACCAGGCAGTCATCTAGTGTCTTTGTACTTGAAACTGTGGTCGTGTTAGCATATAGAACATCAGTCAAGAACAGAGAACATAACGCGGAGTGGGCACTGCCCACAGAATTTGAGACAGAGGCCCTGCCTGCCCCACTCCCCATCCCAATCCATTTAAGATAAGCTGCTTTGAGCTGCCACCCTCTCCCCCCACCCTCATCCTGGGGAGAGGGGAGTTGTGAGGGTAGAGCTGGGATCCAATCCCAGAAGGTAACTCCTAAGTCTTTACTGTCCACGATCCAGGCTGCCTGAGGACTGCGAGCGGGAAGGAACAGGCCCAGGCAGGGGGTCAGGCCAACGAAGGACCCAGGGTGATGTGGGCACCCATCACCCAGTGAAATGCACATGGTCCAGGAACCGGTCAGCTGAGGTGGGAGGGGCCAGGGTGGCCCAGCCTTCCTCAAAGCAGCGGGGTGGGGGGGCCTGGTTCCCCTCTTCATGCCGTGGGCTGTACTCCCAGAAGGGTTAGCAGTACACTTGGAGCAGCGGTGCTCCCGACGAGTCTGTGTCTGTGCCCTGGAAGGACGAATCGTGGCTGGCTGGGTATCCTGAAGGGAGGGGAAGAGGAAACAGGCTCAGAGAGGGGAAGAAGCTCATCCAAGTCCCACGGACAGGGAGAAGCCTGCCTAGAAGGAGCAGAGTGGGACTCAAGCCTGGGTCAGCCCGATCTCAGTCTGATCCTGGCTGGATGACCCGCTCAGCTTCTTGACTTCTTTGAGCCCCAGTCTTGCTGTCTGTTAAAGGGTACTGACCCCACTCCTGGGGGCCTATGAAGACCAAGAAGGCAGCACTTGATTGCACATAGGGTACCTTTTCAGCACCAGTGAACGGCCTCTGCCCTTCGCTGTCCTCCCCAGTGACTGGGAGGCTTAGATGCAACCTCTGGGCACCTGCCTCCTGCCGGTTCAGGGGCAGTCCCCTGCATGTCTCCCAAGTGAACCCTTGGTTACATCCTGCAGGGTTAGGGTAGGGTCTAGGGCCGCTCAGCCTTCTGGTTCCTTTCTGATCCAATCCCCACCCATCCCAGAAGAAGCTGGGAGAGGAGCATGGCAGGGGCGGGGGGCAGAGGGGAGGGAGGTCCAAGGGCAGCTCCCTCTCTCTGTACGCATCAGGTCAGGACCAAACCTGGGGCTCCATAAGGCCTCAGCTTCCTGGCGATGACATCTGCAGTGGTCTCCTGGGAGATCTGCACTGTGAGTTCTAGGGAGGGAACAGGAGGGGGCAGTGGTCATTATCACATCTTTTCAACCCTACCCCCACTTCAACTCCCAGCCTGATGAGGGAGGGGTCATCTACACCTGGGCCTGGCTTGAGAAACAATGTTTAAAACAAAGACACAGATAACTAGCATGTGTGTGCATGTGTGTATGTGCACATGTGTGTGTGCATCTGTGCAGTGGTGGCTGGGTGGGTGGGGGATTTGGTTAGGCCAGGGCCGAGGTCTAAGTTCATATGGGATCCTGGGTCTGTTAACCAGGCAAGGCCTGCAAGCTCTGGCAGGTGGTACCGAGGGACAGAGGGGCCTCTTAGGGGACATAAAGGACAAAGGAGAGCAGGGACTGGTGGAGGGGTGGGCCCACAGTGGCCACAGACCCAGTGCAGCCCTCCCTTGGGCAGAGCCTCCTCCGCTCTGCCCCTCAGCCTCGGGGAATCCCACCTACCATCCTGGCTGAGCCCCGAGCCCACCATGGTCTCATGGCCACTGTCAGGGGCAGCAGCAGGGGCCGCGCCCCGCACGGAGCGCCCCTCTGTGGTCTGTGGGCGAGCTCGGCTCTTGCGGGTACTGATGCGAATGATGCCGCGAACCAGGCGGCCCTCAGCGTCCTGCTCGTCCAGGTGGTAGTCCTGTGTGATGCTGCTGATAAGGTCCGAGATCTTACTGGTCTTCTCCAGGAACACAGTGTCTGACGTGCACTTGGCCAGCTCGTCAATCTGGTGCACGCTGAACAGCTCGGTCAGCTTCTTGAAGATGAGCACATCAATCTCTCGGCTGGACATGGAGCCGCTTCCTATCTCGGGCAGGTCCAGGTCCGACTCATGGAAGGAGTAGTACTCTTCGGAGCCACGGGGGCTGCTGGCGAGGGTGCTAGGCAGGCTGTGCCGCATGGGTGGGGGTTCGGCCGGTGGCTCCTTGCAGCAGGAGTCCGCATCAGGGGCTGGGGAGGTGGTGCTGCGGTAGGGGTACACAGGGATGCCTTTGAGCTTGACATCAGGGTAGCTGAAACTGCTACCCGTGGTGGACTTGAGCCGCTGGCCATCCCGCCGGCTGGGAGGTGCGCAGTCGGGGCTGGGGGGCACTCCATTGTGTTCTTTGGCCCAGCTGGCTTCGGCAGCCCCCTCAGGGGAGTCCCCAGCAGACAAGCGGGGGCTGCAGCCCCGCACGCAGGCCCCGCAGCGCTGGAGGCAACTCCGGCAGCGGCGAAAGCAGAAGGCAGCCCGGCACCAGTCCCACACCCACGGCTGCCAGAGCAGGCAGCAGGCCGGGGGCTCAGCAGCTGACTCAGGAGAGCCGGAGATGAAGGTAAGGCTCTCTGGCCCATGGTGCCCAGGGTCCTTGGGGTCTGGCCTGCGGGTGCGGCGGCTTGGTGGGGGTCGGGGTGGCTCATCAAAAGTCTCCAGGCATAATTCTGTCGGCCGCTCCCAGGGTCCCAAGCGTGGGGGCCCAGATGATGGGCGGGGGTGTCCGGGGCGGGGCATGGCTCACTGCATGATTTGTTGCAGCCAGGCACCTACGGAGGAGAGGCCCAGAAGGAGTCACGTTCAAGGGTCCAGTTAGGCCCATGAACCCTCACCTAGTGTCCCTCCCTCTCCAAAGAGGAAATTCTGTCTTTGGTCTAACCTACATGGCAAAATTTCCCGGGATAGGGTGCCTGGGTGGCTCTGTCGGTTAAAACGTCTGGCTCTTGATTTCGGCTCGGGTTATGATCTCAGGGTCCTGGGATCAAGCCTGGTGTCGGCCTCCACGCTCAGTGCACAGTCGGCTTGGGACTCTCTCTCTTCCTCTCCTCCTCCCTCCCTCTCAAATAAATAAATAAATAAATAAATAATAAATAATAAATAATAAATAAACAAACAAACAAACAAACAAATAAATAAATAAATCTTTTAAAAAATGTCCTGGGTATTATATAAGACTGATGAATCACTGACCTCTACCTCTGGAACTAATAATACATCATATGTTAGTTAATTGAATTTAAATAAAAATTTTAAAAATTAAAAAAAAAAAAAAAAGTCCTGGGACTTCACACCCAGGGATGTGGTGCGATGGCAACCATTGAAAAAGCAGAAAATAACAGGCACTGGTGATGTGGAGTCCTTGGAGAATGGTGTGGCCATTGTAGCAGACAGCACAGCAGTGCCTCCAAAAATTAGACACAGGACTGCCACATGAGCCCATAATCCCAATTCTGGGTATATACCCCCAAAAGGGCGGAAAGTAGGAACTGAAACAGACATTTGCATGCCAAATGTCTGTCCACACAGTAGCATTATTTGCAACAGGCAAAAGGTGGAAACAAGTCAAATGTCCCCTGACAGATGAATAAACAAAACATGATGTATACGTACAGTGGAATATTATTCAGCCCTAAAAAGGAACGAGACTCTGGGGAAAAAAAAAAAAAAAAAGGAATGAGACTCTGATACGTGCCACAACATTGATGAGCTTTGAGACATTATGCTAAATGAAATGAACCTGACACAAAGGACACATATTGGATGGTCCCACTTATATGAAGTATCTACAACAGTCAAATTCTTAGGACAAAAAGTAAAACGGTGGTCGCCAGGGGCTAGAGGCAGGGGGAAGTGGGAAGTTAGTGTTTGATGGGTAGAGTTCCACTTTAGGAAGATGAAAAAGGTCTGGAGATGGCCGGTAGTGACAGTTGCACAACACCCAACAATGTGAGTATGTTTAATGCCACAGAACTGTGTGGTTAACACGGTAATAAAAAAATTTAAATGG
Source organism: Procyon lotor (assembly GCA_028646535.1). Lineage (NCBI taxonomy): Eukaryota > Metazoa > Chordata > Mammalia > Carnivora > Procyonidae > Procyon > Procyon lotor. The sequence goes on from CM053606.1 coordinate 16,795,558, forward strand.
TAAATTTTATGTAATGTATATTTTACCACATGAAAAGAAAAATCTCCTGAGATCTCACTTTCCGGAGAATGGTCTCCCCCAGTTTACTCCCTCTGTTGGTGATTCCACCCAGTAGAGTCTCTGAGGCTCTCGACACGTGCCTCTCCATGTGACTTGCCACAGAACCTGACCTGAGCATCACGACCTTCCCTTCCCCTCCTCCTTCAAATCACTCATGGGAAGGGGACAGTTCCCCCGTCAATGTTTCAGTCTGGGTCAGATTTGCTCTTAGGTGCCTGGCTGCAACAGTGAGCCATGCCCCGCCCCGAACCACACTGAGCTCTGGGGTACCTGGGGTTTGTAATACCCCCGGTATAGCAATATTTAATGCCAAGCACTCTCTTGCGTCCTTTGATTAGACAAGAAAGCCAAGCCACAAAATACACCTTCTTTCCCTTCTTGACTTGGTTGCCAGCAAGCTCAGAGTGAAGACTTCATTCATTCCATAATCACTGAGCCCGGCTCCATGTTAAGCGCTGTAAAACCACAGATGGCCTGCCTTCGGCTCAGGTCATGGTCCCAGGGTCCCAGGGTCGAGCCCAACATCCGGCTCCCTGGCTCCCTGCTTGGTGAGCCTGCTTCTCCCTCTCCCTCTGCCTGCTGTTCCCCTGCTGTGCTCTCTCTCTCTAGTAAATAAATAAAATCTTAAAAAAAAAACAAAACAACAAACCACACACACACACACACACACACCAAAAACGCACACACAGGTGAATAAACTACAGACCCTGTTCTTGTGATTCACTCACAAGATGGAAAACAGATGCTTAAAGGCTCCTAAGATGGGACATGTAGGATATATGAGGCATTATGGGAGTGAATAACTATCCTGAGGGAGTCAGGGAACATTACGTAGTCAGGTGTGGAAGGTCCTTGATGCCATGTAGGGGTTTTTTGGTTTTTTTTTGACAGAGAGAGAAATCATAAGTAGGCAGAGAGGCAGATAGAGAGAGGGAGAAGCAGGCTCCCCGCTGAGCAGAGAGCCCGACAGGGGGCTCCATCCCAGGACCCTGAGATCATGACCTGAGCTGAAGGCAGAGGCTTTAACCCACTGAGCCACCCAGGCGCCCCGCCATGGAGGGTTTTGCCATGCAACAACTTGGATTTTCTGCGACACTGATCCCTTATCTTTTTATCCCTGATTTAATGGCATTGGGGTCCCAGAACTGGTGATGTGTGAGGAGCCTGGGAGTGGGCATCAGGATATCTGTGTTCTAGTCCCAATTGTGGCTCAAACAGACAATGTGCTTTGGACAAATAAGTGCCACCTCTTTAAACAGGGCCACGATCATCTCTCAACCAGGTACTATCAAGGCTCCCATTCTGGCCACCTCCATTCTCTTCTACTTGCAGCAACCAGAGAGAACTTAAAAAATCTGGGGAAACCCGGCAGACTCCACTGTCATCAAACGACCGAAGTTAACATCCTCCATAAAGGGATGAACTGACATCACGTGCCTCCTGATACCCGGCACTAAGAAGGATACCGCGTCATTCAACAAGTATTTCTGCCCTAAATGCATAACCTGAATGTAATCATGAAGAGACACCAGACAAGTCCAACTTAAGGGAATGACAACTAAACGCAGTGGGTGATCCTGGACTGGATCCCTGGATAATGTGGATAAGTGGTGAAATTTGAAGCAGACTGCGTATTATTTAATAGTAATATGCCAATGTTAAATTTCCCGAGTTTATTACTATGGTTTTATAAGACAACGTTCTTATTCCCAGGAAGTATATGCTGGAGCAGGTCAGCAAGCTAATCTCAAAAGTTTCCCAAGATAATCAGAAGGTGCCTGTGTCTCAAGAGAGAAAGGAAAGGAGGGGAGGAATGCTAGCCATGGCGGCTGGTAAGAGGATACAGGAGTTCTTTATTCCTGCAGTTATTGAATTCACTCCCCTGACCCCATTCTGCACTCCTTCTCCAATTAATTCACTCAATTAACAAATACTTAGTGAGGGCCTAGTGAATGCCGGACACTGTTCTTAATTTGGTGGAGACGGTGGTAAAATGGACAAAATTCCCTAATCTCAGGAGTCTGCATTCTAGAGAAGAGTTAGTTATTGATGGCTCGCATTGTTCTTTGTGTTACGAATGTATTACGCCAATTCTCACAACCGTATTTGTAGGTGTTGTCATTGTTGCTGTTGTTATTACTATACACCGAGAGGCCCAGATAGGTTAAATAAGTTGTTCAAGCGCGCACCTGTTTGTACCCAAGCAGCCTGGCCCAGATTTCTCACCCACTACCTCATCCCATCTATTACTTGGGAGGAAGGGGGCAAAGTGGCCAGCTGCCAGCTGTACCCGTGGAGGGACCACAGAGGGTCTTGGTCTCCAGGCTCAGGCCTTGGATGAGGAGGTTGGGTACCTCTACACTGTCCGAACCACACTGAGCTCTGGGGTACCTGGAGTTTGTAAAAACATCAAGGGGCTACAGGCGATGGTCTGGGTCACTCCTCCTCTACCTCCAAAGCTTAAGGATTTGCTATTCATTAAATTCACCCACCAAATATTTATTGAGCACTACCATGTGCCCAGCACTGTGCTAAATCCTGGGGCAACGGCAGTGAGTGGGCCAGAAACAGGCTCTGGCCCAAGAGGACTTCCACTTTACCTAACAGTCACACCTGCTCTGTAAGTATTGTATCCCCACTTTACAGATCAGGAAGCTGAGGCTCAGAAGTGACTTGCCCAGAGACACCCAGCTGGAAGGGGATGGAACAGGATTTGTCCTGTGGCCTGCCAGATGCTGGAGCCCATGCACTTTGCTTTGTGCCACGTATCTGGAATGCCGGTGAGACAGAAGGAAGTGGGGAGCAAGGCCTAGGGTAAGTCTCAGTTTCTCCCACCTCTCTTGGTCCAGAAGGCTCCTGAGGTCAAACTCAGCCCATTTTTTTCCAGGCACTATCTTCCCCTAACTGCTGCTGCCCCCACCTCCCTAGCCCTAGGGACACTGGTCACTTGGTTGAGTGAGGGGAGGGCCCTTGCTCCTACTGTGGCCTGGAGCAAGACTCTGAGCCTCAGTTTTCTCCTCTTTAACAACGGGAGAGAGGAGTATCTTCCTGGGCCACTGCAGGTTGCTTAGTGTGGTGCATGGAGTGGGAGGGGTTTGGACGCTGGGTGCCCCAAGTCACTGCAGGGATCTTCCCCAGTCAGAAGGTCCTAAGCCCGCCCTCACCAAACTTCTCTTGATGCTCTTTCCCCTTCCCTAGTTCCTGAGAACACAGACACACAGGGGTCTGTCTCTGTGCTATTTCCCTCCTCCCAAGGTCCCCCAGGCCAGGCCCCATCCCCGTACCCAGCCCAGTCTAGTCTAGTCTAGCACACCCCGCCGAGAGCGGCACCCCAGCCCTGCTCGGAGAAACAGCCTTCTGCTCTCGCACCCGGCATCCCCGCACCCTCTATTTCCTGCCCCCAAGGCTCAGCCTGCGACTCCGGCATCCGGGGGCACCTACTCCCGAGGCAAGGGAGAACCAGACCCCGGCACCGCCCCTCGGATCAGCACAGCCCCTACACCAGCAGGGCCCTCGGGGCGAGCGCCACCCTCTCCAGCTGCAGGGGCCCCTCGCCCGCGGGCAGACGCAGCCCCTCTCCGGCCCTGACACCTTTCTTCCGAGGGTCGGTCGCCCGCCCACTCCCGACCCGGCCTCTCCGGGCCAGCACGGCTCCCGCCCCCAGCCAGCGCCGCCCTGAGGGCGACCGCGGCCCCCCCACCCCCCTATTCTGCCCGCCCAGCACCGGCGCCCGCTCGGGCCGCTCCCCGGCCGGGCCCGCACACCCCGGAAGTGGGAGGGTGGCGCCCGAGGAACCGGCCCGGGACCCTCCCCCGCCCAGGCACAGCCTCGGGGGTCCCTCCACACCGGTGCCGCCGCGCTTCGCGCCCCCGCGGGCCCGCGCGGGGCTTACCTGTTCCGCCAGGTGAGCCGCCTCTGGCTCGGCCCCTCCCCCCGCCCCCCTCGCCGCTCACCTGGAGCGCAGGTGAGCGTCTCGCGGGAGCGCTGCACGGGCCGCCGCTGGGGACACACTTCCTGCCTCCGCGAAGCTCCGCCGCCGCCGACGCCGCCGAGCACCTGGGCCGAGGCCCCGCCCCGGGCGCGGAGGAGGGGGGTGGCGGGGTAGGGGGGGCGCCCAGGCCCGGCTGGGGCGCTGGGTCTACGCACCCCAAGCGGCTCTCAGCCTGGTCTGGCTAAGTGAGGCGGGCAGGGTAGACCGACGCCGGTGATTCAGTCCCCTCTTCTGTTAAATGGACAGGTGGTCCTAGCAGTCTCTGCGCACCTGGAGAGCCCTCGCTAGCTCTTAAAGGCGCAGCTCCAAGGGTGTGTGCCTCCTGGGATGCCTTCTCTGGCCCCTAGGCCTGTCAGGTTACTGTTATATAGAACAGTTCTCTGTACATCGTTATCATAATACTCAGCACACAGTTTTCTTGTCTTCTGACGCCCCCTTTTCTGACTTGAGGACACCGTCTCGTCTTGTTCCCAAAGCTCCAGGTGCCCAGCGCACGACCGGCGCATACAAGGTGCTCAACAGATAATCTCGATTGAATGAACCGCTGGGCTCCCCGATTTCTTCCTTTGCCCTGAGACAAAATAGGGGGTGTGCGTGCTCTGCTCGCTGGTCAGCTCATCTCTGTTTGGGAAAGTCTGCAGGGTAGATCAACTACCTCTATTCTGGGGCCTAGAAACAGGGTGGGGGAGGGGGCTGGGCTGTCCAGTCCTGAAAGACACATCACAGAGCCGCAGAGGTGACCAAAATGGGCCATGACTGTTACATCCCATGGAGTCTCTGCAGGAGGTAACATCACTGGGTGGCAAGAAGTCAGGGCTCAGACTCTCTTGGGTTCTTGCTCTCCATAGTAACTTAATATCAACAGTACCAATAAACATATGTCTTTCTTTTCTTTTCTTTTCTTTTTTAACAAGTGACTTTCAAGGAGCAGCTCCAGGACTCATGCTTGCCTAGTACTATTTAATCCTCCCGCCAGTCTGTGAGGTGGGCCAGGTGTTATCATTCCCATTTTACAGATGTGGAAACTGAGGATAAGGAAGGGGAAATTATTTGTTCAGGCAGGTGGAAAAAACTGTGAGTTTGGGCAAGGCACTCTCCTTCTCTAAGCTTCATCTGTGGAGATAATAGTACTTCTCTCCAGCTGGGAGAATTAAAAAGATAATGGATGCAAAGTGAGATAAAGGATACATGGAGAGATCTTTGGGGTAAGGATTGGTAGGTGGGAGGAATTCAGCAATGCCTAGGTCTCTCCCACATCTTGTACTGGGTACACACCCTCCCAATCCTAGGCAGAGATCCTGCCAACTAGGATAGAGACCTTTGTCTGCCCTGTTTGGGTCCCAAGCTCTCCCCTTGTCCAGCCAGGGTGGAACACTCCTTGGAAGATGGTTCCCATGGCAACTGGGGGGTTTCCTTCCCTGTCTCATGTCTCAGGGCACCATAATCTCATTCTATGGGTGCCTTACTATGTGCATAGAGTAGGTGTTCAGTTCCACTAGAAACCTCCGCAACTCCCACCACATCTTGTCCACATTCTTAGCTGGGGGCAAGTGGCATGGTGTACCCTCATCAGGAGCTCAGAAAGCGAGTCACTTTGTGTGTAGCCGAACATCTGTGTATCCTAAGACCAGCAAGTCCATTACTGGGTACAGCCACAAGAATTACACACATACGGGGTGCCTGGGGGGCAGTTAGGTTAAGCGTCCAGCTCTTGATTTCAGCTCAGGTCATGATCTCAGGGTCCTGGGATGAAGCCCCATGTGGGCTTAGCACTCAGTGGGGAGTCTGCTTAGAATTCTCTCTCTCCATCTCCCTCTGCCCCTCTCCTTGCTCATGTGTGCTCTCTCTCTAAAATAAATAAATAAATAAGAGGTGCTTGGGTGGCTCAGTCGGTTAAGTGTTTGCTTTCAGCTCAGGTCATGATCTCAGGGTCTTGGGATCAAGTCCTGCAATCGGACTTCCTGCTCATTGCAGAGTCTGCTCCTCTCTCTGCCCCTCCCTCCACTACTCATTCTCGCTCGCTCTCTCTTGCAAAAATAAATAAGAATGGTAGTAGAAACATTGTTCATGATATCCCCAAGCCAAAAAGACTCAAATGCCATTGACAGGAAATGAAGAAATGTGGGATATTTCTTCAGTAGAAACAACAGTAGTGAAAGTAGAAAATGAATGAAAAACTGCAATGCAGCAGAATCGTGATGATATAATATTGAGTGAAAAATGTAAGACCCTCGGGGCTGACTCAGTTGGAAGAGGATGTGACTCAATCTCAGCGTTGTGAGTTCTAGCCCTGCTTTGGATGTAGAGATTACTAAAAAAATAAGTAAATAAATTTAAAAAAATGCAAGTCCCAGAAGAGTGTAGATGGAATGATATGTTTTGTAAAATTCAAATATAACCAGAACTACTATGTTTAGGCATAATATTGGGTTGAACTATACGAAGCTGCTTGGTTGTGACCTATTTTGACCTGTAAAAACGGCAAATTCATAAGGCCCAGCCTAATTTATGTGGGAAAAAAACTACTAAAAAAAAAAGAGAGAATGAAGAACACAAAATTCAAAAAAGTGATTACCTGGGGGTGGGGTGGGGTAAGAGTAAATAGATTTAATTTTTAGTGATGTTGTAGTTCTCGGGCTGGATGATAGGTTCAAGTACTTTCATCTTTATCATGAATGAATGAATGAATGAATGAATGAATGAAAAAATATAAATTTATGCTCTAAATAACAAAGGCTGTTGTCACTTGCAAAGTTCTCAAGGTAGCAAAAATGTGAGAGTCTAGAGTCTTAAGTTTTTCTCCTGTTCATTTATTCATTCTTTTTTTTAAGGTTAAGGTATGTTTTACCTTATAATTCACCTTTTTAGTGTACAGTTCTGTAGGTCTTTACTTTTTTTTTTTTTTTTAAGATTTTATTGATTTGGGTGCCTGGGTGGCTCAGTTGGTTGAGGGACTGCCTTCAGCTCAGGTCATGATCCTGGAATCTGGGAATCCAGTCCCTGCTCAGCAGGGGGTCTGCTTCTCTCTCTGACCTTCTCCTTCTTAGGCTTAGGGCTCTCATTCTCTCTCTCTCAAATAAATAAATAAAATCTTTTAAATTAATTTATTTATTTATCAGCAACAGAGAGAGCATGAGTAGGGGGAGTGCAGACAGAGGGGGAAGCAGGCTCCCCACTAAGCCAGGAGCCCGATGCGGGACTTGATCCCAGGATTCTGGGATCTTGACCTCAGTTGAAGGCAGACAGATGCTTAACCAACTGAGCCACCCAGGCTCACCCCTGTGAGTCTTTAATTGTTCATACAATTGCATGACTTACCACCACAATCATGATTTACTTAAAAATAAAATCTTAAAAAAAAAAAAAGAATGAAGTTCTGATACATGCTACAGGATAGGTGAATATTTTTTAAGATTTTATTTTTAAATAATCTCTACACCCAACATGCGGCTTGAACCTATAGCCCTGAGATCAAGAGTTGCACACTCCACTGACTGAGCAAGCCAGGAACCCCAGCATGGATGAATCTTGAAGACAATATGCTAAGTGAAATAGGCCAGACACAGAAGGACAAATATTGTGATTCCACTTTTATTAAATATTTAGAACAGACTAATTTATGAAGACAGAGATTAGAGGTTACCAGGGACTGGAGGGAGGGGGGTAATGGGAAGTTATTGCTTAATGGGTACAGAGTTTATATTTGGGATGATGAAAAATTTTGGAAATAGATCATGGCAATGGTTGCACAACATTGTGAATGTAATTAATGTCACATTGTACACTTAAAAGTGGTTAAAATGGCAAATTTTATGTTTTTATCTATTTTCTTTTTTTTTTTTTAAAGATTTTCTTTATTAATTTGAGAGAGAAAGAGTATGAGCAGAGGGGGGAAACAAACATACAAACGCTCCACTAAGCAGGGAGCCCAATGTGGGGCTCGATCCCACAACTCTGAGATCATGACCTGAGCCAAAGGCAGACACTTAACCATCTGAGCCACCCAGGCACCTCTCTATATTTTCTTTTACCGTAATTTAAAAAATCCCCAAAATTGATTACCTCTTTTTTTTAAATATTTATTTATTTGAGAGAGAGAGAGGGAATGAGCGCGCAAGCTGAAGAAGGGGCAGAGGGAGAGGGAGAGAGAATCTTAAGCTGACTCCCTGCTGAACGAGGAGCCCAATGTGGGGCTCTGTCCCAGGACCCTGAGATTATGACCTGGGCTGAAGAATTGGACACTTAACTGACTGAGCCACCCAGGCGTCCCAATGACCCTCTTCAAAAACAAAACAACATAACTTATGGGTCCAGCATTCAGTAGAACAAAGGAAAGACGTCTCCTGGAGGATTTTCCAGATAACAACCAACCTCTCCTGTGTACTTCCCTTTACAGTTTACAAAGCAAACACTTAAATTTGATCCTTACAAGAGCCGGAGGTAGGCACTGTCACATTCATTTCACAGATGGGGAAACTGAGGCTCATTAAGTTCCCAAGGCCATACTGTGACGGAGCAGTACCTAACCCTCTGGCTCCCAGTGTCCTGCTCCTCAGTGTGACCTCCTCCCAGCACTCAGAGCTGTGTTTGGGCTTCTTTCCAAGCAGAAAGACCTGCCTTTCTAACCAGAGCCTCCTGAGCTCAGTTTTGCCTCTTGGCCGTGGGGCCAAGTTTTGCCGAGGGGCCATCATCTGTTGCTTTACTCTGCTTGATGTCTGCTTTTCTGGTCTCCTTCATCAGCTGCCATTCAGGCTCCTTGGCTGGTGACAGACTCGCCGGGGTGGGGAGTTGGTTGGGGGGCGGGGGGGGAGGATATGTCAAGATGGCTGAGGTTCTGGCTTGTGCCGCTGGCTAGCTGGAGATGACTGAGGAGGGCAAGTCTGGGGTATAAAAGTATAAACTTGGAGTTAGATTTGTGGAATTTGAGGATTTGTGGGGCGCCCGAGTGGCTCAGTCGTTAAGCATCTGCCTTCAGCTCAGGTCATGATTCCAGGGTCCCAGCCTCAGGCTCCCTGCTCTGGGGGAGGAGGGGGGGAGGCCTGCTTCTCCCTCTCCCACTCCCCCTGCTCGCCACGTCTCTCTCTGTCAAATAAATAAATACAATCTTAAAAAAAAAAAAGAATGTGAGGATTTGTGAGATAGTAAAAAAATATCACAATTGTATATGTAGGTGGCATTCCGAGTGCTATTTAGAAACTATAAGATGTGCAAATGCAGATTGGGTCACGGGCAGAAGCAGTGGGTCAGTCTGAGGACTGTGGATCAGATTGCGGGGGTGTCTGGGGCCCGCCTCTGGTGTGCATCTCCCATAGCGGGCACTAGGGGGCAGCATGCTACAGTGGAAATTGCCAGAACTTCAGAGCTAGGCCCTGAGTCCTGGGCCCAGTTGTACTTGGGTTTAGCGGCACTATGAATTGAAGCTCTTGCAGCCTCAGCATGTCTCATCTGAAAATGGGTTTCCTGTGAGGTAGGATAGTATGGCGGTTCAGAATGTGACTTCTACGGCCAGAGGGCCTGAATTTGTGCCCCTGTTCTGCCACTTGCTAGCTGTGTGACTTTGGCCAAATTATTGAACTTCTTTGTTCCTCAGAAACCTTATCTAAAAGTGAAAGTAGCAATAGTTGGATTACAACAGAGGCTGGCACGGAGTAAGTGCTAAGGAGATGATAGCTATATTATTTTAACCCCCTTTTCCCTCTCTGCCTCCCCAGCCATGCTGGGGCCAGGACTCTCTGGGGCAAGGCCACCAACCCTGAGAATAAGCAGGAAAGCCAGTTACTGCTGCTGCCCATGACCACCTGATACATGTTAGGTATATTCTGTGCCTTATTCGGTATAATTCTCACCATCACTCAGTGAATAAGCCCCCATTTTATAGCTAAGAGAACAGAGGCTCAGAGATTTAAGCTTCTTGCCCAAGATCACACAACCAGTCAGTGGTAGAGCCCAGAGTTCTTTCTGCACAGAGAGCCTGAGCCGCTATTGGGGCTCTTCTGGGTACCCCAGAAACTGGGCCCTGGACATTGTTCCAGGCCCCAGCTGAGTGGGCAAATCTCCCCTCAAGAATTCTCTTCCGTCGTCAGCTCCGGTTCCGCTTACCATGTCCCTCTTGCCCAGGTAGAATTTTCAGAGATTCCGAGTTGGAATAAATGGAACGGAACCAGTGAAAGGGAACCCCTCCCTCAGGGTAGAAGGGGACGGAATGGCGGAGGATGAGTGGAATTGGAACATGGGAGTTGAGGCCATCTTGGCTCCTCTGACTAGTCGAATGTGTCTGTACGGGTCAGACGATGGGTCAGTGAGTTGCCTCTCCCTTTCCTTCATTGGCCAAAGGGTGGTGTGTCCTGAAGGCTGAGGAGAACCCGAGAAGTCTGGAAGTTACGCTGGAGGGATAAGGGCCAATGAGCTGGGGTCTGGGCGGGGAGGATGACGTACATAGAGGTGCAGCCGGAACCCTGGGAGTCTAAGGAGCTGGGCTGTGGTGGCTTCTGGAACTCTAGGTAGACTGCTGGGGGGAATCCCAAGTCCACATGACACTGGGGGATTCCTGGGGCTCCCTGGCTTCCGTTAGCCCAGCCACTTAGTTGCTAGGCCTGGAGGGACCTGCAGGCCGAGGAGCCCTCCTGTCCCAGGTTGAGGCAAAGGCTGTTTCTTTGGTCCTGAATTTGGTTCCAGTAGAAGTGTTTTCTGCAGAGTCCTTGTGTTGAAAGTACTTCATCCAGTTCCCCAGAAATGAGGCCCGTGAGGGGAACGGGAATGACGTGAGCTGGGATTGTATAGTGAATAAGCAGCAGGGCCTGAAGGGGGTGGACCTCTGCTTCCACACTGTGCTCTGTGTGGTGGCAAGAGAGGTCTGGCGTCCAGTCCTGCCTTTGTCACCTAGTGGCTTTGTGAGCTGGGGCGAGAGGCTCAGCCTCTCTGGCTTTGAGTTTCCGCATCAGTAAAATCTGTTTATTCATTCTGCCCTCTTCTCGTCTATCCTGCACCTCACCCCTGGTACTGCTCCCTCACTCTCTTCACACACACACACGCACACACGCACACAGTAGGCCATGGACACCCATGGCCAATGCTGACTCTTCTGCTCACTCCCAGGGAACAGCCGTCAGCTCCGGCCACCGAACACCAGCCCTACTTTCTGGCCCTTCCCGCAGCCAACCTCGCACCCCTGTTAAGCCTTCCTGGAGAGCTCCCAGCTTGAAGGCCGCCTTCCTGAGGTAACCCCAAAGGCCGCCTGTGCCCCTCTGTTGCCCTTGACCTCTGCTGCTTCCCCTGTCCCCAGATGGGAGCTCCCAGAGGGCAAAGTCTGGTCTGTTCATCTCTGAGTCCCCAGCACCCAGCCCAGGGCAGGGTCCAAAGGCTACGGGCCAGGAGTGTTTATAGAAGGAGTAAGTGAAGGAGGAGGCCCCTCTGACCTCTCTCCTTTCCCAGGTGCCCACGACCATCACCGTCATCCTCCGAAACAGCTGATGTGGCAAAAAGAGCCTGAAATCGGGTGGGTGGGGGTCATACAGACCCAGGATGGAATCTCACCTCAGCCTCTTCTTAACTGTGTGAACATGGGAAACGTTCATTTCTCCAAACCTTCTCCAAACCTCAGTTTCCTCTTCTATAAGTGGCCTTCCTGAGGCGACATGTAAGCCGAGAACAGAAAGACCTACAGCGTAAAGGCCCCAAGGTGGGGATATGCTTGGCACGTTTGAGAAACAGAAAGGAAGTCGGTGTCGCTGGGGTGCAGTGGGAGGGGGAGGGGGGAGACCCTGGGGATGGGGATGGCGACGTGGCAGGTGCCGGACTACACGGGGCTTTGCAGGCCACGGAGGACTCTGTGTGGGGAACTGACTGGAAGGATTCGAGCAGGGGTATGACCCCAAAACCTTCACTTCGGTCGCCAGAGGGTGACTGGAAGCAGGGACCCAGTGAGGAGGCTGTGGCCGTGGTCCAGGTGAGAGAGGATGGTCGCCGGGAGCAGGCGGGCGCCTGGAGATGTGGTGAGAAGTGGTCAGACATGCGATGTTTTCTGGGAGTGGATTCCACAGGACTGGATGTGGAGGAGAATGACGGAGAAGAGGCAGGATTGGGCCTCGCTTCAGTTTTCTAGTGCTGGAAAGGCAACCATCCCCAAACGTAGTGGCTTAAAACAATGATATATTATTTCTGGAAGGTCTGTGGTTTGCCTGGGGTCAGCTGGCCCGTTCAGCTGCTTTTGCCTGGGATGGCCACTCTGGAGGCCTTCAGCTGGGGGCGGCTGGGGCTGGCTTACCACGTCACCCAGGACCTCTCCTCACCTGGCCTGTCATCGTTCAGATGTCTAGCTGACCGTCCTACGGGGCGGCCGCGGGCTTTCGGGAGGATGGGCCCCCGTGTACAAGTTGAGGCTCTGCTTCACGCTTCTTGATGTCCCATTGGCCAGAGCAAGTCACAAAGCCAAGCCCGGAGTCAACATGAGAGGGCACACACACGGGGGCATCCCTACCGGGGGGCCTGGTTCATGATAGCCACCAGCGTGACTGTTGGGCACCTCCCCACCCCCACCCCAGGTCTGTGGCCTGAGGAACTGGGTGAAATTCAAGGGTAGAGGAGAAAAGCCAGGGTTCGCCAGAGGTCCCGGCCCCAGGACCTCCCAAGTGAGACACAGGAGGATGGTGGGCCCGGGAGACAAGTGGCAGTGGAGACTCGAAGCCCCGGGCAGGGATGGCGAGGCAGGGCTCGGGAGGGTGTGGGAATCAAGGTAGAGAACGGCAAAAGCATCCAGGCCATTCTCTCACCCAACGGGCGTCCCGGGAGCGCCCACTCGGTGCCCAGTCCGGGCCTGAGCGCTGCGGACACAGAGAGGAATGAGACTTGGCGATGTGACCTCGGGGAATGCAGTGTGTGGGGAAGACAGATGGTTCCCAGAAGCGCCAACCCGGCGTGAGAGGAGACAGTGCGGGGTGGGAGCTGGTCCACGGTCCCAGGGGAGGGGTTCCAGAGTGGTTCCCAGCGGAGGAGTACTAGAAGAATACGTGGGTGGTCAGACAAGATTTGGGAGCGGCAGCAGGGAGAATCCAGCCTGGACCCCAGCCCGGGCCAACTGCCCTCCGGGCCTGGCAGTGAAGGGGTGAAAGTGGGCCCAAAGGTGGGCTCTGGGAAGACCATTTGTAGATACTTTTCTTCCCATTTGGTGGATGAGCAAACTGAGGCTCAGAGTGGAGGAAGTCGTTCTATCCAGATCTGGCCCCTCACGACCTGGGCTTTTTCCAGCTGTGTTCAATTCCTGCCAGAATCACAGGGAAGATGTGAAAAGGACGGCTTTCTCCTGAGCTCACAGAAATGCCTGTAGGGGCTAATTTGGGGGCTGCAGTGGGGTACCCCTCCCTGCTGTGTGTCCCAGCTTTGTGCCACCTCCCCGGAAGCAGGCAGAGCCCTGTGAGGAAACATAAAGGGAGGTGGTGACATGGACTGGAGATGGGCAAACCCAGACTTGGAGCCCCCAATCTGAGTGGAGAACCCCGCTCTTGCCCTCAGGACCCTCCTGTGGAGTCCAGCCCCTGGGGCCCCCTCCCTCTCTGTGGAGGTGGGAAAGCATCGTCTGAAGGATGAAGGGAACTGTGTCCAGGCTTGCGAGGGGGGGGTGCGGCGGAGATGGAGGGCGGGGGAGCACAGGTCCTGGCATCCGATGCACTCACAGCCAAAGCCTCTTATCTTTGGATCCAGAGTGCTCTGCAGTGGGGCTGGAAGCCAGCCCCAGAGAGACTGGGAGCAGAGTGCAGGGCAGGGTGGGGATGGTGAGGAGAGAAGGAGGCTGGGGGAAGGAGAAGGCAGAATCAGAGGAAGTCCTGGAGAAGGAGGTGGAGATAGATAGTCTGAAAACGAGAGAGAAGGGGGAGAAAAAGCAGAAGCGGGTGGAGTGCGTATGATTATGGGTGCGTGCATTCAAGTAGGCAAGAAAATAGGCTATTTTTATTTACATTATATTTTTTAAAGATTTTATTTATTTATTTTAGATATAGAGAGAGAGCTAGCAGGGGAAGCGAGCAGGAGAGAAGCAGAGGGAGAGGGAGAGGGACAAGCGGACTCATCACCCGAGATCTTGACCTGGGCTGAAATGAAGAGTCAAACACTCAGGGGCGCCTGGGTGGCTTGGTGGGTTAAAACCTCTGCCTTCGGCTCAGGTCCTGATCTCAGGGTCCTGGGATCAAGCCCCGCATTGGGCTCTCTGCTCAGTGGGGAGCCTGTTTCCCCCTCTCTGGGGGAATGTGTTAAATAAATAAATATGTGTCAAATAAATAAAATCTTTTTAAAAAAATTTTACTTATTTATTTCACAGAGAAAGAGAGATCACAAGTAGGCAGAGAGAGGGGCGCCTGGGTGGCTCAGTCGTTAAGCGGCTGTCTTCGGCCCAGGTCAGATCCCAGGGGCCTGGGATCGAGCCCCGCATCGGGCTCTCTGCTCTGCAGGAAGCCTGCTTCTCCCGCTACCGTTCCCTCTGCTTGTGTTCCCTCTCTCGCTGTGTTTCTCTCTGTCAAATAAATAAAATCTTTAAAAAAAAAAAAAAAAAGTAGGCAGAGAGAGAGGGGTCGGGTTCCCTGCTCAGCCGGCTGGGTCTAAAGTCTCCAGGCCCCAGAGGGTTTGCCGGGCTGGCTCTGGCTGCTCAGCCTTAGGTTGCAAAGGAAAAGGGACTCTGCTAAGGACAGATCCCCAGGCTCAGGGGCCAGAGGGACAGACAATTGCCTAGGGCTTCTAGGGACCAGAGTGGGAGAGTCTTCCCCAACCTTTTCTATGCGGGTGGGAGTGGCAGTTCAGGCTCCCCGTTCCTGGGAACAGGTGGGTCTAGGCCATGGGTTCAAGGGGAGAATACGGTCTATGAGACAAATAACACACAAAATATGTGTTGGTTGAGTGTTACTAGCAAGGCTTCCAGTGAACAGTAGGTTGTTACCAGTAAATTTTTGGAGAGTCAGAAGTTATACATGGATTTTTGACAGCACCGCGACCCCCACACTGTTCAAGGGTCAACTGTATATATATACGTATTCATGTCTCTATATAAAAGTATATGTACCGGGTTCCTGGGTGGCTCAGTGGGTTGAGCCTCTGCCTTCTACTCATGATCTCAGGGTCCTGGGATAGAGCCCCACATTGGGCTCTCTGCTGGGCAGGGAGCCCGCCTCCCCCTCTCTCTCTGCCAACTTGTGATCTCTCTCTCTCTCTCTCTGTATCAAATAAATAAATAAAATCTTAAAAAAAAAAAAAGTCCATATACCCTTTCTAGAGTAAGACAAAAGGAACATCCAGGGGGCGCCCAGGTGGCTCTGTCGGTTAAGCTTAGGGAAAAAAAAAAAAAAAGGGAACATCCGGGCACCCACCACTAGTTTAATTGGACATGTCAGTACCTTTGAAGCCCGTGTGTGACTCTCTTCTGTTTCTTCTCCTTTCTTATCTTCCCAGAGGAAAAAAAACATCTTGAAAATGGTGTCCATCATTCCCTTAATGGTGTTAATCGTTTGGGCTGATTGATCCACTGGGCACAGCACCTAAGACCTACAATACTTCTAGAAGCCCATAAAAAAATTCCTTTTAAAATCAGAGATGATTGAATGAATGGGTTAACGCACTTTATACTTAGGTTGCTAAGAATTTTTAACACAAATATTATTGAATTATCAAGTGCATTCTCTGTATAAATTGAAATGTTTACTTAGTTTTTCTCCACTAGCATGCCAATATGATTAATTCCACTAGTAGATTTTCTAATGTTGAGTCAACCTTCCTAGAATAAGCTCAACTTGATCATGATGTGTTTATTATCTTTTGAATACATTACTAGATTGAACCTGCTGATATTTCGTTGAGGGCACTAACATCTATCTATCTATCTATCTATCTATCTATCTATCTATCTATCTATCTATCTATTTTTTAAAGATTTTATTTATTTGACAGAGAGAGATCATAAGCAGGCAGAGAGGCAGGCTGGGGGGGGGTGGGCTCTCAGCAGCTCTCCCTGCTGAGCAGAGAGCCCGATGCAGGGCTCGATCCCAGGACCCTGAGCTGAAATCAGGAGCCAGAGGCTCCAACAGACTGAGCCACCCAAGCACCCCGTCCTTGATTGTTTTTGATGTAAATTTTTATTTTTCTAGGCATTCGCTGATTTTACCTTTGTTTCGAGTTTGTTGTCCTAAAATTGTCTGTAATATTTTCCTGTTATCTTTTAAATTCTGGCTACTGCTGCAGTTCCCTAGTCTGTTTTTCAAACCCAACACTGTTGAACTGTGCAGCCTTCCTTTTCTTTCTCGATCAGTCTTCCCAGGAATGTCTCAGTTTTGTTCCTGTATCAGTTCAGAATCAGTTCCAGCTGGAAGCAACAGACCCTCCCACGGTTCTACCATCCCCAGAGTGAGACCCTTGTCTTAATGTCCTCACTGACACCCATCACATCCCCGTTTCTGGCAGCAGGATGGGGAAAAGGAGAAAGAGCTCCTTGCCAGCTGAGTGCCCAGGCTCAGTCCTTGGGGTTCTCTCCCTCTCTCCCTTCTTCATCCCATGGTCCCCCTAAATACTGCCTATGTCCTGAGAATTTGGAATTCACACCTGCAACCTACTCCTCTCTCTTGGGCTCCAGACATGCAAATTCAATGGCCCACTCAAAATTTCCACTTGAATGTCTGTCTAATAGGCATTTAGAACTCCACAGGGCCAAAATTTAACTTCCTAGAGAAGAAAAATCCAACAAAATGCTAGAGCCTCAAAGGGTCCCTTTCTTCTGAATGCTGCCTGATTGCAGCTTGGAACTTGATTGCAACTTGGCTCCCCTTCCCAGAGAGGAGGCTCTGCAGCTCCTGGAATGACATCATTTAATGGAACTCAACCAGCACTTTTTTTTTTAAATGATGTTGTTTTTAAGTCATCTCTACACCCAGTGGGGCTCAAACTCACAACCCTGAGATCAAGAGTCACATGCTCCCCTGACTGAGCCAGCCAGGCGCTCCAACCAGCACTTGAAAGAAAGAAAGAAAAAGAAAGAAAGCAAAAGAAAGCAAAAGAATGAAAGAAAGAAAGAAAGAAAGAAAGAAAGAAAGAAAGAAAGAAAGAAAGAAAGAAAGAAAGAAAGAAAGAAAGAGGGGCGCCTGGGTGGCTCAGTAGTTAAGCGTCTGCCTTCGGCTCAGGTCGTGATCCCAG
>CM053606.1:16813269-16832252 GCA_028646535.1 Procyon lotor
TACAATACCTTCCCCTAGTCTGGGTCCTCCTCCCGGAAGCCTTCGTGGAGGGAGCCGCCCGCCTCAGATTGCCCCACTGCAGCTTGCCTCCTCAGCACTTAAGTGCATTCTTTGCAGTAATTCCCTGAGAATCGAGGAGGGCAGCCCAGCCCAGTGCTGGGCGCTGACTTGGCAGCAAGGCGGGGTTGCAGAATCACTCCGGGCAGGAATGCTGCCTGGTCACTTTCAGGACGGTGCCTGAAGTGCACTGGGCTGCTGAGAAAACCAAATGTCGGGGCCCAGCTCCTTTCTTCTCCCCACACGGTCCTAGGCCCAGAAATACGCCTCTGGCCAAAGGAACAGATTCAAGATCGAAGATGATCGGTTTGCCGGTCATGCTCCCGTGTCAGCAGACGGGGATCTGCTGCAGCTCTTCCCACTCGATCTGGGCGCTGAGCGCTTCCACCTCCCGTCCCAAGAGCAGAACGGGTCTGGGTTTTCACTGCCGGCCCTGCCACTCCTTAATGCCTCCCCCCAACCCCAAATCTCCGGGGTCTCACCGCTGAAATATTTGTTTCACAGGATCCTTGTAAAGATGAATTAAGATGAATATGTCCTAGTCAAAAGAGCATATATGGACTAGAGAGTCCAACTGACCTGGGTTCCAGTCTCCGCCTGGCTCCTCTCTGACCTTGGACATGTTTCTTAACCTCTCTGTGCCTCTGGTCCCCCATCTGTAAATTGGGACAATAATGCCCAGATTATTGTGAGGGTTAATGTAGTAAATGCATGTGAACTGCAATTACATTCCTAACACACTTGAGCAGTTAGCATCATGCCTGGTGCAAAGCAAAGTGTTTTACTTGCACTTTTAGAGAGGTAGCATCACTCAGGGGTTAAGACCTGAACTCTCTGAGTTTAATTCCCCGGCTGTGTGACCTTGGACGAGTTACTTGGCCCCTCTGTGCTTCTATTTTTCCATATGTAAAATGGGAATAATAGTACCTACCTCATAGGTTGGTAATTGTGAGAATTACACGAGTTTATGTATATGTATGTATACATGTATGTATACATACATATGTATGTATATGTATATGTATATGTATATGTATATGTATATAGGACATATATTATGTCCTAATGTATAAAGCGTTTAGATCAGGACCTGGCATTTAGTAAAGCCTGTGTATATGTTTGCTGTCATGAGTGCCGTTGTTTTGGAGTCTTCCCTCCCAGGAGCCATTGTCCGGATTAGCAAATCAAAGCTTTAGAGGGTTAAAAGCTTTCTAAAAGCAGCTGAGAAGTGGTCAGCCTGGTTGATGCTGGCGTGATTATTACATGGAGGCCTGGAGGGGACCCCAGGGGCCCAGGCTCCTGACCCCTCTCTGCCCTGCCGTCTCTTCCGCAGGTGGTCCGCAGCAGCCTGGAGGAGCGGGGACTACATGTGCATGGGGTGCGGTTACACGGCTCAGCGGCCAGCCACGTGCTGCACCCTGAGAGTGGCCTAGGCTACAAAGACCTGGACCTGGTGTTCCGCGTGGACCTGCGCAGCGAGGCGTCCTTCCAGCTGACCAAGGAGGTGGTGCTGGCCTGCCTGCTGGACTTCCTGCCGGCCGGTGTGAACCGGGCCAAGATCACCCCGCTGACGCTCAAGGAGGCCTATGTGCAGAAGCTGGTGAAGGTGTGCACGGACACGGACCGCTGGAGCCTCATCTCGTTGTCCAACAAGAGCGGCAAGAACATGGAGCTCAAGTTTGTGGACTCGGTCCGGCGCCAGTTTGAGTTCAGCGTAGACTCCTTCCAGATCATCCTGGACTCCCTGCTGCTCTTTGGCCAGTGCTCGTCCACGCCCATGTCCGAGTCCTTCCACCCGACCGTGACTGGTGAGAGCCTGTATGGGGACTTTGCCGAGGCCCTGGACCACCTGCGGCGCCGCATCATCGCCACGCGCAGTCCGGAGGAGATCCGTGGTGGCGGCCTCCTCAAGTACTGCCACCTGCTGGTGCGGGGCTTCCGGCCGCGGCCCGGCACCGACGCGCGCGCCCTGCAACGGTACATGTGCTCCCGCTTCTTCATTGACTTCCCAGACCTTGTGGAGCAGCAACGCACGCTGGAGCGCTACCTGGAAGCCCATTTCAGCGGGGCGGACTCCGCCCGGCGCTACGCCTGCCTGGTGACCCTGCACCGAGTAGTCAACGAGAGCACCGTGTGCCTCATGAGCCATGAACGTCGCCAGACGCTGGACCTCATCGCCGCGCTGGCACTCCAGGCGCTGGCCGAGCAGGGCCCGGCTGCTGCGGCCGCCCTGGCCTGGCGCCCCCCAGGCCCTGACGGGGTCGTGCCTGCCACCGTCAGTTACTACGTGACTCCTGTGCAGCCTCTGCTGGCTCGGGCCCACTCCTATCCCACCTGGCTGCCTTGTAACTGACTCGGACCCTGGCCGGAAGGTACCAGGCCTTTCCGGAGGCTGTGGGGCCTCCAGGAGTGTGTAGGGGATGTGACCACAGACGGGCAGCCTGTGCCAAGTGGCCCAGCACTGCTGCAGGGTTGGGTCTTTGACTGAACAGACCAGATGTGGCTCATCCCTGAGTGAGGCCCCCCAGGGGGCTTAAGGCCAGGCTGGGGTTCTTGATAGACTTGTAGGTTATTGCACCCCACTTTTGGACCAGAATGATGGTGGGGGGCAGAGGCTGTTTGTCTTGAGGGGCAACCTCAACGCTCATCACCTTAGATTGATTTCTGTCGCCTAGAAAGGTCTCGGGTTGATTTATGTGGCCCAGAAAGGGTCTTTTTGGGAAAGGGCAGCCCACAGTAATCCCAGCAGCCTCGGAAGGCCTGAAGCCCACATGAGGGCTAAAATATGGTGTATTATAGGAGCTACTCACTCTGGGTTGGGCCAGACCTCTGATGGGGCCTGGCAATCCAACCTAAGCACTGGGAGGAGGGAAACTGAGGCAGGAGGCAGCTACCTGGGTTTGCAGAGGGATAGGTTTAGCCCAGTTCCCAAACACCCCTACCCCAAGCCATCAAGGTGTGTGGGCGAGCAGGAGCCAAGCTGCCAGGGATGGGACAGGGCCCATGCCCCTTCTGGTGTTGCTCCCTTCCCCTGCGGTGTGAGGATCCCTCCCCCTCAAAGATCATTCTTCTAATGGTGCTGGGCCCAAAGTGGCCACAGTCAAGTGCACTGGCCTGGTTACAGTGTCTTCACTTGGAGGAAGGGAACCATGCCCCCCCTCCTTCCCCACCCCTCTGGATTTGTCACCATTTTGCACTCTTAACACCTGCCAATAAAGATTGTCTACACTAAACCTAGCACCATGATTTCTTCTGGGAGAAGGACCTTCCATGGCTGTGGAAGTCTCTGACAGCCTCTCCCAGCCAGCATCTGGCTTGTATTTGGGGGCAGGGACACTTGGGTGGCTTGGAGTCTGAATCCTGGGCTGTAGCTGGGGAGTTTTACCTCCTTCCCTCAACACCAGCCCCGGCTGGAGAACTGTGTTAGGAGCTCGTGTCTACACATGGGACTTGCACCCACAAATTGCCTCAGCAAGTCTCTTGTTAAAGAGTAAATATTTCGGCATTTTCCCACCTAGAGTCCCGATGATCCCGGACTTGGCCTCACGCTCCAGTGCTCAGGGCTGCCTGACCCCAGCTTGGCCCACCCAACCCCGCTCCTTCTCAGGAAGCCAGTGGAGGACAAGCTAAGTGAATGTGAATTGGAGACCCCTTCAGCAGTGGCCGCCGAGACTGGGGGACTTCTAGCATCCTCCAGAGCGAGAGCCTAAGGTTTGGCTTCCCTACCTGGGAGGGAGGTTCCATCCATCCTCTGGCTCCTTCCCTTACTCCCAAGTGCCAATGGGGACACTCTGGCCTACTCTAAACGGGTCCCCTGGAGGGCCAGGGTCTCTCCTTCCCGAACCCAGCTGGGGCCATGCCAGACTCTCAGGCATGGCTCTTGGGCATCTCAGGGAGCTCTTCCCCCAGGCCATCAGCCAGTCACTGGCCTGGACGCTGCCCACTGTTTACCCAGCCCCTTTGATCCAGGGAAGGCAAAGCCCTTAACATATTCAGCCTCATTAGTGGTTTCTGAAGTGATGCTTTGATGGTCCCGGCCAGGCTGAAAAAAACAAGGCCTCAGAGGAGGGCCCAGGTGACCTGGGTGAGTCCGGCCGCCTCACCTGCTCGGTGAGGCCCTGCAGGGCTCAAAAGGGCTAGAAGGGTGAGTGGTAAGATTTTCTTGGCTTGGTGACTGAAAACATCCCCCCTGCCCCACCCTGGTTGTGCCCACCCAGCTAGGGGCCTGGGAGAGGTGGTTTCCTCTCCCAGGGCAGGGGACGTCTGCCGTGTATATGAGAGCACGCAGGAGTAGCTTGCTGGGGTGGGAATCCATCCGCAAACAGAAGACCAAGATTCCTGACTCCCATGAAGACTACACCCTAATGCAGTAGACAGAAAATAAATGATATAGTCTTAGAAGGTCAACGATGCTTAAAAGTACATGGCAGGGCAGAGGATTGAAAGTACCAGGGTATGAGACTTTAAAAAGGGCAGAACTCATCGAAAGGGTGACACTCGATGGGACAAAGACACAAAGGCAGTGGCTATGTCTGGGGAGATGTCTGGGGAGAGAGCTTCCCGGCAGAGGGAATCTGTTCACGGGCACATGCAGCCAGTGGGCGTGTCTGGGGGAGGGCGCGTGTGCCCGAGGGTGTCTGGCTGGCCTTGCACAGGCGTGCACGCACTCACCGCTGCTGGTCTGCGACACACGCGGGCGTGAGATATGGGAGAGCGGGAGCCCAGGGCTCCCAGGAGCAGCTGCTCTTTCTGGAGTCTTTGCTGCGGGCCAGGCACTAAGCTGAGTCTTCACGGTCACTACCTCTCACTTCATCCTTGAGAGAAGGGCGGTTGTTATTTCCACTTTTACAGACAAGGAGGCTGGTGCCAGAGAGGTCAGGGAGGTGTGGGCGTGTTCCTGTGAACCCCTGCGCCCTCCGGCCCCTCAGCTCCCATTTCGCGGGGCTGAGCGGGGCCTCTGTCTCCTGCCCATGTACGTATGGGGCGTGTTTGGCATGTGACGGTTTGTACTTCTGGGCATTGACCATTTTGGGAGAGGGCGCGGAGCAGGGTGGCGGGAGGTACATTTTCCTGATGCACACGACACCAGCTGTGGCTTGGGTTGACTATGTCAGAGGCCCATGGTGGCAGCAGGTGCGCCTGTGGGTATGTTTGGGGCTGGCGCAGTGTTTCTGGGTGTGAGAAAAACAATGACTCAGTGGCCGGCACTGCTCTCTCCTGGATGGTTCCCACAGCCGTCTCAGACGCCAGCGCTGGCGGAAACCAAGAACTGGGAATCAGAGCCAGAGAGGAGAAGGCTGAGGGAGGAAAGCCCACCCCCCCGCCCCGTCACCCCATAGGACCCCCCCAGCCACCGTCCACCCGCCCCTTATGGACCATGGTGGGTGCGGGAGCACCAAAGGGGGAAGAGGCACCACGGTGAATTTGGGGGAACAGAAGACATGCCCTCAGGCAGTGACCTGACGTGTTGGCCCCTCCAGTCCCACACTCTCCGCCCTTCTCCATGCTTCAAGCCCTGGAGGCTGACCTCTGAGGACTGTGCATCAATGGCTCCCCTGTTCTCAGCCTTCCTGTTGTGTTCAGCCAATGAGAGGCCCCGGCAGGAGACCGGAAGGAGGAAAATGGGGGTGTTTGTTCCTCCTGCTCCCTCCCCACGAGGCTGCCATGCTTGGCTGCATCTCTCAACCAAAGGCCACTGCTCCCATCAGGTCAGGGGTGCTCCCCACACAGCTGCAGCCTCGGTCCCGTGCCCTCCCTCCCCCTTGTAAAGGCTCCCCTCCAAGAGTTGCACCATCCCTTGTTGCTTTCGTAAGCCTGCGTTTTGGGAAATAATTCCTTTTGAAGGCTCTTCCCAATTTGAGGGTGCCCTGGCTCCTGCTGGGGCCCTGACTGACACAGGCCCCTGTGGCCACCAGCCCAATCACACACACCATACTCCACGGATCACCACACTGCCGTGTCATCACAGACCGGCACCACCTTCCCATGCGGGTCCCAGTCCCGCGGGTACGCTCCCCTCCCCCAGCTTCCTCGGCACCTCCTGCACTGGGGGAGAGTTCCTAGAGAGGGTCCCCCTGGAGCCAGACCCAGGGCGAAAGCGGCCTGCCGGTCAGCCAACAGGGCCGGATTACGTCAAGGAACCGCCAACCTGAGGAGTCATGAGAGACACATACAAAGGAAAGGCAGTAGGGGTACCTCAAAACCACATGCCTTTGCCTCACATTACTGAAATTTATTCTTCCTGAATGTATAAATCAGGGGACTGATTCAATAGACATTCATTTCGCAGAATACAAGTTCTGGGTTGTGTGTGAATAAATGTGCCCCCCTTCCCTTTATTATCAGGATATTTGAATAAATATGCTCCCTGTTTTCACTTAAAACTTTGCTTCCAATTTTTACGTTGCCCCCCCCACCCCCCCTCTCCCGTTTCTGTGAGGAAGAGGTGCCCCTCCCCCTGAGCCAGCAGCAGGCCATTTTTCTGAGGGGCCGCAGGCACACCCCCTAGTCAGAGAGGACAAGGACAGTGGGGGAGGGAAGCAGGGATGTCTCAGACCGACATTTCCCTTCCAACAGGCCTCCCAGCATTGTCAGAGTGAGAAGCCGTGACATCGACCAAAATGGGGACCCCAGCTGCACTGTGACTTAAGAACGACGACTATATTTTAAAAGAGACCCTTTTCGTGTTTACATTAGAAATGTTTGCTGCTTTCTTAAGTAATCTGATTGCATCTCAGAGGACCTGTCGTAACATTTCCAAGCATACAGTGTCAGCCAAAATCAAATGTGGCTGAGGTAAGGAAACTCGAAGTACAGGAACCTTCCCCAGAACTCAGCACCTTGCTGGGTGGGTGTCTTCACGGGCCTCTGTGAAGGGAGAACAGTGCCAAGATTGTATGGGATCAATTCGGTTGGGTACGGTTGTGGGATGTCTTCCTGAAGGAGATGCCCAGGGCAGGAGGAGAATCCAGGAGTCCAGGTCTGAAGAGTAGAGGCTCTGAGGAACTGGGAGGAGCTGGAAAGAATCATTTCAAGAGCTTTAATTACCTCCTTCCCACAGCAACCAGCCCCACCCCCAAACCCTTCAACATCTGCCTCAAGAGGGGCCATTGTGGAGGGAATGTACGGGGCAATATTAGGGAGCAGGGCTCCATGGTTCCCGTCCTGGAAGGAATGGGGGGTCCTGGGGTAAGCAGAGGTTCCCTTGGGCCTTTGTCCTTGGCTGGGAGCCCCACTGGTCTGAGCAGCTGGAATGGAATGTTCCTGGGAAGAAAAGCCTTCCCCTCCTCCACCTCTCCCCTTATGGAGTTCCCCAGGGCCTGTAGTGGGGGGAGAAGGAGGATCATTCCAGGGATTCCTGATATGGCGATGCTCTGGGAAAGCGAAACCCCAAAGCGATGCCTAGGGGCTCTGTCCTAGCAGCCTCTGCTGGGCTAGGCAGATTGGCTCTATCAAACATTTATGAATCTCCACCATGTGCCGGGGGTTTAGTGTGACCTCTCATTCAATAGTCAGGAGTTGTCCCCTCTCCACCTCCCCAATAAAACACACACACACACACACACACACACACACACACACACACACACACACACGCCACAACTGGCCCAGAGAAGGGAAGTCATTTGCCGAAGTTCTTTCAGCCAAGAAGTTACAGGCAAACACTGAATCCCAGATCTGTCTTATTCCAAGCTTGGGGTGCTTTCTGCCCCGACCATGGAGCCTGTCGCCCTCCTCCTCTGCCATCGCAGGCTCTCTGCTCTCCTTGGCACGAAACATTCCAGCCAGGTGTGCAGGGAGAGGAGGTAGCCCTCTAAGGAAGGCAAGTCCAGGCCCTGAGCATCATTGGCCTGCCCTTGCCTGAAGCCAGGTGTGCTGACTCCGCCTGACTCACCCCCCAGAACCCAGACAGGCAGGGAGAGGAGCCAGCTTCCGGGGGTGTGCCCAGACCTTGGCAGTGGTGATTGGGGAGAGGGGGTGCACCTTCTGCCACCCTTCCAGCATTTCTTCACATCCCTCCCAGATCTGAGGATCAGGGTTCATGGTACTCAGACTTTAAAGGGTAAGAGCCCGGAAAGCCCCTCAAATGGAGACCCTACTAGCCTGATAAATGAAAAGCCACATAATGTTTAAAGGATTCTTCATTTAGAGGTTCTTGGTGCTCAGGCATGTCATCTACCCTACCTGGTCCTCAGTTTCCTCATCCATGGAAATGGGGATAATAGCCCCTACTTTGCAGAGTAGCTGGGAAGAATAGGAGAGATAAAGGTTGTAAAGTGCTCAGCGCAGGACCTAGCATGGAGCTGGTTAATATATTCCAGAACCAAGGAACCCAGCGAGGGTTCCGTCAAGCACTAACGCAGGAAGAAATATGCTGGAGATTTCCCAACTTTCCCCGATACTCCCTCTCCCTGGCTGTAAAGCAGAGAGCCTCTCTTTTATCTCGAGAAGACTGGGCTATTGGGTTTTCTCTAGGGACCCGGCGTGGGGGCGGGGGCGGAAGACTGCCCACTACAGGTTTAGGGCACCGCAGCTGTGACCTGTTTAAGCCTGCTCTCTAGGAAGCCACCCTGGATCCCCAGGTGGCTGCAGAATGGGATGTTCTGATCAATTATCAGTGTAACAAATCTGTGAAGAGCTAAATGACTACGCCTTTCACTAAGACGGGGACCGCCAACAGGGGCAACCTTTTTCCAGGAAAGTCTTTCTTGATGAACCTGCCCCCTGAGGTCCGGGGCCGGGCCCAACCACAGGCCCAACCTTACGCCGCTTCTCCAAACGACCGCCACACCCCGCTCGTCCTGCCAAACCCTTAAAACTGCCTAGGAAGGCTCGGCAGGGCGGAAGGGGGCCGGTCGGCTGCGGGGACCCGGGGGACCTAGCCTGCTCCAGGCCACGCCCCCAAGCCCCGGGAAGCAGCCCCACACTGCCCTCTGGTGGCGCCGCCCAGAGATGCCTTCCCTGGGCTAGGGGCCCCCCACAAGAGGGAAGGGCTTATCCAGGGGAGGGGCAAGTTCTAAATTAGAACCCTGAACTGTCTCCCAGCCCCAAACGCCGGCCTGAGGAAAGGCTCCTGTTCTCATTTCCTTTTGCTGAAACCCCAGATTCCCTGCTGGCCATCGAAGTTCTCAAGACGCCCAGCGCTGGGACCATCAAGAAAGTGTTCAGGAAGCTGGGGGGAAGGGGGCTTGTCAGTCTCCAGGCCCGGGGGCTATAATTATTTGTGGGCCTAAAAATAGCCCCCTAACAGCACAAATTGCCCAGCCCCAGAAGGTCCCCTGGAATAGTGATTGCCAGGGAAGGCTGCTTAGAGGAGGGCTGGGAGACACGAACCCCTAAAAAAGCAGAGACCCTCTGAAATCGGTGCCCCTTCTTGAGCCCCGGGACTGAGTAGATACCAGTGTGTTGACTGAGGAGAAAACGGAGCCTCCTGGACCAGGCTGGATGGGCCAGACAGGGGCGGGAAAATGACTTTTGTTAGTTGGCTGAGGAGTAGTGGGCAGAGCACTGAACCATGAGCTGAGGTTCAAGTGACTGAGCACCGTGTTCCTCAGGTCAAGGCCCTTGGTGAGAGGCAGTGGAACATCTAGGAGGGGGGAAGAGCTGCCTGTGACACTAGGACCAATCTCCATCTCCCACACAAATGCATCACTTTCTCCAGCAAGAGCCCTCTCTAATTCCTCACTCCCCACCCCCTCCAAATCAGGACAAAGCTGATGATAATAAATCCCAGAGAAAGGCCACACTGTGCTGGCACAGAGCACTTTACACCATTAGCTAAAAGCTTCTCTGGACCAAGTGCCCCTCTCCCGTCCAATGCAGAAAACCACCAGTCCTGGCGGCAGCCCAGCACTGCAGCTGGAGCTCCTCACTGTCACCTCCAAGAAGTCCTTGTTCTCTCTGGGCCTCTAGACCCCGAATGAACTAAGTAGCTTCAGAATGTTCTCCCCCTCCACGGAGGCCAGGGGATGCCAGGGCCTCTCACTGGTCTCCTGGTCCCCAAGCTCTCTCACACTCCCCGAGACCTCCTCCTGGACTTCCCTACTCCAGCTAAGAATGAGGTTTGGAAAGGCTTAGATGTTGGGAACCAGCCCCAAAGTTTGTTACCTGAGGAGAGGAAGAGGAAGGGCTGATGAGAAGCAGGTGAAGGCCCCCGGGGCTCTGCCTTTCACAGCAGTGCACCTGCCCCTCAGGACTCTAGGATTAAACCAGATTCCTGTGACTCTGATGTTCTCACCCTACCCCCTTTTCTCTATTCCCATGCCCTGACATGAGGAAGGACCGCTATGTTCACAGAGGGACTGAGGAATCTGGCCCAGAGAGGAGGCAGAGTTGTTCTAGATCACACAGCAGACAGGCTGGACACCAGCTCCCTGTAGCCCCTGCCCCGGGCAGGGAGGAGACACCATGGGAAGGACACAGACAGGCCTGGGACCTAGTTCTGGCCAGTGCTGGCATGTGACCTTGCCACTCTGTAAAATGAGGACTTTAAATTAGTTCCTAGCTCCGGCAGCAAAAGCAGTGCCTGTTTCTAGGTGTAATTTAAAAGAATAAAGCAGTGGCTCAGTGGGTTGAGCCTCTGACTTCGGCTCAGGTCATGATCTCGGGGTCTTGGCCCCGCATGGGGCTCTCTGCTCACAGGGAGCCTGCTTCTCCCTCTCCCTCTGCCTGCCTCTCTGCCTACTTGTGATCTCTTTCTGTCAAATAGATAAATAAAATCTTTAAAAGAAAAGAATAAAGCCCTCCTCTGTGACTTAAGGGGGGAAGAAGAAAGACCTCTCCCTGTGTAAACCTCACTACAGCCCTTCCCAGAGCTGAAGACAACCGCTTGACAGACTGACAAGGGAGGCTGCAGTTGATGAGCAGCAAAGCAGCAGCCAGGCAATTCCTAGCTGGGGGTGGGAGGTAGGGGGTGGGGGGTCGTTCCTGAGGGGCATGTGGACAGGAAGAGAAGTCTTATCTCATTTCAGGTCGGGCCCTTTAAGGCCCCCTTTCTAGAAGCAGATGACATATCTGCCCCCTTGGGGCCTGTTAAATGTAACCTGGCTCCATCCCAGGCAGAGCCATCTTAGAGACAGGTTGGGAGGGGGGACCCCAGGAGAGCAGGTGAGGCGTGAGGCAGTTAACAGACATACCACCCTGGTTATCTAAGTCAGGATGTACTCTTGGCAAAACTGCTTGAGACACTGAGAAAAGATCTGTCTCCTAGAAGTGGAAGGGCCTAAGTATGATCGAAACAAATCCTCAACCTCTCTGGGATGCCATCCCCCCGAATGGGAAACAGGGGCTTAGGAGATAATTCAGTGGTACATCGCTGGCCCAGCCTCCACCCCATCCTGGGACCTCATTACTCCGTCCTCCCCGAAGGTGTGGAGCTGTGCACACTTTTTGTGCCAGAAAGCAGCAGTCTCAAGGGCAAGACTCTTCTTACAGCCACGAGGGACCCAGGAAAGGCAACGCAGGTTGGGGAGGTGGTGGGGGTAGAGGGGTGGAAGTGGAGGGTGAGGGTGGGGGGAGGCCTGCGTCAGTGCAGCAGGCTCCGGTTGGTAAAAGTTTGCCGGCAAACCCCTCCTGGAATCTGAGCCTCTTCAATTTCTCCAACTCTACAACGGCGACTTGGTGCTACCACCTCACTCCCCAGGAGGACTGGGAGAGGCCGTCGCAAAGTGGCCAGCTTTACTGGGGACACAGCGGACTCCAGAAGCCCCAGGGAAGGGAGATCCAGGCCCGGCCCCGCCCGCCCCGCCCCCTCAGATGCACCCGCCGCTAAGACCGCACCTCAGCCTCCTTTACCGGGCCCCTGGCCCCCCGACTGTCTCTTCCTGGGGTCCGTCAGTCCGTCCATCCGCGTCGGTGACGCTGTCCATCCAGACGACGTCCCGATCCGTCCCGGCCGGCCCCTCGGCGATGGCCTGTCGTGGGTGGCCGGGGCTCCCCGCGCCGAGGTCAGCGCTGGGGGGAGGCGGGGCCGCGGGGCGGGCTGCGGCGGAAAGGCGAGTCGGGCTCCGGGCCGTGGCCCCGCCGCAGGCGCCCGGCGCCCCAGGGCACGCAGCCCCCCAGGCCTAAAGCCGAGGCGAGCAGCGCGGGCGGGCGGCCCCGGCGGCCCCGCCGCGGGCCCTTCTTGAGGCGCGAGCCGTGCGCCGCCAGGTAGAGCTCGGCCTGCGCCACGCCGCCGCTGAGGCGGCCCAGGCTCTCGGCGCGGTGCGCCAGGCGCAGCTCGGCCGCCAGAAAGACGCGGTGCAGCTGCAGCACACGGCTCTCCAGCTCCGACACCAGGCGCCGGCGGCCCTCCACCTCCAGCAGTCGCCGCCGCGCTTCGGCCAGCTCCAGCGCGCGGCCCCCGGCTGCCCCCGCCGCCGCCGCGCCCCCTGCCGGCCCGGTGCCCCCCGCGGCCCCGTTAGCACCCTGGCGCCAGCGCTGCAGCTCCTGCCCCTCCGCCGAGCCCGCCCACGCTGGGGCCGAGTCGGCCGGCGCCGAGACCGGAGCCGGGGTCGGAGTCAAGGTCGGAGTTGGGGGCGGGGGCTGAGGGGACGACAGGAGCTCCCGGGGCGGCGGCGGCGGGGACCCCGGTTCCGCGGTCCCTTCCTGGGCCCCCGGGCCGCAGGCGCTGATGCGGCAGCCCGGCATCCCCCGCCCCCCGGCGGTCTGCTGCTGTCTGTCCCCGGGTCAGGCCAGCTGCCCCCCGCGTGGGGGAGGACGAGCTCCGCGCACGCCAGAGAGATGCCGCGCCTGCCCCCGCGCGAGCCGTGGATGCATCTTATAGAACACGGGGCGGAGCGATGGGCAGCCCAGCCAATCAGAGGCGGGCGTGCCTGAACCCGCTCCCCAGCCCCGCCTTCTCAGGACACCGCCCTAACCCTTCGGGTCCCTGGTCCTCCGTCCAGCTCAGCCCTGCGGGGGCTTCCGGTCCCCATCCACTTCCCCCCAAATTTGGGGGAAAGAGGATCGCATCTTCTCTGGTCAGGTCCCTGAGTCATAAGCTCTGGCAGTTGATGCTTAGAAATCATGGACTCCTGTCCTCTCGCAGCAAAAGGTGGGGCGGGCGTTGCCTGAGGCCATACTGTGTGCCAGCGGGAGCCTAGACTAGAACTGAAGAGACTTGACTCCTTGCGCAGTGCTCCTTCCCGTACAGCACACTGCCGTTTGGCGGAATCGGTTCTGCCTGGTCTGGGCCACAAGTCTCTCCAGTCCCCCTTTTCCAATCTCCCTGAGTCAGTGAAGAAGTTAATGTAGAGGGGTGACGCGTTCAGGTGGCGAGCTGGCCCAGTTGGTTCCCCGCCGAGGAAGCCCTTTGCTTGCAGAAAAAAACCACAGCGCACTCGCTGAGCCTGGCGCGGCTTTCGCAAAGGAGCCCCAGACTCGACAGTGTGCAAAATTCTTTCTGTGTCCTCGCTCGTGTTTGCTCCTCCCAGTAGATAGGTATCCCTACATCTAGAAACAGAGGGGAGAAACAGTCACAGAAGGTGCAGTGGTGCCTTGCCCAAGGCCACACTGAATATAAGTGGCTGAATCTGAACCACTGAATGGGACCAGCTGGACCATTCATGCCCTCTGGGAGATAAGATACCTGGGTCTCCTGTCATTGAGGGACCCTCCTCAAATGATACTTTAGTCATCCTGGCAAAACCATAGGACTGAGCCCTGTCCAATTTTCCCTGAAGTAGAAGAGACCCTGTCCTACCACCTCCAAACGCTGACCCAGACACGATGGCCCTGCCTCAGTTTCCATCCACTTGGAGGTGTCTGTTGTGGGTGGGGGCAGGGGCTGGAGGGCCAGGAACCAGTTCTGAGACTGATTGGGAAGAACCCCAGCAAACCTTAGATTCAGGAGGACTTGCCAAAAAGGTGTAGCCAGTGTGACTACCACCCCAGCCTGAAGATGAGGTTGATGGGTGAGCTGCACTCACTTGATGTTGAGGAGGAGGGTTTCCTGTGGAGGAGGATGATGGAGGCCTCCGTCCCCATGTTCTCTTAGTACTTTCAGGTGCCTTAGACTGAGTGATGGGGACTCGTGGGTGAGAAAGCTTGGCTCCTGAGAGGCAGCTCGTACGGGGCTCAGAGAGGGGAGCGGTCCATGACTGTGTGCCAGGCTCATGAGGAAGGGGGAGGAGGACTTGGGAGGAGTGGGGAGGAGGGTGTTCAGTGACCAGGCTCAGTGGAGGAGAGGGGAGGGGCTCAGTGAGGGCAAGAAGAAGGGTTCAGTGAGCATGATGGGCTCAGTAAGGGGGGGGTGAACTAGTGGCCAAGCTGGTGCTGGAAGAGGCTCACAGAAGGGAGGATCAGTGAGGGGGATGGGGGCTCAGGGAGTCAGAGGGGCTCCGTGGGGATGATGGAGGCTCAGGAGTTTCCAGATTGCCCCCAGCAAGGCGGAATGCCCTGCTAAATGGTGTCCTTTTTTTGAATGGTCTCTTGTGTGTCATCAAACCTTGTGTCTTTCTCTGAGCAGAAGCCCCCTGCCCCAGTCACTGTGGGTGGATTGACAGGCATGTTGCCTACATCAGAGAGATCACTGCTCCCAACTTCTGGGGGACAAATCAAGGGGAACAAGACCAGAAGTTGCCCCATCATCAGCCAGATCAGACACCCAGCCAGACCTGAGTTCAAATCCCATACAGATTGCCCATCTGGGCAAGTTTTTTCTTTCAACAAGAGCTACTCAACCCCTATTTATTGAATGGATGAATGTTCTCTATATTCTCACAGCATCTCCAAGAGACAGGCATCAGCAACCTTTTCTTCCTGATAAGCAAAGCCCAGAGAAGTGAAGAGGTTTGCCCGAGGCCACACAGCAGATGAGTGACCAAGAATGAATTCAAACATGGATCTGACCCACTCCAAAGTCATCTTTCACCTCCCTGTTATTCTGATCTGTCCTCTGTTCCTATCCTCTGTGGCACTTCCCACAGGTTATATATATTTGTTCAGTTGTTCAATAGTCTCTCTCCCTAAATCAGTTTTGTTTATTATTAGAATCACCTCAAGTTAAGTAGAGTGCCTGACCCCATAAGATAGTCAATAAATGTTTATTTGAGTTGAAAAATAATGCAAGGGTAGAGCTTGTTAAGAACAGAGAAACCTCTTCCCCTCCCTCCCTCCCTTCCCCCTTTCCTTCCTTCCTTCCTTCCTTCCTTCCTTCCTTCCTTCCTTCCTTCCTTCCTTCCTTCCTTCCTTCCTTCCTTCCTTCCTTCCTTCCTCCCTTCCTCTCATTCAACAAATGTGAGGGGCACCTGGCTCAGTGGGTTAAATATCTGCATTTTGGCTCAGAGTCCTGGGATCACCAGCTTCAGGCTCTGCTTCTCCCTCTGCCCTGCCCCCTGTGTGCTCTCTCTCTCTCTCTCTCAAGTAAATAAATATATTTTTTTTAAATTTGATCATTATCTCTCTGTCAGATTGGCTGCTGGAGGTATAGCCATGATCAGATGAGGCTCCGCCCTTAGGGGACACACAGTCTAGTCGGGGGACACAGCGGGGTGACAGCATTTCAGTGAGATATATCTACTGAGATGGCAGGAACACGGAGGCTATGGGGACACAGAACAGACACTGAGCCCAGCTGGATGGGGAGGGGTTCAGGAGAGTTCCCTGCAGGAGATGATATTTAAACTGAGACCGGAAGGATGAATCAAATTGAGAGATGCACAGATGGGGGTAGGGGTTGGGGACAGGAAGGGAGGAAGGAAACTATGTGCACAGGACCAGAGGTGAGAGACTTTGGGCACTGCCAGTTTCCTTCCGAGAGTCCTTAACTGGTCTGCGCTCCTGCTTCTAGGAGTGGACGGGGCCACAGGCAACCATCTCCGGGGACACAGCCAGCCTGGCAAACATAACACTTGGAATTAGGGAACACATTTTTAAACTATAATGATTATTGGCTTTTCTGATCTATATAAAAGTTATAGATTCCTTTCGTAGGAAAAGGAATGAGAAAGCACATATTAAAATATTTTAAGAGAATAGGGAGGGAGGGGAAAGGCATCTGGAATTAAAGAGACTTCAGTCTGAATTGAAGCTCAGTCGGTTCCTAGCTGTGCAACCCTGAGAAAGGTACTTCTTCTCCTTGACCTTCAGGCTCTACGGAATGGAGCTGTCAATACCCACAGCACCTGCAAGGACACAGATCCCAGGATTTGTCCAAGGTCCCACGAGCTGGTCATATCTGTCTGCGGTCTGAGTCAGAGACCGGAAAGAGAAGAGGCAGCCCAGGGGGAACCTGGTTCCAGAGTCCCGTCCATTATATCCTCTCTCTTCCCAGGACAGAAGCCAGCAGAGAGAGACAGAGCCTGACAGAGGCTCGGGCCCGAGGCAGGATCCCCCCCATCAGCTGAGAGTGGAGTGGGGCAGAAGGTCAAAGCCTGAGGAGTCTGCTTGCATCCCAATCCCAGCCTAGAAGATTCGAGGCCTCGCCAAGAGAGGCAACCCCTCCTTTTCAGTCACTTCCTGGCAACCTGGCCTGGCACCCCCTAGGATGTGATATCAGTTTAATAATTTAGCAGATGCAGACAAAGATAGCAGCTCTGAAAATAACCCAGCCAGGCCCCAGCCTCCATCTCCTCTTTCCTCAACAGACTCCCCTGCCCTCCCCGCAAGGTTTCTGGTTGCCCCACACCTGTCAGTGCCCTGCCCGCCAAGGAGCGCAGGACACCTCCTTCTCCATCTCCTCCCTCCTCCTCGCCTCCTCCTTCTCTCCATGCTCATGGTAAGAGCTTTCGTATTAATTAGAGCTTAAAGCAATCTTGGCTTTAAGTCACGAGGCCTTGAGCAAGTCCCGTCATTCTAAGCGTCTGTTCACACAATCAGAAAATAAGGCCTCTGGATTCCTAGATGTAGCATGAAGAAAAGGTCTGGAGGGTGGCAATTATTTGGACAGGGGACTGGACCTCTTTTCCAGGAAGGCACAGAGTCCAGCGTCAGTTCAGGTTCAGTCAACAACACTGCAACCCACCCTGCCGCTCCCTCCCAAGAGCCCACAGATTTTCTTTGTTTTCCATTTCTCTTGTGATAAAAAATTTTGCCCTGGTTTGTATTCCTAGAATAAAAGTCGATGACTTGTGTTCATAGTGGATGCAGCAGGTCTGAAGTGGGAAACAAAAGGAGAAGAAAAATGATTAAGTTTCCTTACTACCCACAACCCATTGACAAGTCCTTCAAACAGACAGAGTGATCTTCCTCTAGGGACTCAACTGCCTCCACGTTAATACTTTGCTAAGGACAAAAGGCAATCTTAGCCTGACCCTCCAGGATCCTGTAAGTCTACTTTAACATATACAAATTCCTTTGGGGAGGCGCCTGGGTGGCTCAGTTGGCTAAGCGTCTGCCTTCAGCTCAGATCATGATCCTAGGGTCCTGGGATGGACCCGCATTGGGATCCCTGCTCGATGGGGAGTCTGCTCCTCCCTCTCCCTCCACCCCTTTCTGGCTTGTGCTCTCTCACTCACTCTCTCTCTCTCTCTCAAATAAATAAATAAAATATTTTTTAAAATTCTTTTGGAAACTTCCTTTATCTCTACTCTCCTCCACCCCAATACATTTGTTAGCAAACATCTCCCAAGCCTATGACCTACCGATATACATCTGAAGAGTCTCATGACTGAGCTTTTACTAAACAGTAATAAATGACCTTTCCCAACAATAGCTAGCCATCCCCACCCCCAGCCAGAATCCTAGAAACCTTGTTTCCAAAATACCTGGAAGGCTTACACTATCCCTAGCCCCCTCCCAACTTGAAAGCATGTAACGGGCCACTCCTTATGACCCCAGTGCAGCTCTTTCTGCCCACGGGTCCTATCCCGGTGCTTTAATAAAACCACCTTTTGCACCAAAGATGTCTCAAAAATTCTTTCTTGGCCGTTGGCTTAGAACCCGAATGTCTTCCCTACATCAGGGCCACATACATTTGGGGCTCCATCACATTTCTGACAAACAGAAATGTTACTTCCCTCTGAGAAGTGGGAAGAGCATTACCCCTCCCTCCTTGAAGCTTTGCTGAAACCACTTTATGGGTCTCCGTTTCTACATTTCTTTTTTTTTTTTTTTTTTTAATTTTTTTTTTAAAGATTTTATTTATTTGACAGAGAGAAACACAGTGAGAGAGGGAACACAAGCAAAGGGAGTGGTAGCGGGAGAAGCAGGCTTCCCGCTGAGCAAGGAGCCCGATGTGGGGCTCGATCCCAGAACCCCGGGATCATGACCTGAGCCGAAGGCAGACGCTTAACGACTGAGCCACCCAGGTGCCCCTCCGTTTCTACATTTCTAAAGTGGCCAGGTGTCAAAGAGTAAGTAGAACAAAGTCAGACTCTGTGACCTGCAGCTTGTGAGCTCCAAAAGGGGTGAGATTGTATCTGTGTTCGTGCATTCATTCAACAACGGAATCAAGCACCTGCTAGACAGCAGCCACTGGGCAAGGTGCACAGCAGTAAATAAAAGAAACACAATCCCTAATCCCCCCAAAGCTTAAATTTCAGAAATCAAAGTAATTAAGCCCCAAGAAGAGGGCCAGGAAGAAAATAACTACTAATATTCACCTAGTGGTTACTCTGTGCGGGGACTAATCCTGTGCTATTCTTAGCACACCCCATTTTACAGATGAAGAAACTGAAGAACAGGCTGATTAAGTAAGTGTGGCCAAGGTCACAAGGGGTGGCCAAGCTAGGATTCAGCCCAGGCAGTCTGCCTGCGGAATCTATTTTCAACCATGATGCTATCTATACTGCTTCCCTAGAAATGATGAATAAGGGATCACCCGGTGACATGATAGAAAGAGGAGTTAGAAAGGGCTTCTCCTTAGAAGGTGACATTTAAAGATTTTTTTTTTTTTTTGACAGAGAGAGATCACGAGTAGACAAAAGCAGGCAGAAACGGGGGTGGGGGGGTAGCAGGCTCCCTGCTGAGCAGAGAGCCTGATGCGGGGCTTGATCCCAGGACCCTGA
>CM053606.1:16832752-16858513 GCA_028646535.1 Procyon lotor
CCCCCCCCCCCCCCCCCGCAGGTCTCGGCGGGGGTCCCAGGAACAGAGCGATTCTGAGGAGGCCCTTGGCCCAGGAGAAAGGAGGGTGCAACCATTGTCCCCTTCGTGGCTGGAAAATCTGATTCAGGAGACTCCAAGCTGCCCTGCAGTCTTTGGGTGTGGTGGTATCTGGGGTCCGCCTGCCAAGCTGGCTATAGTCACACCTGGGAGAGGGACAACAGCTGCCGGCTGGCTGACACAGCCGGCCCCACGGCCTGACGCAGGCGGTTTAACAAGGGTACTGCTACCTACCCACCAGGCCAGATGCCATGCCCTGGGGTGAGCAGCAGCCTGGGAGCTGGCGCTGGCACTGAGCGAGCCTCGGTCAGCTCTACCAGGACCGGGGGAGGGGGCTGGTCCGCTCTGCAAGTCTGGCAGGGCCCTTGGGACAAGGTCTTGCCTCTTTCTCTCCGTGGCCTACATGGGCACAGCTGCCAGCTTCCGGGTGGGGGTGGGAAGTCCCACGGGCCGGGCTGTGGCAACTGGCCTCCTACCTCCAGCTTCCCCAGCCTGCCCAGCCACGGCGTCTCCCAACCCCCACCTTCCCGTGCCCAGCTACCTTGACCCTGGGCTTCAGTGACTGGAGGGTCGCCTTCACTTTGAAGTTTTGAAAGAGAAGGAGGATTAGAACCCTAGTTTCTGGTCTCTGCTCCTTCTAAACCCTGGCGTGGCAATGTGATGGGAAGAGAGTCGCCACACCTGAATTTGAAGGCGCCTCTACATGATCTCGGGCAGATGACGACACTCCTGTGAGCCTTGGTCTCCCCAGCTATAACCTGGAGGTCATAAAGAACCAGGCTTTCCAGAGCAAAGGCAGGGGAGACTCCCACAGGGGAATGGGTCCCTCTAGCTCAGGTCCAAGCAAGATAAGCGTCTCTAACTGCTCAGATTGCTGCTGTAGGCAAAGCCTTATGGGGGTACAGAGGGGGAAAGCTTCTAATTCTTGAATCGTGGACAACCAGCATCCCCCATTACACACACTCAGCATCCTTCCCTCCGCCCCCTGACACCCCCCACCTCCTCACGTAGGCAGCACGGATGGCCCTCATCCCCATGCACACCAAGCACCCCCATGACAGTTTGTGAAGCTGCCAGCTGTAGATTCCTGCCAGGAGATGGGCCTTCTTCCCTGGGGATGCAACTGTACAGGCCAGGGGAAGGGGCTGTTCCCTTTGGGTTCTGGAACCCGAAAGGGTGTGGGAGAGTAGTCCAACTGTTCAGCACTGAACGGATGGGGACATTGGGCCCATCACAGGGAATGGACAATAGTCTAGACCCTGAAGTCAGAAGTCCGGCCTCCCGGGCCAGCTCTGAAGTCTCCGCTGCCTCTCCCCACCACTACCACTGCCAGCAGCTCCCTGCTCCGGAATATCTTTGACCCTAGTCTAGGAGAACACTCTATTGTGGCCTCGTAAAGTCCGCTCCAATGGCCTGCAGTTCCCACCACCTGGCCGGGAGCACCTCGAGGGCAGAGAGGCTGGGTCCCAGGCACATCTAGAGCCCTGGTGTCCCAAATAGGGGTTGGCACAGAGTGGACACCAGTAAAGGCACCGGGCAGTGACTTCCCCTCCAGAGCACCCTTTGTCCCTGCAGAGGGGTGTTTCCACACGGGGCTCCTCCTTCCCCCATGTCTGGGACAGTCCTAGAGATACAGCAGTTGGGAGCCCCAAGGCTGACCTGAGTGTCCGGGGG
Organism: Procyon lotor; assembly: GCA_028646535.1. Classification (NCBI taxonomy): domain Eukaryota; kingdom Metazoa; phylum Chordata; class Mammalia; order Carnivora; family Procyonidae; genus Procyon; species Procyon lotor. Next base: position 16,834,484 of record CM053606.1, read on the forward strand.
AGAAAACTGGTTTCCTAATTACCCCACGACGGCTGGCAGCGGAGGAATGCCTCAGTGAGCACCACTGCGGCTGTGGGTGAGTCAGGCCCGGGGAATCTGCCCCCACCTCCTCCCCTCCCTTAGCAGACACCCCTCCTTCTCAGTGGAGGCTGAGACCGTAGGAGAGGGGAGTGGCCGGCTTCACTAGCTTCTGTGGATAACTCCAGAGAAAGAAAGTCAGTCTGCTGGCAGGAATACACAGGAATTGTGGCTGGATTTTCTGGTTCCTATCAGAAGACTTCCCTAAGACTTAGAAGTTGAGTCTTGGGAGCTGGGGAAGGGGTAGGAAGCCTTGAGCCTGCAGCAGGTGGCTCCCAGAAAGACTCATGATTCTCCGGGTTTGATTTTCAGCACTTTAGGTAATCGTAGGCAGCTCATGGCCCCTTTTGGAGCCTCAGCTTCCCCAGCCACAAAATGGGTACAATGATGACTATATTCTGGCATTTCGGAGTATGCCAGCATCTAGAGGTTATACAGATGAAAGAGCACTTTAGGGGTGCTGAAAGTTAGGTAAAGGGAAAAGGGAGTCTGAGGAAGGGGAGAGGGCTATTCTCTTTTCCTGCTCCTCCGGAGACACCAAGGCCAGCCTTCACTTCCAGTTTTGGGGAAGGGGAGAAACACCTACACTGGACACCCGATGTCGCCCTCCAGCATGCAGGCACCAGGTCTGGCTTGGTGCTTAGTTAATAAGCACTTTCCACAACCCCAGCTGAGGGGGACAGAGTCCTTATTGGGATTTCTGGGGTTTTCCACTTAGTCACAGCGCTCTTGAGCTGAGGGCTGAGGAAGCACAGGACAAAGTCTGCCCCTAAAACCTGGAGAGAGGGAAGGGGTGTGTGTGTGGGGGAGGTGGTGAGGCGGAATAATGAAGATTTGGGGATGAAAATTAAAACCTATTTTGAACCCAAGCACGCACACCTAGCCACCAGGGCTTCCTGGTATCCTTAGTCTCAGCAGGCAGGGCAGCGCTCTCGCCGGCCCTCCCACCCCCACCCCGCGGTCCCCCACCCCGCGCACCACCTCAGCCAAGTCTCCTCCCATTTCCTAGCCAGGACCGGGGCAAAGGGTTTCGAGAGGAATCGAGACTCTCCAGAGGCAGGGGAAGGGAAAGTCAAGCGGGGAGGGAGCATGGTCTACTCTCTACGCTCCGTGCGATTTTGTTACAGTCCCTGTCCCTTTCTGAGTCTCATCTTCCCTAGCAGTCCAGATAATCGAACAGACTCTGGGTGCCTTCGAGCACAAGAACCTCAGTCAGGCTGGGGACCCCATAGCTCCCTACCCCTTTCCCAGGGCCCGCTCACCTGCACAATCTGCCGGGGCTGCACGCTCAGAGTGGGGAAGTTGCCGCGCCCGTGAATGGGAATCGGTTCGCTCAGGAGCGCGTCCAGGCGCTTCACCTGTGGCCAGCCTAGCCCACTCAGGTGCCGTCCGAGGGAGGCCGATGAGGCCTCCGGGTCGGGGCCGCCGCCTGCCGGGGCGGCCGTGGCCATCGCCGAGGCCGCAGCCGTCCCCACCTGCGCAGCTGCCTGGTCCGGGCTCCCAGCCCCACTCTCCGACGGCATCATTAGCCCGGCCCCGGGGCCCCGACGGCAGAAACCGGGGGGGTGGCTAAGGGGAGAAGGGCAGGGAGAGCGGCTGGGCCCGGGCCGGGGCCGAGGCGAGGGGCGCGGCTGCAGGGACCGGGTGGCAGCGACGGCGAGGCAAACTCAGGGCACACCTCCGACGGCGACGACCAACCGACCCTAGCGCCTGTAGCCCAGCGCCCAGCAGACTCTTATAGGCCGCGGGCGACATGCCCATTGGTCCAGACAGCTGTCACACAGTGGGAGCGCCCCGCCTCTCGACTCCCCTGCCATTGGTCAGAAGAATTTGGCACGTGAGTCACTAGTGGGCAGGGAGATTCCGATTGGCTGGCTGACACGCCCCTTCCCCGCCCTCCTGCCCGGGCTGAATTCCCTCCTTTGGTCCTTAAAGAACTTCTGTTCTCAGTGATTGGCCCGCGCGGAGGCAGGCCTAGATTTAAAGGGACTGCGCCCTCCAGCGGCAGGAGGGAGGGAAGTGACCCGTGGAGTCTGTAACAGAGTTGGATCGCTAAGAAGTTCTAAGATTCCTTTCGGCGCGGGAAGGAATTTAGAAGTCACCTGGCCTGGTCCTGGTCATCCGCTATTTTCACAAGCTCAGAGACACTGCGCCGCCTATTCAATTCCACACAGCGCTCTTCCTGCCCTTCCAGAATCGAGGAAAGGTAACAAACTCTGCGTGTACCGAGGTAGATACTATCTAACGCACTCTTGATTGCTCTTGTCAACCACAGACTCGCCAGCGTTAATGTTCCTATTGAGGGGAGGGGACACCTGTTCAGAGAGGGGGCGTGACTCCTTCAAGGTTACACAGCAAATGAGTTGGGGCCCGGGTGCTGGACATATAGCACGTGCTCTTTGTGTTAAGTTCGTGCAGACCCAGGGCCTTTACGGGGCTGGAGGATGGAAGGCAGCTGGCAATGGGGAGTTGGTTTTCTTGACCCAGCGTCTCGGGCTCCTCTGCAGCCGATTCTGCTAGAAGCTTCCTAAGCAGCTAGTGGAAGTCTTTCCTGCCAGCTTCTCCGCCTTATGAGGTCCTGTGTGCCCTCAGGCAAGTCACTAACCCCTCTGAGCCAGTTTCCTTTTCTGTCCCAGAGAAGGTGTTCAATAAATATTTTTTTAAATTTTGATTTGATTACTTATAGTTGGCAAAAACATTTTCTTTCTTTCTTTCTTTTTTTCAAAAAAATTTTCATATATTCTATTGAAATCATATGTTTACATGTTTTTCTTTCCCACTTTACAAAGCCTGGAGGGATGAGCTTTATTGTTACTTTTGAATTCACTTTTTCTTCTGATTTTAAATATATGTACCTGTGGCAGAATTTCAGAAATTGAGTCTGCTTGATTTAACACTACAATATTTTCTCTTAGATTAAATATCATTTTTTAAAAGATTTTATTTATTTGACAGAGAGAGAGATCACAAGTAGGCAGAGAGGCAGGCAGAGGGAGGAGGGGAAGCAGGTTCCCTGCTGAGCAGAGTGCCTGATGTGGGGCTCGATCCCAGGACCCTGAGATCATGACCTGAGCCGAAGGCAGAGGCTTTAACCCACTGAGCCACCCAGGTCCCCCTAAATATCATTCTTCTAATACTCCCCCATTGTATAAGGCAGGCCCGGCAAGGAATGATATTCCCAATGTACAGAAGAGGAAACCAAGACCTACAGATGATAAACTACATTTCAGGGTCACCAGTTTGTCTCTGAGAGACCTGGACCCAGAACCCAGGAGCCTGACTCTCAGACTAGAGCAATCACTTCCTCTTTCTGAAGACCAGCACAAGCAAGATCCTGCCTTTGTCCCCTCCTTCCCTTTTGTCTGGGACCAGAGGCTTCCCCTGGCCCCCAGGAAGGAGATCTGCTTCTTGCTCCACTGCTTGGGTGTGTGATTATGGGCAAGTCATTGCACTGTCCTCAGTGAAGATGCTTGCTGTTTTGTTCTACCTTCTTTTGAAGGAGAAGAAATAGATGAGAAACTCCTTTGCTGATCCCAGAGTCTCCAAACCCTTGACCTACCACCTCCATGGCCCCGGCAGAGGGAGGAAAAGAAAGGAAACTAACATTACTGAGGACCTACTATGTACCAGGTCACTTAACATACACGACCTCTAATTTCTAAAAATACAGCTCAAGATGTGGGATCATTATCCTCAATTTGCTGATGAAGAAACCAGGGCTTAGAGAAGTCAAGTGACATAGTCATAGAACCACTAATTGGCAGGGTGGCATTCGAATCCGGGTCTCCTGACTCCAGAGCCCTGTTTTCCAACTGTTCCTTGTGGGAGAGTTGGCAGAGATCACAGTACCATGCTTGGCACAGCCCTGGTACCACCCTCAAGAAGTATCCATTCATTCATTCATTCATCAACCAATAATATATACTAAGCACTGTGTACCAGGTGCTGGGCTAGGCCCGAGATACGATGGGCAAGGTCCCTGCCCTAGAGCTGACATTCTAGTATAAAAAGACAGTAGTTAAGTAAACAAAGAAATAAGACATTTCAGATAGTGCTAAGAAGAAAATAAAATGGAATGGGAGAGACAGCAACCGTGTGTATATGTGGAGCAAGCAAGAGAGAACTGGAGAGACCAATGTCCCTTGTTGGTGTGATCACAGAGCCTGTCCAGGGAGGTGACATTTCTATTGCAACTGCCGGATCCACATCTGCCCTATCTCCCTGTCCTTGTCCCCAGAGAGCCGGAGGAGCATGGAAGGTGCCAGCCACACATTCCTACAATCCCAGAGACCTGAGCTGGGAGGTGTGTGTGTGGGGGGGCGGATTTGACAATCATTTTGTTCACTCTCTTCTCACTTTATAGAGGGGGAAACTGGGGTCCAAAAAGCCAGAGGAATTTGCCCAGGGTGACTGGCTAGAGCTGGAACCACACACTAGTAGGACCTCCTGGGACAGCCTGGTGCTGTGCCCACCCCACATTCCTGAATCAAGATGTCTGAGAAAGGAAACTTAGAGATCTCTCTTCCTCTCTCCTTCCTGCTGTCTGGGCTAGGAAGAGCAATTAGCAAATTCATGCGCTGTGATTCAGCCTTCTGTTGACACTTCTGTTCCAAAGCTGATGGGTCCGATGTTTGCCCAGTCACACGGCCTGAACATCACTGCCCTGGGAGTGTGGGATCTGGGAATGTAGGAAGGGGAGAGGGAAGACGAGAGAGCAGGGGGTATACTCGGGAGGGTTTTTACCTTCACCAAGACCAACTTCTAATTGTCCCAGTGAATGGAGGGGAACAACGGCTGGGCTAGCTTCTGCAGAGTCCATCTGGCTTTCAAACGTTGTATGTGAGCCTTTTCCCTCCCGTACGTCTTTCCCATCTTAATCCTGCCTCTGGCTTTAGGGGGGAACGTACTCCCTATGATGACTGAGTTGTAGTGACATAGGTAAGTCACTCTCCCTTTCCGGGCCCCAATTTCTTATTCTGTAAAATGGCAGTGAAATAGGAGTCAGGTTTTTCCAGTCACTTGTGATTTGAACTGATGGGAAGGAGGCGGGGTCCTGCAGAGAGTATTGGCCTCCACATCAGGCCCCCCTCCTCTGCCTGGACTCCGGCCAAGAGCATTCTGGGATCAGCTAACATTACTGAGCACCCTGGGTACAGAACCACACGAGGCTGTTTCCATACAGTTTCTTACCCAATTTTCAGAACACAATCTTTTTTTTTTTTAAGATTTTATTTATTTTATGTGTTTATTTATTTATTTGTTTATTTATTTATAGCATGAACAGGGGGAGGGTCAGAGGGAGAGGGAGCGAGAGAATCTCAAGCAGACTCCGTGCTGAGTACAGAGCCAATTCTGGGCTCCATCTCATGACCCTGAGATCATGATTTGGGCTGAAACCAGAGTCAGACGCTTAACCAACTAAGCCACCCAGGTGCCCGCAGAACACAATCTTTTGACAAAGGAGTGATCTCTTACTTGGCATGAGAGGAAACTAAGGCTCCGAGAAACAAATTAATTTGCACAGGACCCCACAGTTGGAAGGATGGGCTTCACACCCAGGTCCGGCTGAAGCCCAGGCCCATGCCCCACCCCGGGCCCTATCCCTGAGGATGACTTGATTTGCTCGATCACACAGAGATGGTCCCCCGTCCCCTTCTCTATGGCCCTTGTCCTCCACCCTCCTCAGCCCCTCATGGCCAAGGCACTTTCCTGGACCTTGTCGGTACCCTGTGTAATTTCAGTAGCAAATACCCCATCCTTCTAACACCACCTCCTGTCTCTCGCACTCACTACTTCTAGAACCCCCGACTGCAATGGCTCCCGACTCTCCAGGCTCTTCAATCTGTGGATCCTCCCACCTTTCCCCAACTGTTTCTAGCCTCCCGAACCAGCTTTGATTCCACGGACCATCATTATAATTACTGCCTCGCACACACCCTCACCCCCTTGCTCCTCTCACCAGGGAAAACCACACCCTCGTTAATCCAGCTGGGTTTGTACCCCACAGTTGACTGAAGCTGGACAAAGACACAGCCCTGCTGACAGGTCTCACTTGAACATCGCATCTGGGCCTCTATCCTCTCCGGGGGGCCTGTAGGCCCCTCTGGCAAGCCTATCGTAGGACCAGCTGCTTTCTTCCCCCTGCGGTCCTAGAGACAATTCCATACCTCCCCTCATCTCGTCAACCCTGGACAGCTCCTCCCCCGCAACACCCCCACGGTGGAGGACGTTGCTTCCAACATCACTGAGAAAATAGAAGCAACCAAAGGAGAATTTCCGTAGACTCTCAATGCCTACCCAATCCCTGGGCCTGGGCCTCATTTGTAGCCTCCCTCCTGCTGCCTCCTGTGAACCTGCTCCCTCCACCAGACTTCCCGCCTCTCACCTGCTCAAGGACTTCACCCTGGCGATTTCCCCTTCTCTGCTGGAACACTCCAATTAACGTGAAAACATTATTTCTTGCATCTTAAAAAAAACCAACAAAGCCCAACAAAACAAAACAAATTTGTCACAGCAGACTCTTCAATGTCTGCGCTTGCCGTCTTCAGTTATTTTGTTCTTTCTCAACACACTTCAGTTAGGCTTTGTCCCCAACACTGCACCTAAACTGCTTTGTCAGGGTCACCCCTGACCTTCACATTGCTAAGTCCAGTCATCAGTGTCTTTTAGTAATGGCTTTGTTGAGATATAATTCGCATAGTGTACACTTCACCCATGTAAAGCATACGATTCGGTGGGGGTTTTGCACACTCACAGAGTTGGCCAGTCAGCACCATAATCAATTTTAGAACATTTTTATGACTCCCGGGGTGGCTGGGGTGGCTCAGTCGGTTAAGCGTCTGCCTTTGCCTCAGGTCATGATGCTGGGGTCCTGGGATCAAGCCCCGTGTTGGGCTCCCTGCTCAGCGGGGAGTCTGCTCCTTCCTCTCCCTCTGTGTGCGCGCTCTCTCTCTCTCTCAAATAAATAAATAAGTAAAATCTTTAAAAAAATATTTAAAAAAGAACATTTTTATTATTCTGAAAAGAAACCTTGTGCCCTTTAATAGTTGCTCCCCCCCATTTCCCTTGAACTCCCTCAGCTTACAGCCCTAGGCAACCACTGATTGACCTTTTGTCTTTATATAGATTGGCCTGTTCTGCACATTTCTTCATATAAATGGTGGTCTTTTGTGACTGGTTTCCTTTACTTAGCATAATGTTTTCAAAGTTCATCTCCATTATAGCATTAGTATTTCATTTTTTCTTTATTGCCAAATGATATTCCATGGATATACGGTTAGTCCACATTTTATTTATCCATTCATCAGTTGGTAGACATTTGGTTGTTTCCACTTCAGGCTGTTCGGAATACTGTTGTGAATATGCACGTACAAGTTCTTTAAAAATATTTTTAGAGCAGGGGTGCCTGGGTGGCTCAGGGGTTAAAGGCTCTGCCTTCAGCTCGTGTCATGATCTCAGGGTCCCAGGATTGAGCCCCGCATCCGGTTCTCTGCTCAGCAGGGAGCCTGCTTCTCCCTCTCTCTCTGCCTGCCTCTCTGCCTACTTGTGATCTCTCTCTCTGTGTCAGATAAATACAATCTTTAAAAAGTATATTTTTAGAGCAGTTTTCAATTCACAACAAAACTGAGAGGAAGGTACAGAGATTTTTTCCACTTACACTGACACATCATAATCACCCGAAGTCCATAGTCAGGGGTCACTGTTGGTGTTGGCAAGTTCTTGCGTGGACAAAGGTTTTCATTTCTCTTGGGTACATTCCTGGGAGTGGAATTGCTGGTCATAAGGTAACTTGATGTTCAGCAGTTTGAGAAGCCACCAGATCGTTTTCCACAGCAGCTGCAACCTTTTCATTCTCACCAGTGGTGTACGAGGGTCCCAGTCTTTCCACGTCATTGTCAACACTTGTTTTTTTTTTTTTTTTTAATTACTTCCCTCTTCGTGGGTATGAGGTAGTGTTGACATCTCACTGTGGTTTTGATTTGGATTTCTCTGATGGCTGATGATGTTGAATATCTTTTCATGTGTTTTTTGGCCATCTCTGTCTTTAGAGAAATGTCTGTTAAATCCTTCACCCATTTTGTAATTACATTATTTTAACGTTATTGTTGAATTTCAAGAGCTCTTTATATATTCTAGATATAAGTTCTTTCTTTATTGGATATGCAAAATTCCTTCCATTCTAATGGTCAATTCTTTTTTTTTTTTTAAATATTTTATTTATTTATTTATTTGACAGAGATAGAGAGAGAGGACAGGTAAGCAGAGCGGCAGGCAGAGGGAGAGAGGGAAGCAGGCTCTCTGCTGAGCAGGGAGCACGATGCGGGGCTCGATCCCAGGACAGTGGAATCATGACCTGAGCCAAAGGCAGCTGCTTAACCAACTGAGACACCCAGGTGCCCCTCTAAACGTCAATTCTTAATCCACATATTTCACTAGACCTATGGATTACCTGTGGCACAGCTGATCGCTCCTTCCTCCTTGAATTACTTTCCGCACTTGACATGTAAGACAGTCTCTGGCCCTGATTTTTTGTCTCATTGATTGCTGTTTTGTTGTCTGCTCACTCCCTCACCCACTAGGCAGCGAAACGCCCAGGACTCACTCCCTAGTCCTCTTGTCTTTTCTGTCTGTACTCACTCCCTTGGTGATTTCATTCAGTTTCAAGCTCTACAGGCCCTCCGTGTGCAGGCAAATCACAGTTTTGCCTGTTCCAGCCCAGAGCTCTCTCTTCAATTCCAGGCTCACTTACTAATTGTACTCAACATCTCTATGGATCTTCCTCGACTTCCAATGGGGTTCTGTCCTGATAAACCCATTGTAAGTTGAAAATGCATTTAATACATGTAACTTACCAGACACCATAGCTTAGCCCAACCGATCTTAAATGTACTCAGAATGCTTATATTGGCCTATGGTTGGGCAAAAGCATATCACGCAAAGCCAAGTTTATAATAAGGCGCCAGATAGCTCCTGCAATATATTGAATAGTGTACTGAAAATGAAAAGCAGAATGGTTGTGTGGGTGCAAGACGGTAGTGAGCGTCGGGCTTGCTTCCCCTCGTGACACCGGCTGACTGGGGGCCACGAATGCCACTGCCCAGCATCACGAGAGGATCTAGGATCAGACCGCTCACCTCAAACCTGGGGAAAGATTCAAACTCAAAATTCAAAGCGTGGTTTCTACGGAATGTGTGTATCACTTTCACACCATTGTAAAGTCAAAAAAAATCGTAAGTTAACCCATCGTAAGCTCAGGACCGTCTTTACTTGTATGTTTATCGTCTTCTCAAACCTCACACGTCCAGAGCTAAATTCTTGAACCGAATTTCTCCCCTTGCAGCACATGCACGCTTCCGGTTCTTGGGCTGAAAATCCGAAGCCATTTTTTTTTTTTAACCCCTTTTCCTCTCACATCCCACATCAAGTTTGTCAGCAAGCCTGTTGCCTTCACCTTCAGAACACAGGCAGAATCCGCCCCCAGCTCACCCCGGGCCGCAACTCACTGCCCCCTCACGGCCTTCGCCCTTCTGCCGGGTATTGGAGCCTCAGTCTGTTTTCAACCCAGCAGCCCAAGTGATCCTTTAATTTTTTTTTTTTAACTCTTTCCTCAAAGATTTTATCCATTTATTAATTTTAGAGAGGGGAAGGGAGGAGCAGAGGGAGAGGGACAAGCAGACTCCAGAAGGGAGTCTGATGCCGGGCCCAACCCCACGACCCTGAGATCACGACCTGAGCCCAAACCAAGAGCAGGACACTTAGCCGGCTGAGCCCCCCAACCAGGCGCCCCAGATCATGCTGTTTTAATGCCTCCATCTCACTTGGAAGCAAGCCAAAGTCCTTCCAATCACAAGGCTCTAGAAGGTACCCCCAGCCTTGTCTCCTCCTCTCCTCTCACTCCTCTGTTGCAGGTGCACTGGCCTCCCGGATGCTCCTGTCCCACCCCAGGGCCTTTGTGATCTCTCTGTCATCTGCCACCCGGCTTCTCCCCCATTCCTCCAGCTTCTTTTTCCCACTGAGGCCTCGCTCACTAACCAACAGGCGTGGCGACCTCCCACCGGAGCTTTGGTGTTGCCACCGCACCCAACACCATCCACATGTCAGGCGTGTGTTGACTTATTCACTGCCCTTTTCCCTGTCGGAACGGAAGCTCCAGAAGGGCAGAGATTTTGCCTGGTTTTGTTTTCTGTGTACCCCAGTTGCTGGCACTGTAGTTGCCGCTTATTTGGCGCTCAATAAATAGTCACGGAATAAGTGAAGGGGTGCTTGAGGGAAGGAGGAAGGAGTACCTTCTAGAAGCAGATCTTGCAGGGAGTGGTACAGTGTGGCCACCCCCAGATCTCTGAGCCGGGTCTTGAACCTGAGTCCTCCCCAGGGTCACTGAAAGTTGGTTCCTGTTTTCCAGCTGAGGAAGCCTGCTAGTGGGAGCCAAGAGCTTGAGTTGTAACTTGGGCATGAAAGACCCGGTGTGTGAGGGCTGCTCCTCAGTGCTAATTTGCTAAATAGGAGCAAGGTTCAGACAGGTGTTTTTGGGGGGAGGTCAAAGAGGAAGGAAGAAGGGTAAGACCAAAAGAAGACGAGGCTCTAGGGGGAGGACCAGCAGGGCTGGGGGATGGATCCTGAAGGACGGGAAGAGGCACCAGAAGGCAGAGCTGAGAGCAGGGCACTCTGGGACCTCACTTCCCTCAGGTTCAAGGCTGCTCACAAAGCCCCTCCCTGTCCCCAAGCTGGTTAGAATCTGTCAGAAGTGGCAATGACTGAAGATTAATATGCCCATTTCATGGGTGAGGAAACTGAGGCTCAGGAAGGGAGCGATATGAGTCTGTCTCTTCTCCCCCTGCTAGAATAGAAGCTCTTCAGGTTCAAGGGTCACTCACGCCCCTATCTGTCTCCTCAGGGCTGAGGTAGCTGCGCGAAAACAGGAGCGAGTTCTCATCAGTGGATTTCCAGCTCCAGCAGACTCCACACTCCATTTTTTAACAAATATTCTAGAGTACTTCTTTCCTGTAATGGAATACTATTCATAGGTAATATATCCCATTTATACATTCCTAATTTGGAAAAAAACAAGATAATGCCCTATCTGAAACACAAAGGGGAAATAAAAGGAAGGTAATCTATGTCTTTTTCCTCATGATTTAATTTTTTAAAGATTTAATTTATTTGAGAGAGAGTCGCGCGTGCGAGTGCATGGTGGGGTGGGGGGTTGTGTAGGAGCAGAGGGAGAAACAGGCTCCCCGCTGAGCAGGGAGCCCTAGCCCAATATGGGGCTTGGGGCTCCATCCCAGCAACCCAGGGTCATGACCTGAGCCAAAGGCAGACGCTTAACTGACTGACCACCCAGGCGCCCCTCATGATTTAATTTTTTAAATGGAAATATAGGAATGCCTGGGTGGTTCATTTGGTCTTGTGTGCTCTCTCTCTCTCTCTCTCTGACAAATAAAATCTTTTTTAAAAATTGAGATATAGGGGCACCTGGGTGGCTCAGTGGTTAAGCCTCTGCCTTCAGCTTAGGTCATGATCTCAGGGTCCTGGGATCGAGCCCCACATCGGGCTCTCTGCTCAGCGGGGAGCCTGCTTCCCCCTCTCTCTCTGCCTGCCTCTCTGCCTACTTATGATCTCTCTCTGTCAAATAAATAAATAAAATATTTTTTAAAAATTGAGTTATAATTGACATATAACATTATATAAGCTTCATGGGCGCCTGGGTGGCTCAGTTGGTTGAGCGACTGCCTTCAGCTCAGGTCATGATTCTGGAGTCCCAGGACTGAGTCCTGAGTTGGGCTCCCTGCTCAGTGGGGAGTCTGCTTCACCCTCTGACCCTTCCCCTATCACGCTCAATAAATAAATAAAATATATATATATTTTTAAAGATTTTATTTATTTATTTGACAGAGAGAGAGATCACAAGTAGGCAGAGAGGCAGGCAGAGGGAGAGGGGGAAGCAGGCTCCCTGCTGAGCAGAGAGCCCGATGCGGGGCTCGATCTCAGGACCCTGAGACCATGACCTGAATTGAAGGCAGAGGCTTTAACTCACTGAGCCACCCAGGTGCCCCAATAAATAAAATATTTTTAAAAAATTATATAACTTTCAGATACAACATATTTGTGTATATTGCAAAACAATCATCGCCAGTGTAGTTAACATCAATAACCAGTTACAATTTTTTTCTCTTATGAGAACTTTTAATATCTACTCTCTATTTTTTTTTAAGATTTTATTTATCTGAGAGAGAGAGATCACAAGTAGGCAGAGAGGCAGGCAGAGAGAGGGGGAAGCAGGCTCCCCGCTGAGCAGGGAGCCCAATTAGGGGCTCGATCCCAGGACCCTGAGACCATGACCTGAGACCATGACCTGAGCCGAAGGCAGAGACTTTAACCCACTGAGCCACCCAGGCGCCCCTGTAGGTGTCTTTTCTTTAACCTGTAAATATGCGGGCAGACTCTTGTTAGAACAGGACTTCTCAAATTGCAACGTGCGTGGGGATCACCTGGGGATCTTGTTAAAATTCAGATTCTGAGTCAGCAGGTCTGGAGAAGGACCTGAGAGTCTGCATCTCTAACCAGCTCCCAGGTGCCGTCCGGCTGCTGTTTCTTGGCAGGAGAAGGATGCTTCCAGCTCCCTGGGCCCACGCAGCTGCCCTCCCTGCCGGCCTCCGGTCAGAGCCGCCCCCTCCCCAGCCCGAGCAAGGGGCAGCCCTGTCCAGGCCCGCCCGCCCGCGCGGCCCAGCCTCATTCCTGGCAGCCAGGTGGCCGGGCGCCCGGGCCGCTGCCGAGACAGCAGTTCCCACGGGAGGTGCCCGCCCTGGGGAATGGGCCGCGGGGGAGGGAGGGAGGTCCCAGGAATTGATGTTCAAGGGGGCGGGGCTTCCGTGTCCCCCGCCCCGCCAGTCCCGCCCTCTTCCCGGGTCGCTGCTGGGATCCCTCAATCCCAGGGCACTGATCACTTGCTTCTCCTCTTCTCTTATTCCCTTTGCCCTCCGTTTGGGCTAGGCTCCTGTGGTGGGGAGCTCAGATGAATCCAGCTCTTGTCTACCCTGAGAAACTCCATGTACCGGCTAGGAGACAGGCAGGCAGGCAGACATTGTTCATTTTTTAAGCTGGTTTTTTGTCAAAGGAGGGCGTGAGAGGAAACTCACTTTCAGCTTTGTGGGTGCCAGTCAGGGAAGGCTTCCTGGAGGAGGCAAGAGCCCAGCAGAGCATGAAGGCTGTGGAGGGATGGCTGTGGAGGGACAGCCCCTCTCTGTCCCTCAAGGGGACAGCAGAGCATGAAGGCTGTGGAGGGAAGGCTGTGGAGGGACAGCCCCTCTCTCCCAGAGTCCCCAGCCTGGCCAGGGTCTGCTGACTTGGGGACACTGTTTTGGGGGCCGGGATTAGAGAAAATAGTCTTGTAGGAGGGAGAGGCCTGGGTTTGAGCCCCACTTTGCCATAAACATGCTGTGGGCCTCCTGGGAAGCCCCTTTCCTAGCTGGGCCACTATAAAGCGATGGGGAGTGGGGGGGGACACCTGGGTGGCTCAGTAGGTTAAGCGCCTGCCTTCAGCTCAGGTCATGATCCCAGGATCCTGGAATCCAGTCCCACATGGGGCTCCCTGCTCAGCAGGGAGCCTGCTTCACCCTCTGCCTGTCACTTCCCCTGCTTGTGCTCTCCCTCTCTCCCTCTGACAAATAAATAAAATCTTAAAAATAAATAACAAGAGTGATGAGATCTGAGGATCCCCAGGGCTGGGCCAGCTCTAAAGCCTGTGATCCACGGGTGATCCCAGTGAGGAAGATTTATCTAATTCTGAGGTGGGGAGCCCAGGTAGCAGGCTTATGCTGGGCTCAAGCTGGTTCTGGGCAGGACTGGATAGTTCTGCAACGTGCGTGGGGATCACCTGGGGATCTTGTTAAAATTCAGATTCTGAGTCAGCAGGTCTGGAGACTTTGAGAGGTTCTCCCCCTTGAGAGCTTGGTCAGATTGATCCACTTTCTGGGCTCTGCTGGAAGGCAAAACATTAAACCCATACCAATGGCAATAACAAGTACCCCTCTTTCCCGGGAGGACTGTACCCTACAGGTTACAAAGCACTTTTCTTGTCACCATCTCATTTGATCCTCACAAACTTGGTATTATTGCCATTTGGCAGATGAGAAAACTGAGGCCCAGAGAAGTCAAGTCATTAGCACAAGGTACCCGAGCTAAAAGGATATGCCAGGACTTGGACCCGGTATCCTGTACGTGTTTTAGGAAAAGTTTCCCGAGTCTCCTGGGTCTCCTGGGTCTGAATTATCCAGAAAATACCCTTCCAACGTTTGAACATGGGGCCCTAAATTTCCATCAAGTTCCCTAACTTTGGATATCAGAACAAGAAGGCTAAATCTCTCCTGGTAGAGATGGGGAAACAGAGTTCTGGAGAGGAGAAAAGTCTTGCTCGATAAGCCAGACAGGATCCTGGCCTCCACCCCCGAGGCTCTCAGATGAAGTTCCTGGGACTCTCACAGCTCATCTCCTCCTGGTGACAGGGAGCCCTGTGTTCTGGGGACAGAGGGGAGGGACAGTTTATGTCAAGAATCCTCCAAGTCAAAGAGGGAGGCTGGCAGGGGTGGGGAGGGGTTAGGCCTTAGAAAATGTGCTCTGCCTTCAGGCCTTATTTCCTAAGACAAAGATGTGTCACTAAAGCAAGGAGGAGCTGGTGGTGAGTTTTAATTTTGTTTTGTTTTTCACGGTTTGCTTCCCAAGCAGCAGGACTGCTGAAGCGACGGGTGCTGAGCCAACCCCTCTCCAGGCCTGCTCCCCTCTGGGCTCAGGGGCCCCTGGTTCCAGGGCTGAGCCAGGGCCTCTGTGCAGATGGCAGTGAGAGTGTTTTCTGCGGCCGATCTGAGCCCAACCCAGAACCAGAGTGAGGCTCTGTCTGGACCTGAGTGGAGATCTTTGTCACCGGGCTCAGGCCCAGTTTGTGACCAGGGTCAGGGCTCATCCTGAGATCAGGGAACAGGGAGAAGCAGCCCTTCAAGGACAGAGCCAGCTCAGGGTTCTGACTTAGGACGGTGAGTCGGGCAGCCTGGCTGGCAGCCCACAGGCCTTTAGGCTCCTGGGCTGGAGCAGAGGCTCTGGTGAAGGCGAGGTCCCAGAGCTGAAGCTCAGGGTCCCTGGTTCCCTCTCGGGTATGTACTGGGGGCAGGTGACCTCCTATCTCCACCCACACTCCCTCACCAGACAGCCTCCCCTCCATATCCTGTGGATGGGGTTGGCTACCTCTGCCAGCTGATCCTGCTCCAGGCTCTGGAGTTTCCGAGGGCCAGCAGCAGGCTTGACATCTCTCAGTATCCTCAGGGCTCCATCCAGAGGTACGCTGGCGAATGCACTGCTAAAAGTCCTCCGCTGTGCTTGGTCTCAGGCTACTGTGTGATGATCCAGGACCGGGAAGAGCTTTCCAGAACCCGCTCTCACAAGCCGGGAGGCGCCAACTCCAGCCCACCACCCGCTCTGTCCCAGGACTCTGCCTCCTGCAGGGCCCACCAAGCTAGCCTACAGGGTCCTGTTAGCTCACAGGGTCAGGGACAGGGCAGCCTGTCATCGTGAAGGTGGAGTGTCCCCATACAGGGACAGGGAGTTATGATGGTAGCTCTAGTTGACACTGTGCTTGCGATGACTCAGGCTTCCTCCGTTGCTGCCCTTGGCCTCTTTTCAGTGACAGGGAAGAGGCGGGTCAAGGAAGTTCCTCCATTGCCCTGGGGAAGCCGCTAGGAGGTGTGCGGGAGCCCAAGGGTGGATTGGGCACCAGCTTCCTTGGGGCTGGATCATGACTCCATTCGGGACACTGGAAACCTGACCGGGCCTAATGGACATGTGTCCTGCCCCAGCCCCTCTCCCTGCCCAGTGATGACCTAGCCTCATGTCACTGGGGAAACGGGAGCCGGGAGGGGGTGGGCAGCCCTCACCTTACCACTGCCTTGGACTGCACGCATCTCCCCTTTCTTCCCGATTCCTGCTTGAGGACAAGTCCCTCCTCGTATTTAAAAAAAAGAAAGAAAGAGAGATAGATAGAGAGAGAGAGAGAGAAAACAGCCCTGGGGTGCCTGGGTGGCTCAGTCAGTTAAGTGTCTGACTCTTGGTTTCAGTTCAGGTCATGATCTCTTGGGTCTTGAGATCGAGCCCCGCATCCAGCTCCGCACTCTGCAGGGCATCTGCTTAAAGGTCCTTTCCCTCTGCACCCCCTCCCCCGCACAGTCTCTCTCTCAAATAAATAAATAGATCTTGAAAAAACAAAGCAAAACAAAACCAGAAAAACCCAGCCCTCAGTGGTGGCATCCCATTGACTGGAATAAAATGCCAGTTCTTTATCCAGCTGATTTTTCCCTCCTCTCCTCCTCCCGCCAGACTCCTTATATACTAGCTACGCCGGCCCCGATTCTGTTCTGGAAGCTTGGTCCTGCCTCAGGGACTTGGAGCCCATGACTGCTGCCAGTCTCTGCACATCTGGCTGCCCATCCTCCCAGCCGCAGCTGGAAGAGGCCTCCCCTGGCCTCTCCCTCTGAAGGGCCCCCCCGCTTCCCCTCAGCTCCGTCCTGCTTGTGTTTCGGGCCCCACAGGGGCCTCATCTACTTATGTGTTCCTGGTTTGACTGTCTTCCCACGAGATAGTGAGCCCCATGGGGTAGGGACCTCCCGCTCTGCTGTATCGGTACCCGGCTGGTACAAAATAAGGGGGTGTGGAATCAGTCAATAGATGTCCTTGTTTCTTTTTTTTTTTCTAATTTAATTTATTTTTAAAAATATTTTATTTATTTGACAGAGAGTGAGAGA
Organism: Procyon lotor; assembly: GCA_028646535.1. Lineage (NCBI taxonomy): Eukaryota > Metazoa > Chordata > Mammalia > Carnivora > Procyonidae > Procyon > Procyon lotor. The sequence continues at coordinate 16,851,346 of CM053606.1, forward strand.
GTACAAACAGGGGGAGCAGCGGAGGGAGAGGGAGAAGCAGGCTTCCCGCTGAGCAGGGAGCCTGATGCGGGGCTCGATCCCAGAACCCCAGGATCATGACCGGAATCGAAGGCAGATGCTTAACTGACTGAGCCCCCCAGGCGCCCCTAGATGTCCATGTTTCTTTCCTCTTTGTTCTCGCCGGACCATTGATGACATCTGGTTTGAATATCTTCACCTGGTTTCTGCTCTACACCGGCCTGTAAAGGGAGGGGCAAAGTGTCCCATTTGCACTTGGCCAAAGTGTAAAAGATGGACCAGTGTCCCGCAGGGGCCCCTGAGGTGGTGACAGCAGAAGCTGGCGGGCGATCTCAAGGGCCTTTGGGTCTGGCCAGGGTTGAAAGGCCTAGTCACCTTCCTCTTCGGTTTGGTTTTAATCAAGAAGGCAGCGTCTCCTCTCAGCTTCTTTACTCCATCATAACCACAGGCCTTCTGTACTGAGCGGACGTTCGTCGTTTCTTGGCTGCTCTGCCTCCAAACCCCTTTTCCACGAGGGGGAAGGCCCCCCCGTGGGAGGCCCTATCCCCCACCCCTGAAGCCGAAAGGGGACCGCAGACTCCTCCCCGCAGCCCCGGCAGGTCAGACAGGGGCCCCAAACCTGGGCTCAGCCACCTGGATGCTCTAGCCCAGGACTGTGACTCTCAAGTGAGTCATGCAAAGACAAGAGGGCTTAGAATTGGCTCGGAACGCGGCCTTCGGTGCAGTGGTCAACATGGTTTCTAATGGGGACGGTCATATCTGGGTGTCTTGCAGGGGGGCCGCTCTGTCCAACGCTGTCACTTCCTTGGTCCCTGCCCTTCATCTGACCTGGATCTCGGGCTTTGTGTCCCTTCCAGAATGCTGGACCCCCAGCACCAAAATGTTGCTGCCAAAAAACCCCGTGTTACCACGATGTTGCTGGCCAACCGGGAGGTGGCAGGAGATACAAACCACATACAAACAACCCCCACCCCCCACCCCACGGCCCCGAACAGCAGCAGCAACAACAGCTGCTTATCACGTGCCAGGCACTGTTCTATTATTGTTCCTACTTTATAAACGGGAAAACACAGGATCGTGCCTCTCTGTAGTGTTCCAAGTCCAGCCCGGCGGAATCAAATTGGTGGCGCTCGTTCCTCATGGAAACGCTGTAAGGGAGTGAAACGTAGTCGTTCACTTTCCAGCCTCTCCGCCTGGAGGGTGGACTGGAGGCTGGGAGAACCCTGCCACCAGGTCTGCCCCACAAATCATCACGGCTGCTGTCACCTGTCCATCAACGCTAGGCTCTGCCACCCACCATTAGCCACCCCCGTAACCACCATCAGGTCAATTACCGGCCCCGTCGCCCCCTCCACCGAGCCATGATCTGACAGAGCCCTGAGCTTCTCCGTCACTTGACGACGTCACCATGTCACTGTCACCACTGCCGTGATTACCCTCATTACCTCTGTCCCCTGCGGCAGGGCGGGGTCGAGTGGCCAGTGAGGTCACTTCCTCGCCTCGATGCTCACAGAGGTAATTGCCTAATGAGATGGTTGCAGCTCGGAGCCATTAGTTACCCTGCGTTACTAGGAAATCTTCCTGGGCTCTGACGAGGCTGAGGTTAGTTCATAGACTGGGGGGGGGGGTCCGCGGCTGTGGGTGTGGGCAGGGGCGTCCCAGGCAGGCCTCCAGGAGGCCATTTCGTCCATCCCCACAGCGTAGTCGTTAAGGGTTGCTGATAGAGGGCGTCGGGCAGGCTCAGTTGGTGGAGCATGTGACTCTTAATCTCGGGGCTAGGGGTTTAGCCCCATGTGGGGTGTAGGGGTTACTAAAAATCTTAAAAAAAAAAAAAAAGTGCTGATAGAGTCAGGCTAGGTCAACCTAGGCAGGTGATTTCACCTTTCTGGGGCTCAGTTTCTTCATCTGTGAAATTGATGAGACCTATCTTATAGGGGAGGAATGTGGGGAGTAGAGGTGATGTAAATAAAGAATCTGGCCCAGTGCCCAGTGGATGGAAGGTGCCAGTATCTTTCATTTTTTTAAATATTTACATAGTGCTCACTTTGTTCCAGGCAACTCTTCTGAGCACCTTACAAATTTCAGTTTATTTACTTATTTGTTTTATTTGTTTATATTAAAGTAGGCTTTGTGCCCAATGTGGGGCTTGAACTCGAGACCCGGAGGTCAAGAGTCACATGATCTACTGACCGAGCCGGCCAGGTGCCCCTTCAACTTATTAATTCTAACTTCATAAGAGCCCTAAGAGATAGGTACTACTTTTGCCCCCATTTCACAGCTGAAACCAAGGCACAGAGAGGCTAAGTAGCTTACCCAAGGTGACACGGCTGGTTAGTGACGGAGCAGGGATTTTAACCCAGGGAGTCCTGCTCAGGTCTGAGCTCTGGACGCTGATGCTCTTTGTCTGCAAGTGCTTCCCCCTGTTCTCAAAAGTTCCCTTTCCTCCCCGCTCCAGTCCAGATTGGAGATATTCTGTTGTTTTTGCCCAGAGATTAGGAAGGGGGCCTCCGGAAGTCACTGCATCCAATGCCTCGTCTTGGGACAGAAATGCCCCCATTCACCTTGTCCAAGACCTCTCATCCCTCCCAGCCAGGAAGTCCTTCCTGTTGTCTGACCTGAATTTGGGTTGAGGCAACAGTTCTCAGGGAGGAACCTTCTTAGCTGGGAGACTTATCAAGGGGACCTCAGGAGAGATGGTCGGGGGGCGGGTATTGACCCTGGGCTCTGAGGGAGTGGAATTGGGGGCTTCTGAGTGCTTGAGAGAGGGCAGAGCCCTGGGGCAGGCCCCCTTGTTAGCTGCTTTCCAGAGGGCCTTGTTTTTCCCTACCTGTTCCTCTAAGACTGCGCCAGGGAACTCTCTGTGTTCACTGAGCCCCAGGCCCCTCACTGAGCCCCTCTCCCAAACTTCCACACGCCTCCCTCAGGCCTGCTCTGTTCCCGAGGGGCCCCCCTTCTCCTCCTTCTTGGTGTTGACAGCATTACCCAATCCCCTGACTCTGAGACTCCATTCTTTCCTGATTCCCCTCCCCTCTGCCATCTCCTTGTCTCTTCTCTCTCTTACCCCGTCTGCTGGGGGTCCTTGGGAGCCAGCACCAAGCCCAGGCCTTGGGCATCTCAGTCACACCAGGAAGGAACTGCTCAGGGATGTTGGGGGCACCACCCAGACCCCCTTCAGGACAGGGACACTCATTCCCCCAGAAGCTACCTGGTACAAGATTATGTCCCCTCCCTGGGGGCAGCCTGTATTCAGTGACTGGTCACGGCAGACACTCAAGGCCTGGATTCTTCACCTCGGTTTGGGCCAACTCCGAAGGGCCCTCCTGCTCCTCAGGGGACAGGCCGGGGCCTCTGTCGTGGCTGCACACAGGCCACCATCTACCGCTTTCCTCACTCCCTCACAGGAGTCATGCCAGCAAGCAGTCCCCAGCAAGCCTCCTGCACAAAATTCTCGTCTCCGTGTCTGCCTCAAGGAACCTGAGGTCAGATGTGATGGCGCCTGACGCGGCCATCCAGCCGTGGGTGAGGCTCCGCCGGGCACCCACCCAAGAGTCCCCACGGGTTGGACCCCCTGCCCCTTCTCTCCACCTCCAGAGCCACCACCTGAGGCCCAGCCTCATCTCATGTTGGAATCACCGAAGAGTCCCGGTTGTTTTCCTCTCCTCTCTGGCTTTTCCTCTGCCGGGCAGCCTGAGGGCCTCCAGGAACCTCAAAACTGACCCGGCCACCCTGGTGTCCAGCTCCCTGAGGCTTCCTGTCATTTCTAGGACAAGGGAGCTCCCGACACCAGGGCCCCATTCACCTCCCATGGCCGCCCCAATGGCTGGGCTGCTGCGGCCTCTCGGCTTTCACACAAACTCTTCTCTCCGCCCTGGGTGCTCTGTTCCACGCTTCAGATTTCTACTCAGATGTCCCTTTCCCAGGACAAGGCCCCTTTCTCTAGGAGTGGCCCTCAAGCTTCCTCAGGGAAGCTTGAGGGCTTGGCCCCCTGCCTCAGTCTGAATGAACTCTGAAGGGCTGTCCCAGCTCCCCGGGGAACCATTACTGCCACCCTCCGCCGATGAGGGGAGGCCTCCTGTTCCCTCATCTGTTTGACTTCCTGCGCTTTTCATCCGAAGCCTTTATTCCACTTCATAATTGTCTTCCCTCTTTGGCTCAGTACCTCCTACGTCCCAGGTCTGCTAAATGAGGGCACAGGCGATATGACACACATAATGTGAAGTGGTGATCCGTGCTCTGGGAGAAAGGAAAGGACAAAGGATAGAAGGAGGGAAGACGCTGTCTGTTTTGAGAGCTGGGTGAAGTGAGAGGAAACCACAGAGAAGAAGTCTGAGTGTGGAACATTCCAGGCAGAGGGAACAGCAAGCGTCAGGGGCCCCGGAGCCATGAATGTGAGAAGCAGGGAGGCCAGTCCGTCCAGAATGGAAAGAACGAGGGCCAGAGCGGCAGGAGATGAGGCAGCAGAGGTGAGAGGACTCGGGTCACGCAGGGCCTTGAAAGGCACAGGAAAGAGTTTGGATTTTGTTCCGAGTGGGAAGCTGATGGGAGGCAGAAGGAGAGCGTTTAGGAGGCTCTTGGTGCCGTCTGGTGGGTGGAGAACGGAACAGTGGGGAAGTGGGAGGCCTTGTTTGCCGGAGAGGGCAGCCATTCTGAGGAGAGATGGCCCTGCCGGGGGCTGGGCGAGAAAGGGGTGCACACGGGCTGGAGAAGGTGGAGAGCTGACAGACGTCCCAATGTGACTATTTGATTACTTTCTAGCTTTTTTGTCCAGGAGAACAGAGACCTTGTTCGGTCTCTTTTGCTCACTGCATTTAGCCTAGAATCCAGGGCACTGTGGATGCTTTGCGAATGTTTGTTGAATGACTGAATGACAGAGATTGGCATTTGTCAGGACTTGAACCCTAGTCTTTTGGCTCCAGGCCAAAAGGGCTCAAGGCCCAGTGCCTTTTCTCTCCCACCAGATTTTTGGTGAGGATCAGAGATAGGAGTTGTGCAAGGGCTTTGCAGCTGGCAAAACAGCCCACAGGCTGGGGGCTCTGGGGTCATTACTCGGAGCCCCGCACAGCATCCAGCCTGTTCTGCCTACAAGGCGGGTGTGCTGCTGAACCGGCCTGGCACGGCCTTCCCTGGGGAGCAGCCCTGTCCTCCTCACTGCCTAGCCCCCTGAGCCCACGCTCGGGACAGCTCTGCCCACAGGGTGGGCACAGTCCAGGCTGATGCCCATGGGTGGGACCGGCGTCCTCTGCCCGTCAGACCCCGGGGGGCCTGAGCCGGTCCCCCACCCCTCAGGGGAGGTGAAGCAGACGTGAGGGAAACACAGGCCTCCACACAGGCTCGCTCCAGGGAGGATCCTTGGGCGAAGCTCCCCTTCCCCCGGCCCAGCTCGGGTGGGAGAGGGAGTCAGCTGGGTGTGCTGCCCCCTGGTTCCTTCACCCACCTCACTGGTGCCCTTGGGCGGGTGCCTGCCCTGCTCTGAGACTCGGGGGTCTCCACCGAGGCAACAGGAGTAAGTTATCCTCAGCCACTGCTGCTTAGTTTGGTTGAGATTGAATCAGGGTGCCTGTGAGTCTCTCTCCCGGGTACGGTTCTCCCCTGGCTCTTAACCCAGTTTCTGCCCATCCTTTCATTCGTGGGAGGAGCTACTGATGTCAGCCCCCTGGGTGCCTGGACGGTGCCCACCTCACTCACCGGGAGATACTCAGGACTCAGCCCTGGGCCGGCTCATACAGGAGGTGCTCGGGAAATGCTGAATGGATGGACGAAAGCACCTCAAAAACTACAAAGCAGGAGTGGTGGGAAAGGCTGGGCTGTGACAGTCCACAGCGATAGTAACTGCTGTTTCCACAGACAGAGGAAGCAACTCAGGAGGCGACCAGCACGAGGCTGGGGCCAGGTGGGGTGTCACTGGCGTGGCCTCCTTCCCACCCACCCCGCCTCTAAACCCCAGCACTTGATGGCACTGGAAATAACAGTAATAACAGCCTTTTCACCCACGCTGTCTCACTGAATCCGCACAACAAAACCACGAGGTGAGTACTATCATCAGCCCCATTGTGAAGATTTGGAAACTGAGGCTCAGGGAGTTTAAGGAATTTACCCAAGGTGATTAAATGGTGGGGCTGGGATTCAAACCCAGGTCTGTCTGAGAGTTAGCCATGGCGCCCTCCTGCTCCTCTCCTCACCTTTAAACTTCGAAGCCTTCTGCGTCCCCAACTTATCTCCTCCAGACCCTGCTCTGTCCTCAGTCACTTTGAGCAGGCGCCTCTGTTTATCTGTCTGTAAAATGGACACACTAATCCCCGCCCATGTTGTAGTGAAGGTCCGTGAGGACGGGGACGCTTTCTGTCAAATGTCAAGGGCTGGGCAAGTTGGGGCTGAGGTAGAGGAAGACACAGCAGGGACCTGTCCGAGCCCCCGCCTACCCCCCAGCAAAGGGGCAGATGAGCAGATGTCTCTCTCCCAGCCCTGAGTTCTGGCTGGGCACGGCGTGTGAGTGAGTATGAGTGTGTGTAGGTGAGCGTGACAGTAGACGCCTCCCGGGGACTCTTAGAGGGCCAGAAAAGCCCCCCTCCTTCCAATTGAAGGTTTCCAGTTGATTAAATAAGAAAGTAAAAAGAGCTCCATAATACATGGTATATTTTAAATGTTTACATTTAACAAATGAATGCTTTTAACACACCAAATACAATGCAATATAATTGTGCTATTCACAAGATAATTACAGGATTTATAGAAAATATTAATTCATAGTGCACTGCGGGAGGTGTGGCTGGGGAATGAGACACAAGTTTAGAGTTGCCTAATGAGCGGCTCTGGGCTTCTCTCCCGTCCTGTACCTCTGTCGCTGCACGTTATACCCTTATTTGGGCTTCCCAGCAGCTTATAAGGCCCAGTCCATATGGCCGCCACCTCTCCCCACTCAGCCCCCCCTTCTGGCTTCTTTACTGCTCCTTGAATGGCAGCAGGCACAATGCTGCCCCAGGGCATTTGCACCTACTTTCCCCTCTCCTCCTCCCTCAGAGATCCTCCCGGCTTACTCCCACACGACACATTCTGGCCTCTGTTTGAAGGTCTCTTCTCTGGAGACTCCCCTGCACCATCCTATTTAAAATTGCAAATCATCAGTCCCTAGTCCCCTTCCTGTTCCCTTTCC
>CM053606.1:16876884-16895391 GCA_028646535.1 Procyon lotor
CGGTTCTGCGTTATTCCCGTCTCTGTGCCTTGCTCCGGCTCCACCCTCCTTGTGAGCCAACTCCTGCTTAACCTTCAAGGCTCAGCAGCAAGCGCTGGGAAGCCCTCTCTGAGCCACCCCCCACCCATCCCCTCCCCTCCCCTGTCCCCACAGCCCTGCAGGGCCCTGCGGCGGCTTCTCACAGCACCACACACGCGCCTACTTACAGGTCAGTCTCTCCTGGGAGGCTGCGATTGTATTTATCCATCTTCCCATCTCCAGCACGGCGCTGACGAGGCACGGATGGGTGTTTGTTGAATGTGTCTCCCCCTCCCAGCTGAGACCACACTCAGTGTAGGGCCTCATCTGCGTGCCCATGCCAGTCCTGGTGACAGTCACCAAGGCCCTCTGGCTCTCACACCCAAAACCGTCTTCCAATCATTCGCCTCTCCTATTCCTTTAAGGCTACAGGCATAGTGGCAACTCCCATTTCTGAGTGCCTGGAGCTTTCCACACGTCCCCCGATGCGCTGGGGAAACTGAGGCTCAGCCAGGGTGGTGGAGTTACAAAGCAGCAGAACCTTCCGTCCCTCATTCTGGCATGGTTCACCTGGCACCACAGCGGGGCCCATTTCAAAAACCATCATCTGCTCTGCAAAATTTCGTGCTCTTATAGCTACACATCAAGTCGTCGTTCAGCATCGTGCTTTGCTCATTAAACGTTTCAAGTGATAAGTCTTGCTACTACAGCTAGATGCTGAAATGACTGTCACGCAGGAGAAACAGCGCAGGACTTGGGATGAGAAGCCCTGGGTCTGGCTTCAGCTGTGCCACAGTCGGGCTTTACGCTCCTAGGCAAGTCACCTGACCTCTGGGGACCTCAGTTTCCACACCTGCGAAAAGAAGAACAGCATCACCCCAGAAGGTTTCCTGACGCGTGCTGGGAAGTGCTCTAGGCATCTTAGGAGCGTGCTCATTAAAAAAGGATAGATGTGGGGCACCTGGGTGGCTCAGTCGTTAAGCGTCTGCCTTCGGCTCAGGTCATGATCCCAGGGTCCTGGGATCGAGCCCCACATCAGGCTCCCTCCTCAGTGGGAAGCCTACTTCTCCCTCTCCCACTCCCCCCTCTGCTCGTGTTCCCTCTCTCGCTGTCTCTCTCTCTGTCAAATAAATAAAATCTTTAAAAGAAAAAAAAAAAAGGATAGATGTGATTTATCGGGAGCACCTCACCGCTGAGTTTAGCACAGCGACGGACACACAGCAGGGCATCCGTAAGTCCAAGAAAACAAGCCAGTATTTCTCTTCCCCCCCGATCCTAGAGGGATTCCTGAGTGCCTCCACTTATCGTGTGTCTGGAATGTGTCAAATTCTGTGGCGACCATCTTACAAGGGCACCCTCCCCAAATCCTTCCAATGTCGCTGCCAGCTGATATACCACGTTGCAGGTGATCAAACCGAGGCTCAAAAAGGGGAGAAGTGACTTGCCCGAAGTCACAGTGCCACAGAGTGGCAGAGCAGAGATGTGAACCCAGGTATGTGGCCCGGCAAAGCCCGTGTTCCTGACCACCGCATTTCCAAAGGGAGCTGCTCCGGGACACTCCTGTAATTCAAAGGTACTGCCCCAACTAGAAGCTTCTGGCTGTGCCCAGGGAGACCCATTTCACTCAGGCATCTAATCTAAATCCTCCATATTCTTCCAGGGTTAGTTCAATGCTCACTCCCACAAAAACTCCCCCCCCCCCCGACCGTCCCAGGTGGTAAGGTCTTTCTGCCTCTTCTAAACCCCCAGAGAATTCCACCTGCCCCTCAAATCACTCCCACTTGCTACTGCCTAACTGTGCTGCATCCATATTACATTCCTCAGACCGGCCCCCGAGTTCCTCAAAAGAAGTGGTTCTCATGCCCCTTTGCTTGGTCTGCCCACCGGCCGGGCCGGGGAAGGAGGGACACACCGGCTCCCTTCCTCTACGGAGCTGTAACAGGAGTCTTGGGCTGTGCTCGGGAAGGTGAGCTGGCTGGGCCTCAAGCAGGCATCCTGCCTGCCTGGTACAGCATCCAGATTCCCGCGGGCCCTGGCCCAGGACCCAACAGATAAGATCTCGATGCCTTGCCTGGTTTGATGGCAAATATGCTATAAAAAGCCCAGCACCCAGGCTCGACACTGGCTTGTGATGGAGTCCAAAGCCTTGCACTTGGTTCTCCTGCAAGGGGCTGTGCGGCCAAGGCCAAATGGCTTCCCTGCCAGGAACAGCTCTCAGACAGATACTCCAGCAGGAAGCTGCCCTTCTTAGGCTTAAAGGGCAGATCCGAGTTACCCATCAGAATTACCAATGTTAGAAGCCAACATCCAGGCCGAAGACCACGGCCTCTCCTATTGGTCCAGCTCTTGGACTGCCCAGTCCAGAGACCCCTGGGTTATTAGTTAAGAGAGCAGGGAAAGCCCTTCCTCTGCCATTAAACTCCCCTGTGGCTCTGGGCACATCCGTTCTGGGCCTTGGCTGGAAAATGAGAGGATGAGATCAAAACATCTCCGTCTTCCCCCAGGGCCCCGGCGGCCCCAAGTGACAGTAAGGTTCTTTCTACCTCTAGTATTCTGCAGGTAGAAAAATATTCTCTACTCTCGCTCCCAGAAACAGGGTGAGAGCAAGAGATAAAGCGTCCTCAGTCCAGGGAACAGCAGAGGCCAATGGGGGCTGACCAGCACTGCGCCCTCAAAGCCTGTCCCCTCCAGAGGGAATCCCTTGTTTCTGCTGCCTCAAAGGTAGCTGCTTCCCCTCACAGAGACTCAGAGGTGTGCCTGGGCCCTATCCACCTGAGGAAAAAGGCAGAGAGGCCTGAATTACCTTCTGGGGTGTGAACTGGACTCACCACAGAGACCTAGCAGACCCCGGGGGCAGAAGGAGCCCAGCACCTGCCCTGCCAGAAAGGAGGGCACGGCGGGCGGAGTCTGATGCGTCTACTTTGATCCCCAATCCAGAAAAGCTTTTCTCTACTTTACAGGGTCAATCTCCTTTTTCTTTTACCAGGACACGGCTTACTCATTCCGACTGGGTTCATTTCCCTTGCCCCAAATGAGTTCTGCAGTCCCCTAGGCAAACTCCAGCCACCCCGGGCTTCAGTATTACACTCTGCCCAAGGAAAGTCCTTTACCTTTCTTCAGATTTTCATAGCACAAAGTGCCGAAGCTCTTCCAACTCTGCGGGGCCACAGGCCCCTTGGAAAATCTGTGGCTAGTACTGCTCTGTCTGATAAAAACACACATATACGACATCTGCAGACTATTTTGCGGCGTCCACAAGCCCCCTGAACTCCATCATGGACTCAGAAGGACTCTTAGGGGCATCTAGCTGGCTCGGTTGGTTGCGAGCTCGAGCCCCACGCTGGGAGCAGAGCTCACATTAAAAAAAAAAAAAAAAAGTACCTTAGAAACCTAGATCCTAGAAGAAAAGCAGGTCATCCGGTCCCTTCACCCACCTAAGCCAGATTTCCTTCCAAAGGCAAGCCTTACTGGTGGGTGGCTCAGTCGGTTAAGCATTTGCCTTCAGCTCAGGTCATGATCCCAGGGTCCTGGGACTGAGCCCCTCATTAGGATCCTTGCTCGGTGGGGAGCCTGCTTCTCCCTTCTGCCTGCCACTATCCCTGCTTGTGCTCTGTCTCCCTCTCTCTCTCTGACAACTAAATAAACTGTTTAAAAAAAAAAAAAAAAGCCAGCCTTATTGAATGATGTTCCTCTTCTCCACCTGGCCCACTCCTCAGGACTACTCCCCTTCAGGAAACCTTGCCTCATCTCTCCTGCTCCAATCCTACACCCCCAACATCCCTGCCTGAGCCACACACTTTCCTACCTGTGCTTCCTCCCTTGTGTGTGTTGTCTTACTTCCCAAGCAACAGAGCTGGCTCTCTGCGCACCTGTTCGTTTAATCCCCTAACCCTGAGCTGGAGTTGGAGCGGACCATGATCCTGTACTTGAGAATTCTGTGCTCTGAAGCCAGGGCTAACAACAGCAGCGGCCTATCTCCCAAAGGGCCTCAATGGGCCCTGGGCCTCATCTGGGATGTCTGCCTTTCCTGCTGGAAAGTCCCAGAGAGGCCTTTCAACAACTGAAAACGGCAGATAGGAAAATTAAGGCCCAGGGAGGCAAAATGGCTTACCACAGGTCAATATGCAAAAAAGAGGCACAGTCTGGACTAGGACCCAGGTCACAGCCCAGACCTCTTCTCCCTGACACAAATGGTTTTATGAAAACCAGATCCAGCCTCATACTCCCACACTCATGTACACGCAGAGAGAATTTATGAAAAGCAGCACAAGAACATTAACTCTGAGAAGTATGACAAGTTGGGTTATCAGAGAAGTGAGGAGGGGAACTTTTACTTTTCACCTTAATACCCTTCCATACTCTGAGTTTTATTTCTGTTTGTGTTGTTTGGACCGCAAACTTATTTTATTTATTTGTATTTTAAAAATAAATCGGCCACAGAAAGGAGATTCTGGTCCCAGCCCACTCCCAGCACACATAAAAACAGAGAGAAGCCACACGTCAACCCGTCTATGCACAACCATAAATTAGTGAGATTGCCTTCTCGCGTGGTTTATGGCCACTGGTCTCATTCATTCACGGTCATGGTGTAGTTGATGGCTTGAAGAATCTTCCCAGGGAAAGTTTAATTCAATTAGGGGCTCTTGGCAGCTCCCCGAGGGAGCTCTGGTATCATGCTTTTACTTACACAAATAGAGAGGGCAGACCAAACAGACCCAGACTTTCCCAGGGAGACCCCACCCAGCGCAGAGCGGATGCCCTTAGAGACCCTCCATTAGAGCCAAGCCCAGGGAGGCGGCCAGGGAGGGAGGTGGCCTTGGCAGCAAGTCTCTCTCTCTCTCTCACACACACACACACACACACACACACACACACACACACACACACACGCTGATCCAAGCACTCTAAGTGTGACTTTCCGAGCTCAGCTAAACTCCGGGCCTGGCACTCGGTCTGGTGACTAGCCTCTCCAACCCATGCTCTCCTTCCTCTCAGAGCCGTCAAACTGGTTTCCTGTCTGCCCCGTGCTTCACATGGACCCCATCTCCACGTGGAAGTCAGGCCTGCACTCCTTGAACCCCCAGATACACGGGAGGCCTGACTCTGCGCCAGGCACAGAGGAGAAAGCAAACCAAGGCCCCCATCCTCGAGGGGCTGACACGCTTGTGGGGATTGTGTGCTAAGAATAACTCTCTCAGTCCTGCATGGTTATCTCATTCCTCTCCAGCCTTCAGGACTGGCTCCAGTTCCACTTCCCCTGAAAAGCCTCCCCTACTCACCCCTGCCCTCAGGGACTGAGGTTCCCTGTTCCCTGAACTCTGCCAGCCAGGAGTCTGCCCATCCCCTCTGCGCGAACACACCCATTTTCTCCTAAGGACAGTGGAAGTTTCCTAATGAGCAAGGTCCGGGGTTTCACTCTTGTTTCCCTGATGGGCCACGAGCTAAACGCCTGGTGGCCAATTTCAGCTGACCTGCCTCTTGGATCCCAGCTTCAAGAGACAAATTAATTAGCTGCTCTCAGTCCTGGCTGACCAGTACAAAGATACAGCCCTTGTGAGCTTTGCCTGCCACACGGCGAGCGCTATGTTAAATGCTAGCTATTTATTATTTTGGTGAGCTTGTGGGCTCTGCCTGCCACAGAGCCGTGATGTCACCCCTCCGCCTTCGGTGGTCTGGTCTCCAACAGGCTGAGTTCTAGGGAAGGGCCAGACTGGGCTTAGGGGTAAGTGTCCCCCACCAGGGACTGGAAAAGGAGCCTGGGGGGGAATAGGACTTCTCATCCTGAACCTTGTTCCAAGCTGCTTAAGGACATTATCTTTTCAGAAAAGAACTCACTGGGGGTGACTTGGGGAACTCCAACAAATTCTCAGCAGGTCAGTATTAGAAGTCAGCGGTCAGGTCTGGCCTGATATACCCCAAAACTGGCCCCGCAAGTTAGATGAGCTTTAGGGGGAAGAAAATGAAGTCAGCAGGATCCCAAAGGAAGAGAGCCCACTGCTCCAGGCCCAACTCAAAACTTAGTTCAGTTAAAATTAGATTAGCCTATAAGATTAAAAATACCCACACATAATCACGGGCTGCCTAAAAGTATGAGCTGATGTTTATCGGCATCTAAAGAGATGGTCTGGCCCAGGGCGGTGTGTGCAGACAACCTTGGGGAGACATGTCTGACTCAGACGTTTGCAGGGGGTGTGCATGCTGCAAAACGAGGCCCACACAGGCGATGGATGACTCAGGAATAACCCAGGTCCCGGGTTTGCTGAGTGAGCCTTCTCTCCCCACCATGGAAAGAAAGGGGGCAGGGGAGGAGATGATGGAAGGAGGCAGGCCAGCCAGCTCAGTCCAGGCTGGCATTCACAAAGGGAGTCCGGGGCCTCTCCACTCCACTCCCCTGCCTCTCCTGTGTTTCTGAATGAATGCCAACACCTCAGAGAAGGATGATTTAATTCACAGTAGGACCTGGGGGGAAGGGAGGTCACAGGTTTTTTTTCCCTAAACCCACGAATGATCCACACAGAGCAGTTGGGACTTAAAATACTAAAACCGTAAAACTCTCCCTTGTTCAAAATGATTATGGGAAAAATAAAACTTGTGAACTGAAAGGGAGTTGGGGCATAATGAAGAACATGGGCTCTGCAGTCAGAAAGATCTGGGCCTAAACCCCAACATTCTCTAGCTGTGCAAGTACCCAACATAGTTTCACTTAATCAGTAGCAGCTAAGGTAATTAACAAATATTTGACAGAACTGCTACAAACACTTCCTAACAGAAGCTCAGAGAGGTTGTGCCTTTCCTAAGGGCACACAGCTCAGCAAAGAACTAAGGCCAGATCTCAAGTTTCTTGACTTCCTCATTCCTGCCCATCAGCATGTTTTGGGTTGTAATTCATGTCTCTGCCTCTCCTTTCTCCTCTGAGAGGGCCTACAACACTTTAAGGAAAAGGAAGAGCCCTCTCTTGCAAAGGTTTGCTGTTCCATTGACCAGGGCTCTGAGAATGACAGGCCCCAAGGCTGAGTTCAGCCCTCACACTCTTCATTAGCACTAGGAGCTGACCTGGCCTGGGCTCCAGACTGCCCCAGACTGCCCTGCTCCTTAGCTCTTCCTTCCTACTGGGGGAACTGGTGTCCCTTCGGGCAACCACTCAAGTTACCAGTGTGGATGTGCCTAGTCACTTACTCTCATCGAACTCCCTCTGGATCTCTGGTCTCCCTTGATCCTTATAAGGACACAGCATGTCAGCCAGGCAGGAAAGAGGATGGGGTCCTAGGTTACAAGTCCAGAGATGTGTCCTTTGCCACTTACTTGCTGAGTGACCTCGGGTTCCTTAGATGTACAAAGGGCACATCAATACAACCTGCTAACACGCTGAGACGATCAGAATTAACTACTACATATACAAGTGCTTTGGAAACAAGTTAACAGTACTAATGATAGTTACTACTAGATTCTGCCTGCCGTCTAGGGCTAAAGAAATTTGTGCCACCTGCTCCCAACACAGAGGTTACCTCTCAGGGGATCCTGCTGGGCCCTGAGCACCCTCCCTGCCCAGAGGCAGAAGTCCCTCTGCTGGCTAGCCCCCCTTTCACTGGCACTGCCCTGCCCAAGCAGGGAAGAAGTAAGTGCTAGTCAGACCGCAGAGAGGGCGCCTCCAGAGAGAGGCCAGGGAGGGGCACTACCAGAGGGCCAGGGCCAGACCAAGACTCAGGCAGCATGTAACTCATGGGGACAGGGGACAGGCCCAAAGCCAGGCACAGAACCCCTTCCTCAGGACGGAGAGAGGGCTCCCACTGCCGACATCCACCCCATCCCAAGAGGGAGTCAGAGCACAGGAGGCTGGGCACCGACTCCTTGGAAGGGCGCGTGTGCCTCTGCCCCCGGGTCTGCGAGGGGCAGGAGAGATGGGCACTCTCCTCTAGGAGGCTGGGCCGAGACTCCAACAGAAAAGAAATAGCGATTCAACATCACGGAAGATGACCTCTGCGAGCTGTTTCCTCAGCTGTAAAACAGAGACAGCCTTTATTTCCTATGATTTTAGTAGGAATTAAATGAGATCACTTTTATAAAGTGCCTGACACTACTCTGTAGATAATAAATGGTAATTCTGATTAAAACACAAACACCCCCCAACAGAAGAGATGTCACAGGGCAGGCTAGGCCTCGAGCCAGAGTTGTGGATAATCAATAAGGGAAACAGGTTCAGGGGGAGAAGCCAGAGCAACTGCTGTGGGCTGGGAAGGAAGACCGCCCAAAGGAGCGGAGTCCGAACAGGCCCCAGAAGCTGCCTGAGCGGCGAGGCACAGTGCTGGGCACTCGCAAGTGTGTCCTCTACACCTGTCTCAGAAGGTAGACACACCTTAGAAGGTAGGCATCTTCACCTTACCACTGGGGCGAGTCGGGTCCAGAGAAACGAGGCACCTGGCACGGTCACTGGTACCGCGAGGGCAGGAGCCCAGGCGCGCTGACCGTGTCCTTGCTTTCCCAGAGCCAGAGGAACAGGGCAGGAGTGAGAAGAGAGGCACGCCTCGTGGGAGCTCTGCTGAACCGAGTCCAGCAACGTGACCCGCCGGAAGCCCTCCAAGTGCCCGGATGCTTCTGGAGACACGTGTCCTACCTGAAGGCCTCCTCCCAGCCCCCAGCCGACCCTCTCGTCATCCTGCCGTCCTGCAGTCAATCGGCTATCTTCCCAATGAGGAGAAGGTCACCCCTTTCTTTTTAGAGAGTGCCGCCTGGGCTTCTTGAGACAATTTCAACATGACCTTTGGAGTTGTTCCTCTCTCCTTCTCAGAAGTGGGGGAGATGAGTTCTCGTCTTATTTTTACAGGAAGCCAGTTGCTGGGGCTGATACCCATGCCTGTGAAGTGAGCAGTAGTGACCGCCCCCCGCCCCGCCACCTCCCCTACTCACAGACTTGTTCGAGGAGGAAATGACAGGATATGCCTTGCAAAGACCAAAACAAAACAAAAAAAAGCTATAAGATGTGAGGAGACAAAGGAAGGCTTTTTTGTCTCTGGTCAGGAGACGAGATGAATACCTGCTTTATGGGCTCTCGGGCCTCCGCCAGGAGTTCCAGGTCAGGGATATGGGCAAACAAACGCAGGGGTGCCGGTGGCGAGCCGGGTTACAGCTGGGTTACAGCTGTTACAGCTGGGTTACAGCTGGGCTCTCCCTTGGAACAAGCACTAGACTGGGAGTCGGGTGAACTGGGGACAAAGTGGAATTCATGCTGGGCCCAAATCACAAGGTGCGGGGAGCAGGGGCGGCGGAAGCAAACCTAACCTAAGGCTTGGGGTCACACTCACAGGTCTCTCAATAGTCTAAACCCCCTCCTCCCACCAGCCCCTCCCCGTCAAGGAAAAGGCAAGAATCCCTGATGGTCAGAGCGAGCAAAAAGGCCCAGAGCAGGGCCTCATGTCATCCACGGAGCCAGGAGGGAGAGAACCCAGAAGCATCACTCTGGAACTTTAGTGCGAACCAACCCCACCCTCCCACGGCCATCTCTGATGGGGTCAACCTGAGGCTCTGCTCACTGATGAGGGCAGGAAGGCGCACTGCACACAGCACTTTCTATTCTTGAAGGAGGGGTACCTTGCAAGGGAAGCAGCTGCCAGACGTGACAGAATGAGGGCTCCAACCCGGCTCCTACCCACACGGAGGCGCTGAGAGCGGAGGCAAGACCCCAGAATGAACTCCTAGGCTCCTGGGTATCTGAACGTGCAGAGGGAGCACGGTCTCAGCACCCGCTTCTGTCCCCAGAGTCAGTTGGTGCTGACTCCCCTCCCCCTCCCCAAACCAGCCCCGAAGGCAGCTAAAGTGAAAGGAAGAACAAAATCAGTAGGACACACCCAACACCCCGAAACCTTAAGGAAGGACGCCCTGTGACAGCCTAGGGTTGAGAGATTTGTAATCTTCCAGCTTCAGAGGAAGACTGTATGTGGGATGTGGAGATAGGGATGCATTTGCCTTTGGTGGCTCAAATCCCAACGGCTCAGTCGGTTAGGCGTCTGTCTTCGGCTCAGGTCATGATCCCAAGGTCCTGGGGTGAGCCCTGCATCGGGCTCCCTGCTCAGTGGGGAGCCTGTACGCATGTGCGCACTCTCTAAAAAATAAAATAAAGTTAAGTCCCAACAGGGGCAGCTGTCACTCACTGAGTGCTTCCTGCGGGTACAAAGGCAGTTTCATATGCATTAACTGAGGTCACTGTCGCACCAGCAGCACTATAGGTACTGTCATTTCCCCCACTTGATATCTGAGGAAGCGGAGGCTCCGAAAGGCTCGGTGGCAGAGGTGAGGCGCCTTTATCTGACCTCCGTTCTCCACCGCAAAGGGAAAGGAAAAAATGGGCGTTCACTTTTGCCACCTGAGCGGGGACCTTGGGATCTTCTGGTCATAACTCTCCTCCCCGGGAGAGGCAGATGCTAGGGCTCCTCTGTTTTCTGAATGCCCTTCCAAGCCAGAGACACAGACTTTTGGAACCGCAAACGTTCTCAGACGTCATATCCAGTCTCCTCATTTTACAATGGGAAAACTGAGGTCCAAGGCTGAGTGACTTACCAGAGTTACTTGACTCAGTGGAATGGCAGAAATGTCACACCTGGAAGGGGCCAAAGATCAGCTGACAGGTGGGGAGGCGTGACTGGCCCAAGGTCACAGAGGGAGGTGGGATGAGAAGCCAAGTTTCCTAACTTCTAGACTGAAGGCCTGGCCATGCCATCCTCTCTCTTCTCCAGCAGCTCAGGTTCTGATGGGGACAAAGTAGGCCAAGCCAGACCCCATTAGACATAGATATCAGGCCTTCAGGGACAAACTCCTTCCTCCTCGGAGCAGGATCTCTGTGGTCACGCCAAGAGAAGACACTGAGACTTGTAGTGCATGTACCCAGCCTCCAGTGCCCTAACACAATGCCAGGTGTCATTGGAAGGTGAGGGAGGAGTTGCAGAGAGAAGGGCAATTTCTAGACAGTGGTTGTGAGGTCTCTTCTGGGTCTCCTACAGGCAAATGACACATCACGGTCACTAGTTTCTTACAAAAAAACCAAAACGCAGTTTTCATGACTCAATTGATAATGGTCACATTTAGAGATTCTTGCCGGTTTCACAGCTTGGCAAGACCTGCAGAAAAAGGCCCCAGCTGGTTCAAGGTCATGGTGCTGTCCGAGTCAGTACACAGAGCTCCCCTTGCCCAGTCCTTGATTTTTACCAGGAAGCTGGCTGCCACCAGGGTACAGGTACGTGGAGCTGGTGGTCCAGCTCCATGTACAGGCCCTCCTACTGTCACAGCACCAAAGCTCCACGCCAGCAACTAGATCTGTCAAAACAGAGTGTCCGGCTGCAGCATGTCCCAGAGCCTGCCTCACACCAGCCTAGCATCGCCACTCAGCTCCTGCATGTCCTTGGGAAAGCTGCAAGGCTTCCTACCAAGAGTCACGAACTCCCCAAACCCAAACCAGCAGAATCCCAGATCCTCATGCCTTCCACAGATAGCTGAGGCTAAAAAAGCAAAGGCAGCTTTCAAAGCCCTCCTGGACACACTTCCAGGGACTTCTGGGCTATGCAGGCTCCGGAGAACTCCATCAATCACCCAGCAGAACACAGTGTCCAGAGAGGGACAGAGAGGGAGCAGAGAGGGAGACCAGGGTGGGGAGGAAACAACTTTTCTGGTTCCTTCTCCCCAAAAGAACATTTCAAAGTCTCTTCAGACCCGAACATCCTGAGCCCATCCACCTGTCCCTCTCCCACTTGGTTGAGCGGCCAGCCAACGTGACTAGCCAGCTACGCAGCACCTTGAGACACAGCCGGGTGCCAACGTGCAGGTGAGTGCGGGACCAGAGCAAGCTTCAACCTCCTCCACTCCCCACCCCACCTTCAAAACAGACTTCAGAAATTCCCAGGGCCCCAGTCTCAAGGATGGCATTCCTGGGCCGGAAACTGACTCAGGGGCTCCCGGCCAGCTGGGGCAGGCAAAGCTGACAGAAAACATTCTGGGAATAAAGGAAGGTGATACTGTGGGACTCCTGCAGGTTCCAGCGCCCAGGCCCCCTGCTATACTTAAACTCCTCAGACAGGCCAAGTAGATACACACTCCATTCTGGAATGCCCTCCCATGAAGCATGTCATCGCCCCGGCTGCTGTTGACAGAGCTGACTGTGCCACTTGCTGGAAGACACTCATCTGCCTCGTACACAGCTGGGTGCCTGGCTCCCCTTGGGGTCTGGCCCAGCCGGAGGAGCCCTGCAGACCCAGAACCCTTCCTTGCTGTACGTACCCAGGACAAGAAGCATCCCATGCTCTAATCCTGCTTTCCCCCTTGCACATAAGCTGGCTCACTGGAGCTCTCAGACCACAGAGCCCAAGTTTGAGAAAGACCAAGATGGCAGGACAGAGGCTTCCTACTTTACTGGAGTGGTCCAGCCCTTTATTCCTGGGCAGTCTCAAGTGGTTAAGGATGTGGCAAGAAGCTCGCCAGTTTGGGCAGCAGAAGTGTCCAGGTAACTGGACTTACCTATCTTCATGAGGCAGGCCAGAAGGATCCAGAGCGAGATCTCAAAGGGTGTGCGCACATGCGTGTAGTCGATGCCCAGGACCGGAAAGGCCTTTCGAGTCTTCATGCCGTGTTCAGTGACGGAATGGTTAACAGGACGGCTCTCGGGGGGGAGCTCCGGTGGGGCGGTGGTGACATCCCCAATCGAGCGTTCCCGTGGGGGCTCTGAGCCTCGGATGGTGCTGGCAGTAGGGCTGGGCTGGAGGCCGTGGCTCCTGAGAACAGGCAGCAGCCCCACCAAGGCTACCGCCACCAGCAACGAAGGGAAGATTCGAGGGGAAGTGCGGCCACAGATGCCAGACCACAGAAGCATCATGCTGATCCCTTGGTCAAGCAGGCCTTGACCCTTAGCAAAGTGAGAGTAAGACCTGGGACATAGGCAGCAATGGGTCAGCAGGTGGAAGACAGACTGGGGCCGTCCCTAGAAAAAGTTCATGTTTTAGAGAGGTATTTGTGTGGAAGTAGATCTCTGGGGGTAGAGGGAGGCTGGGTTTGCAATGGAGAACTCAAAACTGGGGAAAGGGGACAAGGACCCAGAAAGGACCACAGGAGGCCAAAAGGTCTGGAACTCCAGGCCCGGGGTGGGGGAAGGGGGTGGGAGAAAGAGACTGCACCCTAGGAACAGAGGAAGGGACAGGAGAGGCTGGACCCGAGGCAAGGAAAAGGAAGAGGGAAGGCTGAGACCCTTGGCGGAGGAAAGTCACCGGCGAGCTGGGACTCAGCTAAGGGAAGCGGCAGGGAGCCTGAGCTAAAGGAAGGGGACCAAAGGAGGGGTGGGGAGTGGGAGCCAGTCCAGGAAAAGAGGAGAGGGGGCTGGGAGCCCAGCCTGCGAGGAAGGAGTGAAGCCGGAAGGGGGCCGGGAGCTTCCCCACCCACAGAAGGGCCGGGGTGCAGGCGCGCCGGGTTGAAATTCCGGGGAAATGGAGGGAGGCGGAAGGCGGAGGCAGGCGGCCTGGAGGGAGGGCGCCTCGGCGCGGGCTGGGGGCGGCTCGCGCTGGGCCCGCAGCAGCACACCCCTCCTCGCGGCCCCGGCGCGACGCTGCGCTCCGCCCCGGCCCAGCTTCAGCTCCGCCGCGTCCAGCTCCAGCGACAATTGCAGCCCTGGCCCCGGCCCCGGCGGCGGCGGACTGATGCCTGGCTCAGCGCGGCGCTGGTATTTATAGACACCAGCGAGCAGCCGGCGCAGTGGGCTAGAGAGACCTGTCAGAGCCCGCGCACCGCAGCGACCACTATCGCCAAGGGAGGGAAGTACGGGTAGGAAGAGGACGAGTCAGAAGTTGACCAAAAAAAAAAAAAGAAGAAAGAAGGGATTGAATCCTCAGAGATTCTAACTAACACGGGTGGAATGCTTTACTATTTACAAAGCGCTTTCACTAGACACCAGCAGTCTCATGAAGAGCTCTCAACTGTCTTGTGAAGGATATATTTTATCTTATGTATTTGGTTACTATATGACCTTGAGCGAGTTACTTAACTTATATATTCCCTAGCTTTCTTATCTGTCCAGGGGATATAGTAGCAGTACCTATTTCGGAGCGAGGCTATGGTGACCAAATGAGATAATCTGCACAAAGTGGTTAGAATAGAGTCTGGCCGCGGCGCCGGGGTGGTTCAGTGGGTTAAAGCCTCTGTCTTCGGCTCAGGTCATAATCTCAGGGTCCTGGGATCGAGCGCCGCATCGGGCTCTCTGCTCAGCGGAGAGCCTACTTCTCCCTCTCTCTCTGCCTCTCTGCCTGCTTGTGATCTCGCTCCTCTCTGTCAAATAGATAAATAAATAAAATCTTAAAAAAAAAAAAAAAAAGAATAGAGCCTGGCCAATAGAACCATTATGGTTCCAGTTTTGCAGCTAAGAAAACAGGAGAAGAGAATTTTTTAGCTAGTATATGAATAGTTATATTAGTTTGCTAGAGCTGTGGTTACAGACTACCACGTACTGGGTGGTTTGAAGAACAGACAGTTTTGTCTCACACTCTGGAGGCTAGAGGTCTAAAATCAAGGTGTCAGTGGAATTGGGACCTTCTGGGGGCTATGAGGGAGAATCCGTTCCTTGTTCCTCTCCTAGCTTCTGGTGGTTTGCCCACAATGTTTGGTGTTGCTTGATTATGGCAATATAACCAGTTTTCACGTGGTGATCTCCCTGGGTCTCTGTCTCTGGGTCCAAATGTCCCCTTTTTACAACACCACCAGTTAGCTGGATGGGAGCCTACCTTCATGACCTTATCTTAACTTGATCATCCTCAATAACTCAATTTCCAAATAAGGCTGCATTCGCAGTCCTGGGAGTTAGAACTGCAACATCTTTTGGGAGGGTACAAGGTAACCCACAGCAGTGGTGGAACTGAGATTTGAACATAGAGTGTTTGTTGGAATTGGGAAGATTCAAGCAGGAATCATTGGGAAGCTCAGGGCAGCACTCAGCAAACACCATGATATATATACTATTATCTTTATTTACATGTCCTGAGGGCCTCAAATGCAGACTTTTAGTGTTAGGACTACATGAAAACATTCAGTCACAGGGACCCATTGACAGACTGGAAGGAAGTCCCTCACATCTGTGAAATTGGTTCCATCATGACACCCCACGACCTAAAGTATGCTATAAATTTAATAATTTCAGATCAACTATATCATTGTGTACTGTACATGTTAAAAGTATGATCCTATTTAAAGGCATCAGTAAAAACATACTGCAATATTCATCAGCGTATTTTAGCAAGTCCTCCTTTTTTAACTATTCCAGGCCCTTACTTCTTACTTCTTGACTCACCGGAGCCATGTTTGGGTGGACCCTTCCCCCTCAGATCGAGGGCAGTCTCAGGATGCTTGGATCCTGGGTGCCATCTCCCCCTGCCTAGGCCATGTCTGTTCCCCTGCCCCCTCATTGAATCCTTTCACTAAAAGTAATAGCCATAGCTATGATATCAATAGATATGTGGCAAATAATGTGTGGTACTAGGAAAGAATATACTGGGCCACTTACTAGATATACATCATGACCAAGTCACATTAGTTTTTGTCACTCTGTTTGTGAGTTCAAGCCCCATATTGGGTATAGAGCTTACATTTAAAAAAAAAAGGGGGGGAGCCTGAGTGGCTCAGTTGTTAAGTTCATGATCCTGGGGTCCTGGGATCGAGCCCCGCATCAGGCTCCCTGCTCAGCAGGAAACCTGCTTCTCCCTCTCCCACTCACCCTGCTTGTGTTCCCTCTCTCGCTGTGTCTCTCTGTCAAATAAATAAATAAAATATTTTTTAAAAAAGAGGTGGGTAGGGTCATAATACAGACATACCTCAGAGATATTACAGGCTCAGTTCCAGATCACTGCAATAAAGTGAATATCGTAATAAACCAAGTCAGGTCAATTTTTTATTTCCCAATGCATATAAAAGTTATGCTTATACTAGAGTATAGTCTGTTAAGTGTGCAATAGCGCGATGTCTAAAAAAAATTGTTCAAAAAAGAAAACCAAAACAAAAGTAAGCTTTTTTTTAAGTAAGCTCTATGCCCAATGTGGGGCTTGAACTCACAACCCTGAGATCAAGAGTCACATGCTCTACCGACTGAGCCAGCCAGAACCCCCTGTACATACTTTTACTAAAAAACACTTTGCGAGGGCACCTGGGTGGCTCAGTCGGTTAAGCATCTGACTCTTGATTTCACTCAGATCATGATCTCAGGGTTGTGATATTGAGCCCTGTGTGGGGCTCCACACTCAACAGGGGGTCTGATTCTCTCTCTCTCCCTCTCCCCTTCCCCCTGATCGTGCCTATGCTCTCTCTCAAATAAATAAACAAGTCTTAATTTTAAAAAATACTTTATGGCTTTTTTTGGCTTTCAGCTCGGAGGAGATGAAGGCAGAGCTGTCTTCCGTGGTCCTGAATCGAGGGTCATCTGACATCTGGCATCTTTCCATGCCATCTCAGTTCGACCCCGACAACATCAAAGTTGTACACCCAAAGTACACGGTGGGGGAAATCAATGCCACATCTGTCCTGGCCATGATCCATCTCTCCCAGTCTATCTCCAAAATTGTTGCTGATGACATCACCAAGGCAACCAGTGATTGGAAGGGTCTGAGGGTTACAGGGATACTGACCACTCAGAACAGATAGGCCCAGATTGAAGAGCTACCATCAGCCTTGGCCCTAATTATCAAAGCCCTCAAGGAAGTTTCAAGAGACAGAAAGAAGAAAAACATTTAAGCACAGTGGAAATATCACTTTTGATGAGATTGTCAGCATTGCTCAACAGATGCTGCATGGATCTTTAGCCAGAGAGCTCTCCAGAACCATTAAAGAGGTCCTGGGACAGCCCAATCTGTAGGTTGCAGTGTTGATGGCGCCACCCTCGTGACATCATAGATGACATCTATAGCGGTACAGTGGAATGCCCAGCTGGTTAAGAACTACAAAGGAAAATATTTCAGTAAAGGATCACTTGGCTGGCTGGCTCGGTCAGCAGCACATGTGACTCTTGATCTCAGGGTTGTGAGTTTGAGCCCCAAGTTGGATGTAGAGATTACGTAAAAAATAAGTAAATTAAGTTAAATAACATACTTTTTTTTTTAAAAAGAGCATCATTTTGACAACTCCGCCCCCCCTCCAAAATACCCTTTATGGCCAAAAAATGCTAACCATCACCTGAGTTTTCAGCAAGTCATACTCTTTTTTTATTGGTAGAGGGTCTTGCTTCTACACTAATAGCTGCTGACCAATCAGGGTGGTGGGTGCTGAGGGCTGGGGTGGCTGGGGCAATTTCTTAAAATAAGACAACAATGAAGTTTGCTGCATGGGTTGACTCTTCCTTTCATGAACGACTTTTCTGGAACGTGCAAGGCTGTTTAATAGCATGTTCCTCATAGTAGAACTTCTTTCAAAATTGGAGTCAATCTTCTCAAACTCTGCCGCTGCTTCATCAACTCATTTTCTGTACTATTCTAAATCCTTTGTTGTCATTCTAACAATCTTCACGGCACCTTCACCAGCAGTAGATTCCATCCCAAGAAACTACTTTTTTATTCGTCTATAAGAAGCAACTCCTCATCCATTAAAGGTTTATCATGAGATTGCAGCCATTAGGTCCCGTCTTCAGGTTCCACTTCTCATTCTAGCTCTCTAGATGTTCACATCACACCTGCAGCTACTTCTCCCACTGAGGTCTTGAACCCTCACAGTCATCCATGAGGATGAGAATCAACTTCTTCCAAATTCCTGTTAATGTTGATATTGGGACCCCTTCCCATGATTCGTGAATGTTCGTTCTTAACGGCATTTAGAATGATGAATCCTTTCCAGAAGGTTTTCAATTTACTTTGCCTAGTCCATTAGAGGAATTACTATCTAAAGCAGCTATAGCCACATGAAATCTAATTTTTTAAATGTATTTCTTAAATAATAAGACTTGAAAGTCAAAATGGTTCTCAGATTCATGGGCTGTAGCATGAACATTGTATTAGCAGGCATGAGAATGCCGTTAATCTTTTTTTTAAGATTTTATTTATTTATTTGACAGAGAGAGAGATCACAAGTAGGCAGAGAAGCAGGCAGAGAGAGAGGAGGAAGCAGGCTCCCCGCTGAGCAGAGAGACTGATGTGGGGCTTGATCACAGGACCCCGAGATCATGACCTGAGCTTAACCCAATGAGCCACCCAGGCTCCCCGAGAACGACATTAATCTTGATTGTACGTCTCCATCAGGGCTCGTGGGTGACCAGGTGCATTGTCAGTGAGCAGTAACGTTTTTGAAATGAATCTTTTTTTCTGAGCAGTAGGTCTCAAGAGTGGGCTTAAAATATTCAGTAAACCAGGTTGTAAAGAGATGTGACGACATCCATGCTCTGTTTCTCCAGAGTAGATTTGGCATTGTTTTTAAGGAGTTTTGGAATGGAAATGAACATTGGCTTTAACTTAAAATCACCAGCTCCCCTAGCCCCTGACACAAGAGTCAGCCTGT
>CM053606.1:16895891-16921179 GCA_028646535.1 Procyon lotor
CCTCCTTGTCACCTTTGGTCCGCGGGGCACAGCACAGCCCGGCTCGGAGAAAATGCTCATCTTGGAGTAAAAGATTGAGTTGCTCCCTCTGCTACAGATATGCTAAGCTGGAGTAGAACTCCTCCCTTAGACTCTGGGGAAGCCACTGAATCTTGCCAAGCCCCAGCTTTCTCTTCTGCAAAGTGGGGACAGTACGAACCCCACAGGGCAATTGCGAGGACCACAGAGATGCTGTGTGCCAGGCTCTCACCAGCTCGAGGTGCACCTTCAGGAATAATGAGCATTCTCCATGTTACCGCCCTTGGCTCGTGTCACTTGTCCTCTTACCCCGTCCCTCCTTGTGGTCCCCGTCTCTGAGTCTGCAGCACATGGTGTGGCACTTTTGGGGGCCAGGCAAGCTTTGTGGGTTGGACTGATGGCAGAGAGGGGTGGGGAGGCATTTGTCAAGTTTAGTGTGCCGGTGCAGGTGGAGGCTGTCATCTGCTTGCCCTGGGCTCTCTCTTCAGCCTGTTCCTTCTCCTTTTAATTTAATGCTTAATTCTAGGGGACAGTGTTGAGGTAGGCTGGCTGGGCCTGGAGCTGGACTTCTGGCCTTAAGCTGCTTCATGATGGCTGCAGGAGCTCTGCTCCCCTCGACCGCCTTGCCATCCTATCTCCCCTCCAGGGCAGTGCAGGTCTCTGGGTGTGCTACCGTGGTCCTGTCTTCCCTGCTCCTAGGTTCTCTGACCTCGCTGAGTACCAGGGAGAGAGAAGAATGGGGGCAGCGACTGTGGATTGAAGGTTCAAGAAGGAAAGGCACCAGAGGACTCCTGCCCTACCATGAGCAGACAGGAGTGGTCAGGGAATGCTTCCTGGAGGAGGAGGCAGGTAGAAGCATGTGGCATCAGCCCCATGCTGATGGGAATGCAGTAGGGAATAGTGTTCTGGAGAGACAAACTAGACCAGGCAGAGATCTACAGGCAAAGAGGATGTGGCTCATTTGGGGAGAAATGCCCCTTCCAGTGCATCAGCCAGCTGAACACCAGGGCTTACTGGTAGACACTACAAAGACTGGGGAGTTTTTCAGCAAGAGGTGAGGTTGGTTAGGTCCGTTTTGAAGCCAGGAGAATGCACATGGTGGCTCTGAGGTTCTCTCCTGGCCTGAGATGGAGACATGTTTTTTTCCACCACACTTTGAGTGTCTCCTGGGAGCTTGGCACTGTGCCAGTGTTCTGGGCCTAGCTAGTGTTTTGAGTGTGAGTCTTGACTTGTAGCTGTGCTGGCACTGCCCAAATCAGTACTGGAGAGAGGGAGGGGCTTCGGGCGTGGGGAGTGAAGTTTCTTCTGCTTCCCAAGGATCTCAGGGGTAATGAGAGCCAAAGCCTGGCCAGATGGGTTATTAGGAATTATGTGAGCCTAGCCCTGTGCATTTCCAAAGCAGTAGATACTTAACTGAGTACCTACTATGTCCCTGGCCCTGGGCGTCTGATTATAAACAGGGAATCTCCCTGCACAGAGAGCATGGGCTAGAGAAGGGAGGAAGAATGCGAGAGCTTTTACACTTGAACAAAGTATCATACTTACTTTCTTAACCAAGCTGACCCTGGGGTTTTTGGTACCCTGAATGCAGATAGGTGCTAGGGTCTTCTCTATCTGCCTCCCTATCCCAAAACAAACCCATTGGGGAGCCGGGGGTCAAACCTGGCACTGAGAGAGTACCTCTCACAAGGGAATTTTTGCTACTTCCTAGCTCTGGGTTTGGGGCCTCAGGGTGAGCCAGTGCCGCTGGCTCGGGGAAAGGGTTGGCGGGTCCCAGGCGGGGGGACACCCTCATGCCTTGATGAGGAGGGAGAGTGAGGGTCTACGTACAGAACTTCAGAGTTTCATGGGAGCTGGGGTGTCAGACCTGGGTTCTGTCCTGGTTCTGCTGCTAATTTGCTGTGTGCCCTTGGGCAACTCTTTTCCCTTTTCTGAGCCTCAGTTGCTCCATCTTTAAAGTGGGCAGGGGATTAGGCTACAAACGGATGGGAGATAGGTTTTTGTCTCACATGCGAAACGGATTGTTCGTTGTTTGGCTTCTGGAGCAGCTGTGGGCTCGGTAGGAGAGTTCATGAGTCCAGGGATGGAGGTGTGGGCAATGGCCTTGGACACCTGGAGGCTCGGTAATCAGTGGGTCATCTCTGTCTTCTGGAGCGTACAGAGCTGCTTCTTTCTACTGCTCTATGACAGAGACAGACATCTGTATAGCCTTTGAAAAAACTCTTCAAAAACACTGTCACTTAATATATACAGCAAACCCTGGGAAGGTGGTATGATCACTTCCGTGTCATGGACGGGGAAGCCAATGCTCAGCGAGCTACCAGAGTGGTCCTCTGAGGCCGAGCCCCGTCCCCAGCTGCTCTTTTCTCCAGCCCCGTCCCCAGCCTCGCGTCCTGGCTCGCCGCAAGCCCACGGCCTCCCGTTCTCTCGCCCTCCGCAGGTTTCCATGTGATCCCCACTATCTCGAGCATCGTCCCGGAGAGCTGCCTGCTGATCGTGGTGGGGCTGCTGGTGGGGGGCCTGATCAAGGGCGTGGGCGAGACACCCCCCTTCCTGCAGTCCGACGTCTTCTTCCTCTTCCTGCTGCCGCCCATCATCCTGGATGCCGGCTACTTCCTGCCGCTGCGGCAGTTCACCGAGAACCTGGGCACCATTCTGATCTTCGCCGTGGTGGGCACGCTGTGGAACGCCTTCTTCCTGGGCGGCCTCATGTACGCCGTGTGCCTGGTGGGCGGCGAGCAGATCAACAACATCGGCCTCCTGGACAACCTGCTCTTCGGCAGCATCATCTCCGCCGTGGACCCCGTGGCCGTGCTGGCCGTCTTCGAGGAGATCCACATCAATGAGCTGCTGCACATCCTTGTCTTCGGGGAGTCCCTGCTCAACGACGCCGTCACTGTGGTGAGGGGCCCAGACCCGAATCCAGGTCCAGACTGGATTCCCCCCCTCCACCCGCTAATCGTGGTAGCAAAACCGCAAATGTCCCTCCCCTCTGGCTGTGTGTCAGGCATCGTACTCAGCACTCGATGTGCGCTACCTCAGTCAGCCCCCAGGGTGCCCTTGGGAGGTGCTTCCTACTCTCACTCTACAGAGGAGGCAGCAGGCCCCCTGAAGTCAGATGACTTCCTAACATGTGATAGGACCGAGGTTAGAAGCCAGGTCTGTTGGATGCTAGGGCCTGAGCTCCTGGCCTTTTCAGGCCCAACCCTCTCTGTCCCTGACTTGGACTGTGATGTGTCCCTGACTTGGACTGTGATGTGAAATTCTGTATTGTCTTTCGACTTCAGTTTACCCATCACAGGCCGTTGAGTCTGGGAGGGCCAGTTCAGCCGTCCTGTTGGCTACACCCTAGGTTACAGTTTGGTTTGTGTAGAGCTCAGGGGCGGCCGTGGTGGAAAGGACCCTGCCCTCAAAACCTCCAGGAAGGGCGCCTGGCTGGCTCTGTCAGTAAAGCATATGACTCTCGACCTCAGGGTCATGAATTCCAGCCCCATGTGGGGCATGGAGCCTACTTAAAAAAAAATAAAAATAAAATAAAATTTATTGTTAAAACAAGAAACAAACCTCCAGAAAGCAGTAAATAGAATGGATTGGCCTGAGGTTGGCCTCTTGCTTATTATGTGATCTTAGGCAAGTGACTGTACCTCTCTGGGCCTCAGCTCGGTAGCTGCAAAGTGGCCGAATGGGCCGTGCTTTCCTCCCAGTGGCCAGGAAGGACAGACGCCCCCAGCATGGTCCGCACGCAGCCACGCTGTATGTGCTGACCCAAGTCCCTCCTCCCGGCCGATTTCCTCAGGAAATGGGTACGTGTATGTGCACACTCACGTCATGTTGTGAAAACACCCCCTTTCTCCTCCTAGTCGGACCCCTCAGAGAGCAGCTGTCCATGCAGGAAAAGGACAAGGACATATGTGTGCGCCAGTGCACGCTCACGCACGCCCTCCCTCTCTATCCACCCTAGTCCCTCAGGAAGCTGCACTTCAAAGAGACATAGTGGTGGTCGGCTTGCCCCAGGCAGCCTCAGCTTCCTCTCCTCTTCCTTGTCCTCCCCTGCTGCCTTCCTTGCGTCCTTGTGGGGCTGCGAGAGCAGCAGCCTGATCTAAGCAAGCAGGGCCCCAGTGCTCATTCTTCTGGCACCAGCCCTTGCCTCAGTTTCTCCATCTGTAACAAGGATTGCAGTACCCAGCCCGACATCCCCCCAGGGTTCTTACAGGGGTCACAGCAGTGGGTACCACAGAAAAAGCCCTCCCCAGTTGGATCTGGGTGTTGGGGTTCAGGCTGGCACCCCTGGGGAGCAGTGGGGTGTGGTTACGTCAAGTGGACATAACCTAGGTCTGGCCAACTTGGGCCTATGGCCACGCCTCCCCGGGTGGCGGCCAAGCTCGTAGTAATTGCCTGTGCTCACTTCCTGTCTGAGTACTTCCTGTCTGAGCACTTCCTGTCTCAGCACATATTGCCTCATCTCATCCACTGAGAAACCCCGTGAGGCTGGCACGGTGATTATCCCATTTTTCCAAGTGAGGAAACTGAGCTGCTGATCTAGGTTAGGGAACTCGTCCAGGGTCATGTCAGCTGGTAAGTGATGGCAGGTGACCTCCACAGTGGGAGTCTGGAGCCCACACGCTTATCACTCTGGTCCCACTGACAGTACCCCCAGGTGGGAAAGGAGGGCCCTGCCCCTTCCACCTGCCCCACGGGTCCAGGTGGGTGGTCCTGGGGACCATGAGTCACCTCAGGCCAGGAGTGAGTGTAGGTAGCCCAGGGCTGAGAACTCACCTGCCTTCCGCCGCTGGAGCCCTGCCCCGTCTCCCAGACAGCTATGGCCCAGGCAGCACTGGGGACGGGCCAGTGCTTGGCCTCTCCCCTTCTTGCTTGGCCCACGTCAGACCCTTTCTGGAGCTCTGGGCGTGAGGGTGAGTGCCCCGTTTCCTGACACTAAAGCTGAAGGCAGCCCCTGGGCCGCCTGGTCTCAGTTTCCCTCTCCTTACCCTCGCCTCCTCCCTCTAGGTCCTGGGGGCTTTGGAGAGTTCCTTCTCAGCAGTTCTCGGGTCCTCTTCCCTCTCTTTCTGCACCTCGGTCTGGAAAGCCCCCAGCTGGTTTCCAGGCAAGCTGTCTGGGAGTAGGCCCGGGAGTCAGGGAGCCGACCCTCAAAGCCACCGCCGTCCAGGAGGGCTCACCAGCTGCCGCAGGGAACAAATTCCGGGCCTGGTGCTACTGCCCGGAGCTGGGGGCCCTTGTCAGTCACTCCACCACCCCGAGCTTCCTTTTAGGGAAGGAACGGGCGTCTTTGGCTCGCCTACCTCGTGAGGCGACACACATGATGCATGCCAAGCAAGATAGCCATTGTCTGTGGGCTTTATGGTGTGTGATGTGCTACTGAAACCCCTGATCGTCTGGTGATAGCGCTACGCCGATGGTTTCCAGCCCAGGAAGTGGGGAAGCCTTAGAACTTGGCTGTTCAGGGCTGCCTGGAGAGGTTGTTGAGCAGAGATTTCTGGGCCCCACCTTCCGAGAGTCCCGAATGGGGGTATGGCCTGGCTGTGTTTGTTTTCAGAAATTTCCGGAGGCTAAGAAGTCCTGTTCTAGTTCATTGTCTGGACTCTCTCTGCTTTGTGCTGAAGGAGAGACTGAAGTCCAGACAGGGATACAATGTGCCCAATTCACACGGTGCGAGGGGCCGCCGGGTAGCGCTGGTGGTAGCCCACACCGTGATGGGCCTGGTTCTGAGCACTTGGCCTTGATGAACTAGTTGGATCCTCACGGTGGCCCTAGAAGGTTGGTACAGTTATCCCATTTTATGGCGAGGCAAAGGGAAGCGCAGGGAGACAGAGTAATTTGCCCCGTGGAGACGGCTGGGAGCAGCAGAGCCACGATTCCGGCCCAGCTTGTTTGGCTTTAGAGTGTGTGCTCTTACCCAGCACGACTTGCTGCAGGCCTGATGCAAGGCCCTCCGGCCCCTGGGCCAGTGGTTTTGACCACCTCCTTGGCACTAGGGTTCTCTGCTATCATGTGGCCTCCTCCTGTGGCCATGGGTCAGTGGAGGGCGTGCAATCACCCTAGTGGACCCCAGGGGGCTGGGGGCACGGAGCCAGTGCCCTGCCCTCCTGCCGACCAGCCTACACCCCCTCCCCAGGTCCTGTATCACCTCTTCGAGGAGTTTGCCAACTATGACCGCGTGGGCATTGTGGACATCGTTCTTGGCTTCCTGAGCTTCTTCGTGGTGTCCTTGGGTGGGGTGTTTGTGGGTGTGGTCTACGGGGTCATCGCAGCCTTCACCTCCCGATTCACGGCCCACATCCGCGTCATCGAGCCGCTGTTCGTCTTCCTCTACAGCTACATGGCCTACCTGTCAGCTGAGCTCTTCCACCTGTCAGGCATCATGGCGTGAGTCTGGATGGGGTGTGGGGGGAGGGGCGCCCACCTGGATTCCCTGGGTTTGCGGGGGTCACAAGGGAGTTCCCCAGGGCCCGGCCTCCAGCCCTGGGGATGAGACTCGCACCAGGCTCCAGATTCTGCGACTGCCCCTGGAAGCACTGAGTTTAAAGTTCTGGAAAGCCTCAGCTCTGCTACTTCTTCTCTTTGTGTCAAAGGGAGTTCCTTGGTTGTAGCGGAACACAGGCTCTCGCATTCACTCTGCCCTTCTGCAGCCCCAATGAGGAGGCGTGGGGCCTCCATTGCCATGAGGAGTCCTGAGGTCCTGAGACCTCAGCTGAGTCTTGAAGTCCAGGGACTATGGAGAGGCAGTGAGGTGCAAAGGTTGGGGAAGGTAGGGGAAGACATTAGAAGCGCAGAGGGCAGTTCAGACTGGGGGATTTGGGGTAACCTCAAGGAGGCTGGGCCAGCAGGAGCAGAGCCCGGTATGGATGCCAGGCAGGGAGGTCTGGGGCAGCTCCTTGGAACAGAGCTCCCTAGGGGGGACCTCCATGCAGTAGAGACACTGTGCTCCGGGGGATAAATCAAGGCCATGGACATGTGTAACTGACTCCCATTAGAGAGGCAGTATGGCCTTGGGAGTCGGCACAGGCTTTAGAGCTGAGCAGACCTTAGTTTGCATCTTAGCTTACTGGCAGGGTGACAACGGACAGGCAACTCTCTCTCTCTGCCTCCCAGGTCCCTCATCTTCCCACGTCTGGAGGGTTCAGTGAGAGCACGGAGATGGAAGAGTTGCGTAAAGCCCACAGCGGGTTCTAACCTGTCAGGGGGCTCAGGACGGGCACCTGTCCGCCTCCCCAGCCGTGGAGGGGCTCTAGAAAGGTGCAGCTCCACTGACCCCTGAACTCTCTGCTCTTCCCTGCCCCCCAGACTCATCGCCTCAGGAGTGGTGATGCGCCCCTACGTGGAGGCCAACATCTCCCACAAGTCCCACACGACCATCAAATATTTCCTGAAGATGTGGAGCAGCGTCAGCGAGACCCTCATTTTCATCTTCCTTGGCGTCTCCACCGTGGCCGGCTCCCACCACTGGAACTGGACCTTTGTCATCAGCACCCTGCTCTTTTGCCTCATCGCCCGAGTGCTGGGTGAGGTCCCGGGCTGGAGCCGGGTAGAGGTGTGTGCGTGCGTGCGCGTCTGTGTGTGTGTGTGTGCACGCGCGTGCCTGTGTGCGTGTGCCGTGGAGGCAGGAACCGGGCTGGGGGGGTGGGGGGGCTTTGTGCGAGGGGCCCAGCCAGGTCGGCTGCTGGTGGCTTCTCGCACAGCTGCAGAACTGGGGCTTCCCTGCCCCCCTCTGCCATGCTGGGGCTGTGATGGGCCTCGTGATGGCTCACAGGGAGTCTGTGATCTCTGGGAAGACGGGCGTGGTGTGTGAGTAGAGGGGCCTTGAGGACCCCGGGCCACAGAGCCCGGGTCTGCGAATGTTCTCAGCGTTGTCTCGGGGTGCAGGTGACTTGAGCACTTGCAGACCCATCTGTGCTACCGGCCCCCGGCCACACACAGGGACCAGGCCTCAGGTCCTTGGAGTCGGCTTGTGCTTTCCAGACACACCTCACCTCGGGGACTGTGTCACTTCTTCCTCTGGATCCCACTCTCCTCCTCTCTCAGCCCCTGAGCCTATCAATCTACTTGCTAGACTGCTTGGAAACCCCTGGGTTAGTCCTGGGCCTCATCCTCCAGAGATTCTGCCTCCGTGGGTTGAGGTTGAATCCAGGTCTCTGCATTAAAAAAAAAACTTTCTATTATGGAAAACTTGAAGCATGTGGAAAAGTAGATCCCACGAACCCATCAAAATGAATAGGTACCAACTTGTGGCCAGTCTTGTTTCAGCTCTTCTCCCAGCCCCCGTCTGACGTCCAGCCTCTGGAGACCTCTGTGATCTAGAGCACATCCATCCAGGCTGGGAGAGCCCAGTGAGGATCCCCCCAGCCCTTGGCTGAGGGGCCCAGGAAAGGAGTGCACTGCGTGGGCGTGCTCGCGGGGGCTGCCTCCGGGCAGAGCAGTTGCTGAGTGCAAAAGCCAGGAGGGGCTGGGGACGGCCTGACACTCCTCTTGTCCTTCCCGGCAGGGGTACTGGGCCTGACCTGGTTCATCAACAAGTTCCGAATCGTGAAGCTGACCCCCAAGGACCAGTTCATCATCGCATATGGGGGCCTGCGTGGGGCCATCGCCTTCTCCCTGGGCTACCTCCTGGACAAGAAGCACTTCCCCATGTGTGACCTATTCCTCACTGCCATCATCACGGTCATCTTCTTCACTGTCTTTGTGCAGGTGCTGGACGGGAGGGTGTTGGGGGGGCAGCCCTGGGCGGGGGCAGCCCTGCCCTGGGGACCCTGACTCTGCCAGTAGAAGGAGCAGGCGCCCAACCTCAGAGGGGACCATGGGTTCTAGTTCACCGAGAACTTGCTACGCGGTCTTGGGCAAGCCGCTCTCCCTTTTTGGTTCTCACTTTCCTTAATCGCGAAGAGGAGGACTGTGATAATGAGCGACCAGTCAGAACGCTGCCTAACTTAGAAATCCAGACAGCGCTGAGAGAAGTAGGCACAGCCAGCAGGCCCATGGTGCTCGGTACAGGGCTTCAGGGAAGTGATTTACTGTCTTAGGATCTCAGTTTCTGTGCTTGTCAAATGGGAATAATAGCACAAAAGGGGGGGGCAGAGCTAGAAAGGTTGCCGAACTGGGCAGTAGGAGGTCTAGAGTCAGCCCGGGCTCTGCTGCTCTTGTGTGATCCTGGGAAAGACCCTCCTCCCATTTTGGGGTCTCGGTTCCCCATCTGCGAAGTGAGGGCACTGGCCTAGATGATCCTGGAGTGCTTCCAGCTGCTGGTCAGTGATCTCCGTGCATTTAAATGACCCTGACTTAGCGGAGAGTCACCCACCCCCCCTCAGAGTCCCCAAGGAGACCCAGCCTGGATGGCGTCAGTGCTCCACCTTACCTGCCCTGTGACTTTGGGCAAGTGAGAAACAGTCTGTCCAGGCCTGCATTTCTCTATCCCTCTGTCTTTCCTAGACACAAATCTTGGCAAAGCTTTAGATGGGAAACAGCATTGCCCGGGCATCCTCCTGGGGCCAGACGCACCTGTCCCTTCTAAGGATAGGGGACTGCCTCTTTTACCCTCTTGCCCTATTTTCATCGTCAGGAATATTTTATCACCTTGACTTGGCAGCTGTATACACTAATGGCTTACCAAGCCCATTTTCTTTTCTTTTCTTTAAAGGTTTTATTTATTTATTTTACAGAGAGAGAGAGAGAAAGATCACAAGTAGGCAGAGAGCCAGGCAGAGAGAGTAGGGGAAGCAGGCTCCCCGCTGAGCAGAGAGCCTGATGCAGGGCTTGATCCCAGGACCCTGAGATTATGACCTGAGCCGAAAGCAGAGGCTTTAACCCACTGAGCCACCCAGATGCCCCATACCAAGCCCATTTTCAATGAAGTCCGCATTGAGGGAGGGGCCTCCCTGCCCGAGTTTGAATCTGGCTTTACTGCTAGTTCTGTAAGCCCTTAGGATACTTAACGTCTCACCTGTAAGGTGGAGACAGCGGAAGAAGCTACCTCTCAGGGTCCATGTGGGCACGCAAGAGCCAGTGCCTAGGGAATCACCCGTGGCTCCAGCCCGGGGCTGGCACGCAAGGAGATCACTCCTGGGCTGGCCGACTGCAGGCTTGCGAGGCGGTTTGCCCTATCAGTGGGGCCCGACTTCTCTGGGGTTGCAAAGCACGTTTGTGGTGGAGCCCACATTTGAACCCAGGCCCTCTGACCCCTCGCCCGGGGTAGATGCCCCGTGTGGGAGTCATTCAGCTGGAGGGGCTGTGTCTTCAGGAGGAAGCAGGCCTCGAGGACCTGCCTTTGCTCCAGGGCTGATGTGGAGGTTGGGCAAGTGGGGACCTCGGAGGAGAGGGCATCCCGGCTTCAGGGGCTCTGAGGGTGAGGGAGGGGGAAGGCCCTGCGGTCTCCCTGCCGGGGTGGCAGACCGGGAGTGCCTGACGCCCACCTGCCCCCCAGGGCATGACCATTCGGCCCCTGGTAGACCTGTTGGCTGTGAAGAAAAAACAAGAGACCAAACGCTCCATCAACGAGGAGATCCACACACAGGTACTAGAAACTGGGCTTTGGCCTTTGGTTGCAGAAGGAGGCTCAGGGAGCTGGGGAGCAGCTAGGCCTCAAGTCCGTTGCTCCACTCTTCACCCTCTTCCCCCATCTCAGTGCCGGGTTGTCCTTCAGCCCCTTGAGGTCGCCAGATGGTGCCATAGGCAGGTGTGGTGTGGGCCACCAGGAGCCCAAGGAGGGGGTGTCATGCCATCTCTACCTCTAGTAGGAACCTATCCCAGGCATGGGGCTCAGGTGGATTCAGGGAAGGGGGCTCAGCTGGGGCGTGGCAGGGGCGGGTTTGAGGTGCTGGGAGTTCAGGATGAGTGAGTTTTGCTGCCATCTCCTGGCTGCTCCTAGAACTGCAAGGCTGGGCGGAGCAGAGCAGCCCTTGGGTGGAATGTGGGGGACCATTCAGAAATCTTGGTAGGGGAAGGAGCCCAGTAGTGAGACTTGACCTGGCCCTGGGCCCATTTCAGTTCCTGGACCACCTTCTGACAGGCATCGAGGACATCTGCGGCCATTACGGCCACCACCACTGGAAGGACAAGTAGGTGGCAGGCCTGGTGGGCAAGTGGGCAGGGAGGGCCAGGTGGGGGTCTCCCCGGGCCTGGGCCTCTCCCCACCCTGAGGAGCTGGCTCCACGCACCTCCCTCCCCCCCTCAGGCTCAACCGGTTTAACAAGAAATACGTGAAGAAGTGTCTGATAGCCGGGGAGCGCTCCAAGGAGCCTCAGCTCATTGCCTTCTACCACAAGATGGAGATGAAGCAGGCCATCGAGCTGGTGGAGAGCGGTGGCATGGGCAAGATCCCTTCTGCTGTCTCCACTGTGTCCATGCAGTGAGTGCCGATGACGACGCTGGCAGCTTCCGCACCCACACCCCGACCCCTGCCCACCAACCTGGCAGGCCAGCAGAGGGGTGGGGTGGGGGGCGGTGGCAGGCCCGCCTGTTGTCCAGGCAGGGTGGGTGACAGAGCTGCAGGGCCACAGAGGACCCCGCCCAGGCCATCCCCGGGCTGACTCCCTGGCCCAGCCCAGCGGGCCCCAGGGTCCCAGGAGCTTTTCTGGGGACCTGACCTGTGCCTGGTCATCCAGGAACATCCACCCCAAGTCCCTGCCTGCCGAGCGCATCCTGCCGGCCCTGTCCAAGGACAAGGAGGAGGAGATCCGCAAAATCCTGAGGAACAACTTGCAGAAGACGAGGCAGCGGGTGAGGGGGGACTCCCTGCCCGGCGCCCCTACAGCAGAGGAGCCTCCGCTCCAGCCCTGCCCCCCACCGGGCCCAGCTTCTGGGGCCTGACAGCTGCTCCCCCCACAGCTGCGGTCCTACAACAGACACACGCTGGTGGCGGATCCCTACGAGGAGGCCTGGAACCAGATGCTGCTCCGCAGACAGAAGGCCCGGCAGCTAGAGCAGAAGGTGGGTTGGGGCCTGGAGCTGGCTCCCGCCTTTCACGGGGAGTCTTGGTCCTTCTTCCCCCCGCACCCCTGCCACCAAGCCCCTCTGAAGAGAGAGCCACTGCCGTGTTTTTTTGGCCTCTTCAGCTTGTCTGGGAGACGGAGCCCCAGGGCAGGTTCCAGAAAGCTGTCTCCTCCTCCACCTCCCCACTCAGGGCAGCAAAGAGCCCCACTCACTGCACCCGTGGGCCTCTGAGTCTGTCCAGGTGCTCGGACCCCTCATTTCCTGGCGAAAAAAACTAAGGCCTGGGGGAAATGGACCTGCCCCAGATCACAAAGCAAGGCATACGTGTGCCCAATCGTTTGCTCAGGAATGGTTTTTGAGTGGTTCCCAAGTGCTGCGCAGCAGAGCGGCTCCTGCGGGCCCAGCAGTGACTCAGCCCAGTCCATCCCTTGCAGGGTTTCTCCAGCAGTGGCCCAGGCAGGACAGAGAGTGCAAGGGGCTGTGAGCGCTCGGAGCAGGGGGTAGGCGGGGGAAGCTTAGGAACGGGGCCAGGAGGAAGGTGTGTGGGCAGAGGAAGGCCCAGGCTGTATGCCTCAGTTCCCCGTCACAGAACATGGTCCACTGTAGCAACTGAGAGGGTTCAGCTTTCCAGAAAGCTTGTTAGTGGTGTCAGGCCTTGGGCTTTATGCCAAGGGCATGGAGAGCCATGAAGGGGTCTGAGCAAGGGGCTAACTTGGGGGAGGGGTGGGGGTGGCCTGGATTAGTGTGGTGGCAGGGAATGGGGATGGAAAGCAGTGGGTACATTCAAGGGACGTTTAGGAGGTGGAACTAGCAAGGCTCGGTCACCCGTTGGAGGTGGGCTTCGGGGAGAGGAAAGAGGAGTCCTCCCTAGCCTTCTGGTCTGGGGTCTTGGGAGTGGGGGGTGGGTGCCGAGAATGGCATCAGTGAGGTCTTGAGGGGAGATAAGAATCTGAGTTCGGTTTCAGCCTATTGCATTGACATTCCTGGGGGCCATTTGGGGTCCAGGTCCCCACTCCTGAGCTGACTTTGAGTGTCTGGATCTCTGGGGCGAGCGTGGACATGAATAGAGATGCGCGGGGTTGCCCTGGGAGAGGCAGGGCTGTTGAGGGCTCCTCCGAAGGTCGGAGGTCGGACAGCTTGACAGAGGCTGGGCCAAGCCTTCAGGAGCCCCCAAAGGGCCGTCATGGCCTCAGTGCCGGCGGGGGCAGCCAGTGAGCCTAATGAGGACCCGCCAGAGGAGGGGGCAGCCATCAGCCTCGGGCACCATCTCCGGGGGCTGCCCGTGCTCACCTGTCTGCCTTTTTCTCTGGCAGATCAACAACTACCTGACGGTGCCGGCCCACAAGCTGGACTCCCCCACCATGTCAAGGGCCCGCATTGGCTCAGGTGAGGTGGGGCGCGGGGGACCTGGAGAGGGGCCTGGAGGCCGGGCACTCAGTGCCACTGTCCCCTGAGGACGAGACTCCAGCAGGACTGGGCCTCAGAGAGCCACGGGGAGGACGGGCTTCTCACTCTGACCTCCTCCCACGCCGTGAGCTCCTTCTGCATCAGGTGGAGCTGGGGGTTCCCGCAGCTGTCCTCCCCAGGGACAAAGGTGCTCTGTGTAGGGCTTACAGGGACAACTGTGGAGGGGTTTGCACCACCGGGACGTCCTGCACGTGGGGGAGACAGTGACAGGCCTTCTTCCAGGCCTGGGCCCTGGGGGCACATGGTGACTCAGGAAAGAGCTCTCTCTAATTCCTGGTCTGGGCAGGGTCACCTAGGGAGCCCCTGGTCTGAGGAAAGGGACGCTGTCCTACTGGTGGGAGCCCAGCGTGAGGGGAACAGAAACTGTTCCTCAGGGCTCATCCAGGTCCACGCGGAGTGGTCCTGAAACATGGCAGCATTGCCACCCTCACGGGAAGGTTCCGTGGGAGTTGCGGGCACACACGGGGGGTGGGGGGGGTTGCACATGTTGGGCGGGGCTCTGGGGCAGAAGCCAGCTCGGGCCTTGCTCTTGGTCCCCAGATCCGCTGGCCTATGAGCCAAAGGCCGACTTGCCAGTTATCACCATCGACCCAGCCTCCCCGCAGTCGCCCGAATCCGTGGACCTGGTGAATGAGGAGTTGAAGGGCAAGGTCTTGGGGCTGAACCGGGATCCAGCCAGGGTGGCGGAGGAGGACGAGGATGACGATGGGGGCATTGTGATGCGGACCAAGGAGCCCTCTTCCCCCGGCACAGATGATGTCTTCACCCCTGGGCCAAGTGACAGCCCCAGCTCCCAGAGGATACAGCGCTGCCTCAGTGACCCAGGCCCCCACCCTGAGCCTGGGGAGGGAGAGCCTTTCATCCCCAAGGGGCAGTAGCGCTGGGGTCCGTGGGCAGTGCCCGTCCCGCCGCAGACTCTCCCACCAGAGCAGGGGCTGCTGGGGGAGCTGGGGGCTCCCTTTGTCCTTCCTGACCTGGATCGGCCCTGCCCCTCCCCTGACCGCATGGCAGCTGGGCCCACAGCCCCCACCGCAGCACGGCTTCCCCCTGCCTCCTGGGAAGCACCCTCCCTCCCACCGGAACTGCCTTCCCAATCCACTCGGCAGAACCATCTCGGGCTGTGAGGCAGATCCCGGCCCTTCCGGAGTCAGGCTCTCTCCCAGACCCGGCCTGGGGCCTTGAGAGTCCCAGCCCTCGGCGGCCTGCCCCCCACTCCATCCACCTCCTCATTCAGACCGATCTTAGTTCCTAACCAAAGAGCCTCTGGCTCAGCCTGGGTCCCACCTGCAAAGGGAAAGACCCAAGACCTCTCCTGGCCTAGGCCAGGCCCTGCATTGACAGTGGAAAGACTGGGGGACCAGGAGTCCGACTGGGGTCGGGATCAGTGACGCCTGGCAGGCCCGCCCTCATCCTGCCGGCTCTTGTCACCCTGGCCGGCGCGCCCAACCTGTCCTCAGAGCTGCAGCCTGACAGCATCTCTGAGCTTCTCTGACGAGAGCTGGGGCGCTTCGGACAGTCAGGCCTGCCCCAGTGGGGACCACTGGACCCTCCAGAGAGGGACTGTCCAGAAAGTGCTGCCTTTTTATCTGTTTTGTTTGTTCACACTCCGTGTATGATTCAATTTGCACAGAGGGCATTCCTGTTTTTAAAACATTTTGAAAACCCCTGGCTTACCAGAGCTCTAGCCCTCCTACTCCAGAGAATTACCCCTCCTTGTCGGTGCCTGTCCGCCTAACACTCCCCCAAGTCCTCTGCCTCCTGGGCTCTTCACTGTGGCCCCAAGGCTCTGATTTTAGAGTGACCTCCTCCACTGCAGTTCATGATTCTCTCTCATTCACCGATGCTGGGCCTTCTGGCACCTTCTGTGCTCTTGGGCCTGACCCTCAGTTTCTGCTGGCCTGTTCTTTCTCTCATCCCTCTCCGCCCCCTGGGCCCCCGTACCTCTCTCGTGTACTGCACCCAGCCTGCCGTGGAGCCCGTCCGTAGGGGAGAAGGCCTCCCTGAGCCTCTCCCTCCCTCCCAGGACTGGTGGGTGGGCAGAGTCCTGGGCCCCCAGAGGCCCTTGCCCACAGGCACACACTCCCACCCCCACGGCCACCCTGGCCAGGCCCGGGCCTGGTGGTGTCCGTCCTTCCCCAGGATTGTGCAATAGTCAGAGTGTCCCTCTCCCGGACTGGGCAGTGGGTGCTCCTCTGTCCCCCCTCCTCTCCATGCAAGTGCTGTCTGGGGCAGGAGTCACCGCGCAAGGGTGATGTTGACAACCGTGTTCCAAGCCACCACAGCCGCTGCTGCTCTGCCTCCCGTATGGAAGAAACCGGATCTTTTTCATATTCTAATAAATCGGTGTGAGTTTTTATAGAGTTGAGGGCTGCTTCCTAGGGACCAGGACTTCGGGAAGGAGGGTGGCCTGGGGGCCTGAAGGACTTCGCTCAGCGGCTGGCATGGCAGCTGCTGGTGTGGTTATTACTGTGTGCCCAGCACGGGAGGGGGGGCGCGGGGAGGGGGAGGGAGAAGCGAGCACAGCAGGGCACTCCCTGCCCTCAGGCACCTTCAGCCTCTGCGGGTGGATGACAGTGAGTGGAGGGGGACAAGGGGGACTGTTCTGAGTCATCTTAGGGAAGGACTAGAGAATGAGCTGAAGTTAACCAGGTGCAGAAGGTTTCAGAGAGTTCCTGAATATTTTAATCGGGAGCTGCACC
This sequence comes from Procyon lotor, assembly GCA_028646535.1. Classification (NCBI taxonomy): domain Eukaryota; kingdom Metazoa; phylum Chordata; class Mammalia; order Carnivora; family Procyonidae; genus Procyon; species Procyon lotor. The sequence continues at coordinate 16,912,016 of CM053606.1, forward strand.
GGCAAAGACCTGGGATCTGAGAAAAGGCTGGTTTGGCTGAGTCAGAGGGTGACAGGAAGGGAGGCAAAGATAGGACCCAGCGGTCCTCGGTTAGATTTTGGTTTATACGAAGGGCAACGGGAAGGTTCCATCACCTGTGAAGTGGGGACAATAAGCGTGGGTGAAAGTGCTCAGGTGGGTGAGGGTCAGCACAGTGCGGGGTCCCGTGGGCTCAGTTCAGTGGAGGTTGGATCCCCGAGGTGCATTTCCAGGAGCTGACCGCCAGGGGGCAGTGGGGCCTTGGCACACCCCCTGGGCACCCCGGAACTGGGCTGCCCAGGGAAAGCGCCTCGCTTGCTCAGACCTGGAGTCTGGAGTGGTCGGTGCCAAAAGGACTGTAGGGAAGGACCGTAGCATCCCTTCCGGTATCAGCCGCTGCCCCAACAAGAATCAGATGGTACCCTCAAAGGGGTATCGAAGAGCCTTCAACTAAAGGATTCTTGGCAGATGTGTCGGTAGGGTGAAGGGAACCTAGCAGGCATGGGGCCTGGGGGCCTCACACTACGGTGAAGCTATTAGAACCCCTCGACCTGAAGAGTGAGAGGAAGGAGCTGTCACTATGGGAGGGGGCTGCCCTGCCCATCTGAAAGCCGGACGGGAAGCGCCCCACCCCCCACCCCGTGACTTCACTGGGTTCGGCCCACAGAGGTCACCCTTGCTGGAAATGGAGCAAGGGGAGAGTGGATTTTGGGGACAGGATATCTGGGCACAGCCATTCCCTTTGCCCCTCCACCGCCCACTCACCTTTCAGATGAAAACCTCATGCCCCTATTGCTTAATGACTACTCTGTTTGGGGTGATGAAAGTTTGGGAAGTAGTTTGGGGTGATGGCTGCACAGCATTGTGAGGGTACGAAGTGCTCAGGATCTTCCACTTTAAAATAGCTCCTTTTAGGTTCCGTGCATTTCAGCTCAATTTTTTAAAAATGGAAGGAAAGCTCATCATCCCCAACAGAAAAGCCAGTGTCAGCCCTCACCTCCCTGTCAGACCCCATCCTCTGGTCCTCCTTCATGAAGTCGTACCCTTTTACTTAAGATGTTAGTCCTCACCGGGCTCCTTCAGTAAGATGCGGTGTGGGGGGCAGAAACCAGCAACCTGCCACAGCACCATTCTGTAGCTGGTCACAAGGCTTAGTTTAGCACTCAATGGCCTCCTCCTACCCCTCTATGCTCCTCTTACCAGCTGCCAGCTCTCCGGCTGCTTGGGCTCTATCCCTGGTGGGGTGGCCCAAGCCTTTATTCCTACGCACCTCAGGTTCTTCTTGGCCTTAGGCTCGTTGGGTCACCAAGTTTCCCGCTGACAGCCATTACTGGACATGGGAGGTCCAAGAGGCCCCCAGCAAATCCTCTGGATTCCAGATGGAGCCTTCCTGCCCACCCCCTGTTTTCCTTCCGGTCATCTAGATTAGTCACTATCTGGTACGGTTGACCTCCTCTCTGCCTTTAGGTTACGTAACATACAGAGCTCAAAATGATCCAAGGGAAGACTCCTCTACTTCCAATTTATTTATTTATGTAAACATTTTTTTTAAAAGATTTTATTTATTTGACAGAGAGATCGCAAGTAGGCAGAGAGGCAGGCAGAGAGAGAGGAGGAAGCAGGCTCCCTGCTGAGCAGAGAGCCCGATGTGGGGCTCGATCCCAGGACCCTGAGATCATGACCCGAGCCGAAAGCAGAGGCTTTAACCCACTGAGCCACCCAGGCACCCCTCTACTTCCAATTTAAAGGAAGGACACATGTGTTCCCTGGAAGAGGTATTCCTCCTCTGGGCACTAAGGACTCCAGGCCCACTGAGCACAAAGTTGAGGGGATGGAAAGCAAAACTCCCCCAGGAAGCTATTTAGAATAATATTGAGAGGAGCCACTCTCATCTCTACCCCTCGGTCCCTGGGCCTCTGCATTCTGGCTATGAGGGGTGAGGCCAGACCTCAGCTGCTGATTGAAAGCGTGGACGGCATACTGCAGGACCACCTGACCTTGCACGGTGGTATCTCCCAGCTGGGGTTGTAACACCATCCATTCGTCTGCAGAGTCTCAGGCCACATTGTAAGCCCACTGCATTAAGACCATTGCTGTATGCCCCTCACCACAGAATGAAGTTAGGCAGTGTGAGGGATAGCATAGCGATGAATAAGGCATTCTGGAAAGTCCAGAGACAACGGTGCTGGCTGAAGTCTTGCAGGCAGGGAAGGGAAGTTCATATCAGAAATATATATTTACTACCATGAGCTGGTGAGGAACTGATCCCTCCATAAAAGAAGGGGTTAGTATAATCAGGCTGCCAGCGGGGAGCTGGGTGGTCCCCCTAGAACGGTGGTTCTCAAGGTTGGGGCCTCAGAAATCCTTTACATTCTTAAAAGTTATTGAAATAATAAACTCTTAAAAATTATAAAGGGCTTTTGTGGGGCTTATATTTATTTTGCTGAATGAGTTAAGCTTCAAAGATTTTACTTACTTAGAGAAATAGAGCGCAAGCTGGGGGAGCAGCAGGCAGAGAGAGAAGCAGACTCCCCTCCAAGCAAGGAGCCTGATGTGGGAGTAGGTCCCAGGACCTGAGCCGAAGGCAGATGCTCGACTGACTGAGCCACCCAAGTGTCCTCGAGAAATTAAGCTTTAAGATATTTATTTATTTATTTATAAAAGGATTTTATTTATTTATTTGACAGAGACAGCGAGAGAGGGAACACAAGCAGGGGGAGTGGGAGAGAGAGAGAAGCAATCTCCCCATTGAGCAGGGAGCCCGATGCGGGGCTCGATCATGACCTGAGCCAAAGGCAGACAGTTAACAACTGAGCCACCCAGGCGCCCCTAAAATAGCCATTTAAAATGAATGCATCTATTACATGTTAATACAAATATAAAGTTTTGAATGAAAAACAACTTTCAAAACAAAAACTGTAAGGAGAGTGCATTACTCAACATTTTTGCAGATCTCTAAAGAGATTTGGCTTAATGCAAGGCAGCTAGATTCTCAGATATGCTTCAGCATTTAGTCTGTTGTACATGTCAGCCCTCTGGAAAATTCCACTATACACTCATGAGAGAATGACAATGAAAGAGGCAAAGAATGCCTTAGTATTAACATGAAAGTAGATTTGACCTCACAGAACTCCTGAAAGAATCTTGGGGAACCCCCCCAGGGGTTCCTTGTTCACACTTTGAGAACCATTGCCCCAGGGACTGGTGCTACATAGGAAACTCAGCTTGGTCTTTGCTGCTGGCAGTCAGGTCGCTCAGCAATGCCAGTTGCCCATCAGAATCAGCGAGGGAAATATGTTGAGCCTATGTGTATTAGTTTTCCAGAGCTGTTGTAATAAATTACCGCATATTTAGTGGCTTCAAACAACACAAACTTATCTTACAGTTCTGGAGGTCAGAAGCTTGACATAAGTCTTATTGGGCTGAAACTAAGGTGTTGGCAAAGCTATATCCCTTCCCAAGTCTCTAGAGCGGAATCTATTTTTCTCGCTTCTAGAGGCTACCTACATTCCTTAGCATGTGCCCTCCTTCCAAATTCTGAACTGTCATGGCCAATCCTTTCCCACATCACACCGCTCTGACACAGACTACCTCCTGCTTCCGCATTTAAAGACCCTTGTGGTTACATTAGGCCCATCCAGATAATGTAGGATACTCTCCCAAGTTTTATAGTCAGCTGTTTAGAACCTTATTTCTACCTGCTACCTTAATTCATAAATGAATATTTATGTGAATGATAAATTATGAATAAATGTATTCACAGATCCATAGAATTAGAACATCTTTGGGACGCCATCATTCTGCTTCCCTTATTATGAATAGCCCCCATGCCCACCACCATGGCCACTTTGTATGTGGGCCCGTTGAGCAAGAACCAAGGCAGCTGGGAAAGTAGCTGGGAAAAGAAATGGACATCCACAGATTGGGTCTCATCCACCTGCTTATTAACAGCTTTCATAACAGAAGCTCTCCCAGGGCATTTGTGTGGGTCAGAAATCGCTTCACCACCCGTGCCCATTTCAAGAAGTCCATCCATATATTTCCCCCCTTAGACCTCACCGCCAATCTCCCAATCTTGTTCTTTTCGGGTTTCTAACCAGCCCGCGAACTTGTTCGCCACTGCTCTTGAATGAGTGTCCATCTGTACCTCTCTCCTTCCATGCAGAATGGACAGCCGAAACAACCAGAACTTCTACCCTGATGCTCTGAGAGGTACCTGAGTGTGGCTTTAATGCAGCCGTCGTCCCCATGTGGCTGGTCCTTCCATACCATGCAGATTCACTTGGAAATCACGTCTGTGTTTCCTCCCCCATGCTAACCGGTCATAGCAGCTTCCCCAACTTGAGGGAGAAGCAGTGAAGCAGTAAGAGAGAGCAAATACCATGGGAATTTGAACCACCTGCTCGTGCAATCTCCCTGTGCCTTCTGGACTTGCTCAGACCTGATCTCCTATATACCATTTAATAATAGAATGCTACCATGCACGTCCAATTTCATGATTAGCGGGATGGGATAATGGCCAGTTCTGGAGGTACAGGTTGCTCGGCGTCCACAGTCAGGCGTTCAGTCTCCTTCACGTCCAGTCGTGAGCCAGAAGCTGTTTTTAAATGGAGAATAGTTACTGGCAGAAGAGAGCGTGAATTATCCTAAAACCCTAAGGGTCTGTAACTCTCCTGCACCATCCCTGTTGGAGCTTGTCTACGCGGCAGCTTTTCCGCCATCATCGTCCCTTCCAAATCATAAAGCTCCTGGGACAGGGAAACTTGCTCTGCTGTCTGGACTTGCTGAGGTCTTATGTTGCTACAGGCCTCCCTCGAAACATGCAGTCTTCCAGGTTTCTCGGTAAATGGGGAGAACAGCCCCGCCCAGTGGGATATATGTTGCCCCGAAAATCCAGAACCCCATCAAATATTTTGCCTCTTTCTTTGCAGGGGGCAGTATAAGCTTTAGCAACTTGTCTTTCATTTTACAGAAGATATCTTGACATGCCCCAGACCACCAGATACACTAGAAAATTAATGGACAGACACGCCTCTGAATTTTTGTGCAACTTATCCCCCTTTGGTGTACATATGATCTACCAAGAATCTCAGGTGCTCCCAATTTCCTGCTCACTAGGCCCAGTTGCCAAAACCTCATCAATATCATGAACCAGCATAGTGCTCTGAACTATATCAAGATGACGATTGTCACTTTGGTCTGTGTTGTGACAGAAATCCGCAGAACAGACAAAACCTTGAGGTAGTAGAGGGAAAGTGGAGTGCTGTCTCTGCTGGACAACGGCAGATGATTTCTGATTATCTTTACTGAGTGGAATAGAAAAGAAAGCATCAGGGTGCCTGGGTGGCTCAGTCGTTAAGCGTCTGCCTTCGGCTTAGGTCATGACCCTGGGGTGCTGGGATTGAGCCTTGCATCAGGCTCCCTGCTTGGAGGGAAACCTCCTTTTCCTCTCCCACTCCCCCTGCTTGTGTTCCTGCTCTCACTGTCTCTGTCTCTGTCAAATAAATAAAATTTAAAAAAAAAGAAAAGAAAAAGAAAGCATCTTGGGTCAAAGATGTACATCAGACCAGGCTGATTAGTACATTGATTTGTTTCAGTAAAAATTTCATGTGTAGAACCGTAGCCACAATTGGCATCATACCTCATCTAGAGTCCTTCCCCAAGACCCAGTGGGTTTTGGCACGAGCCAAACAAGTGGCATAAACTGTCTTGAGAGGAACGACAATCTCTGCGTAGTTCAGATCTTTAATGGCAGCACTAATTTCTGAAATTCCCTAAGGGATACAGTATTGCCTTTGGTTGGCTCCTTTGATGGTGGCGACATTGCCGAGGGCTTCCATTTGGCCCTTCCACCCCTGAAAGCCTCCTTGAGTGAGGAAATTAGTGGGGGGATTCTTCCAGTCAATTTACAGACACAGGGTCTGTGGTCCCTCGGATCCACTGGGGCTGAGAACAGATTGAAAACCTTGAACTCCTGACTCCGTGAAGAGAGGAAATTCAGAAAGCCCCCAGGGTGACTCTGAAGGAATCTTTGCTTTCTGGTGGTGACAGCACAGATATGGCGAAGAACCAAGCCCAGGTCCTCCCTGTCAAAATCCCAGGGTTCCAGAGCCTATGAAACGTGCCACCCCCAAGTATCTTATTGTAAGGGAAGAGCACTGGTTCAGAAGGCGTGGGACCCTCGGGCACAGGATGGGGTATTGGGTAAAACTCTGAGCCCTCAACACGCCCTGAATCTCCCCTGTTCGTGAGGGCAGAAGGCCCCGCCTTCAGTGTGAGGAAACCAGCCTTTCCTGGCATAAAAGCCCTTCGTGGGGAAGTTGCCTCACAAGCGACGCTGGTTTTCCTCAGAAGGCACCCATCACCTCTCATCGCCTCGAGGCAAATACCGAGAAATGTTTCCCCCAGCGTAGCCCAGTTTAAGGCTTTCAGTCTGGTTTTTTCCTTTGTGGACGTCTCCCAGGGCAATCAGACGGAGAGCCCGAAGGCCACTCCAGTCTGTGATCACGACTGTCACCATGGTGACTAAGTGCCACAGCTACTTGACCTCCCGAAGTATTTGCCCGTCCACCTCTTGCCACCCCTGGCCCTGCACTCGGTGGCTGTGATGCCATCCATCACCCCCTGTCAAGGGGGCCGCTCAAGCGCTTGTCAAGATGCGCGAGCAGCCCAATTGCGGGTGTCAGCCACGCTGCCAAGGATCTGTTTCCTGGGGCTATTCCGGTGTCCGTTCTCAGAGCCGTCGGGGCCCTGGATGGAAGCAGATGGCATATTTAAAGGGGGTCATGGAAAAGGATTTGAGGAAGGGACTTTTACAAAGCGGTGGACAGAGTGGAAGGAGCCAAGAAAGCCTTTACCACCTGGGGAACAAGGGAAGGTTCTAGAACCTGGTAAGAGCTGCTGCCTTGGGAAAGATCGGCCTCCACTGACCAGTGCAGAGTGGAGAAAGATAAAGAGTGAACCTGTAGAGTGAGCAGCTGACACGATGCCCCATTTTACAAAGATACCAAGGCTTGGCTGTCCCCATGCAATTCGACAGGTAGCCCTGGAGTGTGCAGGCGTGTGTGTGCGCGTGTGTGTGCGCATGTGTGTGCATGTGCGTGTGCGTGCGTGCGAAGAGAGGGAAGCTCCCATGTCCTGAGGCAGACACCCACCCTCAGCTTCATTCCCTCATCTGTGACAGAGTCTTCTTAATTTCTACCCACGTGATAAGCTCAATAAAAGGATCAGGTGAGAACCAGGAAAGCAATTTTCCATCAAGGAACATTTTTTGAGGACCCACTACAGGTTGCACTGTGTGCTCAGGGGAAGGGTGGAGGGTACAGGGGAGCCCTTGTGGAGAGTTGAGCTACCCTCCCCTTCTTAGTTCCCGGGATGTCCCAGAGGGGGACTTCAGGAAGGGGGACCACAAGAATTGAGCCCAGGAGCAGGAATCACTGGGCTCCTGGGAGGTGGGAAGTCTGGGGGCCGCAGAGAGAGAGAAGCGGGCAGCCTCGGTCATGCATCACTGGGGCTGTTTCTCCTCCCGTGTCCCAGAGAAGCCCCGCTATGACCCTGCATCGGGAAATGGGGGAGGGCAGGTCAGAGGTGGCTCTGAAGTGAGATGGCAGGTGGTCAGAGGAGATCGTGCTCGAATGCGGTCTGTGTCTGCTGGACTGGCCGTGTGGCCCACGGGACATCAGCCAGACTCTCTACTTCTGCAGACCACCCGTCCAGGGCCCCCCGGCTGGCCTTCCAGGCCCGCAAGCCAGCCCACCAAGATCCCTGGGGCCCAGCCTGTTCCACTGGTCCTCCTCTGGTGGAGCGTCGGAATTGGAGCACAAACTGTGTGCCGTTAGATGTGTGTTAGTTTAAGCTCAACTGCGGGAGAGACAGTTGCTCTGACAGAATTCACACCGAGAGGGTTGAGGGTGGACGTTCTCGGCCCCATTGCCCAGGGGGGCCAATCTCCCATCCTGGCCACGACCAGAGCTTAGCTTCTTTTATTTCCCTCCCAGAGGCTGTGCCAGTTAGCACACTGGTATTAGAAATGGGCCTCAGTGCTGAAAATAGTGGTGTTGAGACACAGGGACTGGCTGCGATGGTACAAAAACACTCTACCGACCTTGCCTGGACCATGTAAGAAAATCCAGCCACCAGAGCGCTCCCGGCTGGCTCAGCCCGTGGGGTGTGCGACTCCGGGTTGTGAGTTCAAGTCCCACAATGGGTGTGGAGATGACTAAAAATATATATTTTTTTAATTAAAAAAGAAAATCTAGCTACCAATAGTAGTTGCTGTGAGTTCGAGGATTGGCCAAAAGGGGGCAAGAGGAAATTTCTAGGGTGAGAGAAATAATTCCTTATGTCAAGCAGAGTGTTGTCCCTTAGGATCTGTGCATGTTACTACATACACATTTTATGTCCATTTTTTAAAGGTGAGATTTAAAAATCTAGCCACCAGCCCTGGAGTTTGCATTCTGCATAATCTCTGCAGCACCCAGAGTTCTGCTGCTGCTGGGGAAGGTTCTGGGAGGCTGGCTGGGTAGCTGTCAGCCCCGTCGTGCCACTGGAGCGGGGATCCATTCTCCACAGCGTCGCCACTCTTGCAGAGGTGACACAGACCGTGGTCTGGGGCAGACGGGCACTAGACACGGGCACACATTAGTGTATGTGTGCTCATTGCGCTGGGGCTACCACATGCCCTTACCTCTCTGAAGAAGACAGAATAATCAGAGGGAGCCCTTCAGATCCAGGGGGACCCGGAGGGCCTTCTGAGGAGGTCCTGGGTAAGCTGCAGCTGAAGGGAAAGAAGGCACCAGCTATGCTGAGTAGTACGGAGAATGTTCTGTCAGAGGGATGGGCAGGACTGACGTTTCTCAGGACCCGAGAGAAGGCCTTTTGTGGCTGGAGAGCAGGGGGAGAAGCACAGAAGCACAGGAGAGCAAGGAGTGATTTTTTTTTTTTTTTACAAGAGAACAAATCTACACCTTTATTTATTTACTTTTCATTAAATTTAAATCCTTGAGGGGTACAGCATCACACGGATTCTGTGGCCAATGGCTTTAGCAGGAAGGTTGCTTCGGAATTTGGCACGAACCATGCCACTGTTTCCATGAGCACGAGTTACTTTTCCCCAGATTACTCTGGTTTTGTTTGGTTTGCCACCA
>CM053606.1:16921679-16939401 GCA_028646535.1 Procyon lotor
ATACATAAATACATAAATAAATACATAAATAAAATCTTTAAAAATAAAAAAGGAAAAGGAAAAGAAAACCACAGACCCCAAAAGGCATTACTCGGGCCAGGTGAGTCACCAAACCAGGTTTATCCAATTGCTCTTCAACCTCTCTGACAAATGTAAATCCTAATCAGTCAGTCAGGAATTTTCCGAGAAGTACCAATGAGGTAATCCATGCATAGGCCTTCTCAGTCTCCCAAAGGAAGATGAGGTATTCCTCATAAGACCCCCTGCCTTTCCCCCTAAAGGAAGACAATCTTGCCTTTCTTTTCTTTTGTTTAGAACTTTCTTGCCCTACCCTCCTTCCAATAAAAACCTTACATTTTTGTACAACTCCTCTGAGCACCCCTCTACTTGCTTGATGGGATACTACATGATTCATGATTGAATTACTCAGTTGAATTTTGTTTTAAACCCAAGTAATTTTTTTTTTTTTGGAAGATTTTATTTATCTGTTTGACAGAGAGAGATCACAAGTAGGCAGAGAGGCAGGCGGGAGGTGGGGGGCACGGGGAAGCAGGCTCCCTGCCGAGCAGAGAGCCCAATCCTGGGTTCAATCCCAGGACCCCGAGATCATGACCTGAACCAAAGGCAGAGGCTTTAACCCATTAAGCCACCCAGGCGACCCAATACAAGTAATTGTTAAGGCAAGAGCAAAATAATGCTGGAAATGCATCTCTTATTGAAATAGACTGGATGCCTGGGTGGCTCAGTCGGTTAACTATCTGCCTTTGGCTCAGGTCATGGGTCTTGGGATAGAGCCCCACATTGGGCTCCCTGCTCAGTGGAGAGCCTGCTTCTCCCTCTCCCTCTGCCTGCTGCTCCCCCCTGCTTGTGCTCTCTCTTCCTGTGTCAAAAAAATAAATAAAATCTAAAAAAAAAAAAAAAAAAAAAGAAATAAACTTTTAGCAATGAGTTTACATATTTCTGGATAAATATTACTTATTGTTGGAATAAGGCTGGGTTCCGCCACAATTTTATATCAATTTTTATTTCTATAAGTAGAATCACTGAGAAACCAAGTTACCATAGGTAAGATGAGAACGGAAAGCGTTTTGTTACAATAATGTCACTTAATTATTTGAATTCCTTCTGAGTTACAAGCCAAAAATCACATAGTGATCTATCATCAAAAGTTATTTTTAATGGCAACAAAATTAGAACCTCCTTCAACTGCATTGAAAGCAAAGAACTAGCAACTGCCCGATTTGCAAAATGCCTTATTATTCGGTCATTAGAATCCTTCACCTTTGGCTGGTGCCTTGAAGGTGCAACATGGCAACCCCTCAATGCTGTGGGTAAAAACTTGGGTTGTTTGGGTTTTTTTAAAGACTTACTTTATGGGGCACCTGAGTGGCTCAGTGGGTTAAAGCCTCTGCCTTCAGCTCAGGTCATGATCCCAGGGTCCTGGGGTTGAGCCCTGCATGGGGCTCTCTGCTCAGAAGGGAGCCTGTTTCCCCCCCCCTCTCTGACTACTTGTGATCTCTCTCTGTCAAATAAATAAAATTGTTTAAAAAAAAAAAGGGACTGTATTTATTTATGTATGTATGTGAAAGGGAAAGAGAGAGGGCACTCAAGCAAGAACATAAGAGCAGGGATTCGAGAGCAGGGAGAGGGAGAAGCAGACTCCCCATTGAGCAGGGAGCCCGATGCAGGGCTCGATCCCAGGACCTTGAGATCATGACCTGAGCCGAAGGCAGATGCTTAACCGACTGAGCCACCCAGGCACCCCTAAACACCTGGGCTGAGTGACTTCTGTAAAGCATAAGCAGGGGAGACGAGAAAGAAGATGGCCCTGGACTTCAGATCGATTTTCGGAAAGAGCACAAGTTTGAGGATCTTGGAAGTATCTGTGCCATTTATCCCTGCCCTCAAGGCACTCCCAATCTAGTAGGTGACGGAAGTTAGCAAACTGGCAAAGTACGGAATATATGGAGGGGTTGGTGAGCATTATTGCTGGAGGTGTTCAGAGTTCATTCTGGCTGTGAGCGGTCAGGAAAGGCTTCATGACCGAGGTGGCATGTGAGCTGCTTTTCAGGTTCGGTAGGGTTCTGACAGAAGAGATAGGAGAGAAGGCATGGTAGATGGAACACACCTGATAAACAGAGGCTCAGAAACAACCAACCAAAGGGCATGTTAAGGGGATAAGAACAATATAGTAGAAGCAGAATGTAGGTATAGGTAGAGCGTAGGAGAAAGGCTGAAGACATAGAATCATAAACTCTCAAGGGTAAAATCTACTTTAAAGATCACATGATCCTGGGGCGTCTGCCTGGCTCGGGCAGAAAAGCATGCAACTCTTGATCTCGGGGTCATGAGTTTGAGCCCCATGTTGGGTGTGGAGATTACATAAAAAGAAATAAGTAAAACTTAAAAAAAAAAAATCATGTAATCCTGAAAAAGCCAATTGAAGATGACTTAAACAGATGGAGAGATATTCCATGCTCATGAATTGGAAGAACAAATATTGTTAAAATGTCCATGCTGCCCAAAGCGATCTACAGATTTAGTGCAATCCTTATAAAAATACCAGCAATATTTTTCACAGAACTAGAACAAATAGTACTAAAAATTGAATGGAACCACAGAAGACTCAAAATAAGCAAAGCCATCTTGAGAAAGAAAAAGCTGGAGGTATGGCAATCCCAACATGTACTACAAAGCTGTAGTAATCAGGGGCGCCTGGGTGGCTCAGTGGGTTGAGCCTCTGAGGCCTTTGACTCAGGTCATGGTCTCAGGGTCCTGGGATCGAGCCCCCCATCAGGAATCCTTGCTCAGCAGGGAGCCTGCTTCCCCCTCTCTCTCTGCCTGCCTCTCTGCCTGCTTGTGATCACTCTCTCTGTGTCAAATGAATAAATAAAGTCTTTAAAAAAAAAAGCTGTAGTAATCAAAACAGTATGGTACTCGCACAAAAAATAGACATAGATCAATAAGGACAGAGCCCAGAAATAAACCCACACTTATATGGTCTATTAATCTATGACAAAGGAGGCAAAAACATACAATGAGGAAAAGAGAGTCTCATCAACAAGGCACTGGGCAAATTGGACAACTCCATTCACAAGAATGAAACCAGACCGCTTTCTTACACTAATCGCAAAAATAAACTTAAAATGGATCAAGGACCTAAATGTAAGACCTGAAACCATAAAACTCCTAGAAGAAAACCTAGACAGTAATTTCTTTTCCATCAGCCATAGAAACATTTTTCTAGACACGTAAGTCTCCTGAGGCAAGGGAAACAAAAGCAAAATTAAACTATTGGGACTACACCAGAATGAAAAGCTTTTGCGAGTGAAAAAAAATCAACAAAACAAAAGGCAACCTACTGAATGGGAGAAGATATTTGCCAATGATATATCTGACAAGGGACTAATATCCAAAATATGTAAAGAACTTATACAACCCAACACCTAAAAGCCCCCCAAATGATCCAATTAAAAATGGGTAAGGACTGACTAGACATTTTTCCAAAGGAGACATACAGATGGTCCACAGACACAGGAAAAGATGCTCAACATCACTTGGTAGGGAAATGTAATTCACAATCACAAGGACTTAGCACCTTACACCCGTTGGGATGGCTGAAATTAAAAAGACATGAAAAAACAAGTGTTGATGAGGATGTGGAGAAATAGGAACTCTTTTGTCCTCTTGGTGGGGGATGTAAATTGGTGCAGCCACTGTGGAAAACACTGTGGAAAAAGGTTCCTCAAAAAATTATAAATGGAATCACCATATGATCTAATAATTCCACTAGTGGGTATTCACCCAAAGAATACAATAACATGAATTTGGAAGGAGATATCCATATCTATGTTCATTGCAGCAGTATTTGCAGTAGCCAAGACATGGGAGCAGCCCGAGTGTCCATCCATTGATGAATGGATAAAGAAGATGTGATATATACATATATATATGTGTGTATATAATTGATATGTATATATATATATGCAACAAAATGGATGGAGCTAGAGGGTATAATGTTAAGTGAAATAAATCAGAGAAAGACAATACTATATAATTTCATTCAGATGTGGAATTTAAGAAACAAAACAAACAAACAAAAAAAGGGACAAACAAAAAAAACCAGACTCTTAAATACAGAGGAACAAACTGATGCTTGCCAGAGGAGAGGTGGGTAGGGGGAAGGGAGAAATAGGTAAAGGGGATCGAGGGTACTGTGTAATGTATAGAATTGTTGAATTATTATATTGTATACCTGTAACTAATAGAACATTATATGTTACCAGACTTCAATAAATAAATATCACCTAATCCAATCTCCACTGATGCCATCACCACTCTACCAAAATCCAATCAGTGCTCAAATATATCTGGTCATAGGGACCCCCCTATCCAATAGAAATAAATTGGAGGCAGTGTATATAAATTAAATTTTCCTGTTAAATACCAAAAAAGTCAAAAGGAACAGATGAAATTAATTTTAATAATGTTTTTAGTTAATTCAGCATATCCAAATTATCATCCTTTTAACAAGTACTCAATATAAAAAGCTGTTAAAGAGATATTTTACATTCTTTTTTCGTATTAAATCATCCCAACTCAGACCCAGCCATGGTTGGGATGATTTAATACGAAAACCCAGCCGTGGCTCATGAATGAAGCACGGATCTAAAGGGAGACCAGTACATCCTCAGATGACTCTGGTAAGTTAGGAAGTTTTCCCCTGGACAGTAGAAATGCTGGCTTGATTTCTTCCTTAAACATCTGCGTCTTCCAACTTGTTTACCGGGAACAAGCATTAATACAGAATCAGGATAGGAGTAAGTCTCAGGTAGTACAAATGCTCCTATGAGGGAATGGCCAATCCTGGCTTGCAGGTCGGGGAAGGTTTCAGGAGGAAGAGACAAAGGAATGAACATAATTAATAGTAAAAACAGATTTGATTGTCTTCAGTTCATAATTATTCTTTAAACCGTACTTACCTGCTTGATGTACTCTTCTGCGTATGTATATTTCATAATTTCAGAACATAGGTCCCCAGTAGAAACAAGCAAGGATCCAGCATCCAGATTTGGGGGTATAAAAAATTATTTTCAATAAGAAGAACCAGGGATGAAGAACAGAGGGCTATTGAGGGCTTCTTTGGAGAAGCTGATTCTAGACTTTAGGATTTTATCCTGTGGCAGTGGGGGACCATGGAAGGGCTGGGGCAGAGAAAAGGCATCATGAGTGGAGAGCATCCTGTAGTGCCAGAAAGTAAGGAAGTACTTGAAAAATAAAAGGATGGGGGCATGGCAAAGGGACATAGTAGCCAACCTGAAAGAACACCCAATGACCAAAGCTCGGACAACTGGAGTAACAAAATAAATAACATACTATTGGAGTATAGCCCAAAGTATGAAATAAATATATAGAAGTCGAGTCCATATTGATACGAATAAATAATTGAATGAATGAATAGGGAAGAAGAGACAGATCTTTAAAGAATTCCAAATTAATGTAGTCGCTCCCCCTTCCTGAAGGTAGAGCTTAATCCCACTCTCTACCTCTTGAGTGTGGGCTGGACTTGGAGACTTGCTTAAGAATAGGATATGGAGATAGCAGAGGGGGCAGGGAGTAGGGTGTGGGAGTGGGTGGAGGTTTCTTCACAGTAGAGAAACCTGGCAAATATCGCGGAGTGATCCACGTTCAGGGCACCGGGAATAAGTGAAGTGGGGCGCAAGTGCCCCCAACTGGATGTGAGGAGAAGGCACTTCACCTCCGTGCTCTTCTTCCCATAAGCCCATAATCCTGTCTAGCCACGATGAAAACTTCGGATAAACCCACATTAAGGACACCCTGCCAAAGATCTGATCAGTGCTCCTAAAGACTCTCCAGGTCGGAGGGACGGGAAAGACGGAAGCTGTCCCAGACCTGAGGGGAGCAGGATACGTGAGGAGTAAGTGCAATGTGATGTCCTAGCTGGGAGCCTGGACCCGAAAAAACACATTTGTGGGAAAACTAGTGAAATCTGAATACGTCTGGAGTTTAGCTAATGAAGTAAATCAATGCTGAGTTCTTTTGATGAATGCACCTTGGTAATGTCTGACGTTAAAAGTAGGGGAAGCTGGGTGAGGGGCATAGGGAAACTCTCTTGGCTATCTCTGTACCTTTAAATCTAAAAGCATTCTAAAGGAAAAGTTTGTTTTTATATATCCTATATATGATGCGCGCGCGCGTGTGTATATATATATACACACATATATATATGATATGGGGGGAAAGCATCAGAAAAAAAAAGGAGGTCTTGCTTATTACAAGCAGAGAGCACTGTAGGAAGCATGGGAGAGGGTAGGCTGGGTTCTGGTCGAGCCTTCAGGACTTCATCCTGTGGCGATGGGGAACCGCAGAGGGCTA
The DNA here is from genome assembly GCA_028646535.1 of Procyon lotor. Taxonomy (NCBI): domain Eukaryota; kingdom Metazoa; phylum Chordata; class Mammalia; order Carnivora; family Procyonidae; genus Procyon; species Procyon lotor. The sequence continues at coordinate 16,928,076 of CM053606.1, forward strand.
TTGAGCAAGGGCGTGGCTGATTACATAATGACTCAGCCACGTTCACACAGTTCAGCTTCCTGAGGCCCCCTATAAACCTCCCCTCCTGATGCCCCTTCCCTCCACGTGCTCTTCCTTCTTTGCCCGCAGAGGCCAAGCTCTGACAAGAATCTAAGTCATTAGCACGGGGGTGATCACCTCCACCTCGCACCCTGCCACCCCCACTCCGCACCGGTTCAGCGCTCCTTAGAAGTTCGGCATTTAGAATTTCAAAAGGCCACACCGGATAAGGGCTGGAGCCTCCCACCCAGCACGGAGACCCCCTTGGCAGGGTGGAGCTTTATTGCACAAATCACCAAACTCTAGGTTGAGTCATTTTTTTCACCACACCCCCTCTGTTCACTCCTTCCTCCCAGAGTAAAATGAAACCAGTCCATCGGTAGGGACAGGGGACTCAGGGACAGAGGAGGGACCTGAAGACTGAACCTAGGAGATCGTGCCATCTGAAGTGTCTGTTATCAGTCTCTCTTCAACAGGCTTGCCTGGAAACAAAATAAGTCCAGGTCAGAAGCTGGGGGAGGAAAAGAGAGGAGAGAAAAATATACCCATTTCATAGATGAGAAAGCTAAGGCTCGGCAAAGGTAAGTGACATGCCCAAGGTCATGTAGCTGGTAAGCGGCATCGCTGGGAGGAGGCAAAACCAGTTTCTGACCTCAATCCCTGCCATGGATAGAGTGGCCACAGCATATAGGGAACCTCTCACCTCTAAGCCTTGCCCTTCTTTCTGCCCAGGAGGGTGTCCCCCTGCTCCCTATATCACTCCCTCTCTTCGTTCATGTCTGCCTAAAAGTCAGAGAAGCCTTTCTTTATCACCAAATCCAAACGGCAGCCTCCATCACCCACATCCCCGTACTCTGTGTCATTCATGGCACCTTAACGGACTTATTTCTCTGCTTCTTGTCTGTCTCCACTCTCTAGAACGTAAACTCCATGAGGACAAGGACCTGGTCTGTTTCGTTCATGCCTGTATTCCTAGTGCCCGACACACAGTAGGTCCCTAATGTATTGAATGAATAAAAGGGGAAATTCTGCTTCCTTCCATTAAGAGTACTTGATCCTCCAACCCCCCATCAGCTGCTAAATCCCTTTGCCCTTCGAAGCCCCTCCCCTCTGGTCTCCCTTCAGGGACCACTTCTCCCTCTTCTTCTCCAGCCCAGGGGTAGACTCAGCCACCCACGAAGCTGCTCCAAGCCAGGAACCAGAAGTCATCCTCAACTCCTTCTTTCTTTCTACCTGACTCCCCCCAACACACCCCCAGTTTCCAATCAATCACCAACTCCAGTCCATTCTGCCCCTTAAATTGTCTCCCAAATCTGCCATGTCTCCTGCTCCCTGCCATGCTCCCCCCACCAGGCAGTCCTCCATTCTTGCCTGGGTGCCGCATCAGCCTCTTCACTAGTCTTTGCCACCGGTTTGGCCCCTACCGTTCAGTTTCCACATTGCAATTAAAGTGATTGGTCTAAAGCTCAAATTGCCCAGGTAAACACCCCATTGATTTCCAAGTGGCCTAAAATAAAGTCTAAGGTCTTAATGTGGCTTGCAAGGCCCTGCCCCATCTGGCCACAGCCTCACTTCTAATGCACTCCATTCCTGCCTGGTTGAACGACTTCCAGTTCTCTAAATGTGCTCATATTTCTTTTTGCCTGGGAGCTCTGGCCAACTCCTGAGCTTCATACAGGTCTCAGCCTAGATGCTGCTTTCTCCAGGGAGCCCTCCCCACCCCTTCTGCCCCATCAGGCTGGTTCAGGAATCGTTAGTGTATAGAATCAGGGCTTTCTCCCCACCCAGAGGGATCCTGGTGGTCATTTGGTCCAATTTCATACCCTCTTTCCCTGCATCCTTAACAGGTGGCCCTCTGGTGATTCTCCGAAGCTTCTCATCTTTCAGGACCCATCTCAAGTTCAGAGTTATCCAGAAAACCTTCTAGGGAATGAAAAGAAGGATGTCGCTGAGTCAGGATGCCCCTAGCTCAAGTCCCACCTTTGCTACTTCCTAGTGCGACCTTGGGTACGCTACGTGGCCTCTAAGAGCCTCAGTTTCCTCTGTAAAAAGATGACAACATTAATTTCCACCTCACAGTTGTTATAAGGAAAATTATAGATGTTAAAGGACAGTGTAAACAGTGAAGTGTTATGTAGACATGAGGATGATTATTATCTTCCCTGGCTCTGTGCTCCACAGCACTCTCAGGTCATGACCCACATTTTGCACTTAATTATACCCTGTCTCCGATGATCTGTTCTTGCTTCTGTGTGGCAGCCTGCTGGGATCACGTCTTCCACACCCCTTCTGCATCCCCTAGAGTTCCGATATCAGTCCCAAGCAAACAGAATGTGTATGTTATTACTGTGTTTATAGCCACTGCCATTTATCGGTCACCTATTATGCACAAGTACTTTATGTATTAAATGCTCAAAACCACGAGATAGATATTTCTTATCTCCACTGTGCAAACTGAGGCTAAGAAAAATTAAATAACTTGCTCAAGTTCACAGAACTGTTATGATCTTGTGGGTAAGAACCTTGACAATCTTTCTCGCACTGTCCCCAGCTTGATGTTAAGAGGCTCATGAATTTCCACCTGCTGGCTCTTCCCTTGGTCATCAGTTGAGCTGTGTCTAGAGAAAGAAAAAAAAAATCAAACTAGGGGTTTGGAAGAGGAGGCGGCTGCCGTGCCACGGACCAGACACAGGGACAGATTTTTGACCTGTAAATTGGGTATGGCTCACCAAGAGCAGAGTCACAAAGCTGTTCCTGTGGATGGAGGGTCTGGGAGGTGATCGGGAAAAGCTCAGGGACATCTAGCAGTGTAAGCACTGAACTGCGTGCCCAAATCTGTGAGGAGAGTAGATTGAAGTGGGACCTCATGGCCAAATTAGGCTTAGGAAGAGAGTGGTCCACTTGCAAAAGTTTCCATCCTCCTTGGCCAAGAGGTAGATCCAGGAGGAAGAGATGCAGGGTTCATAGTACACCACTAGGTGGCACTGTGCAAGGAAGACACAAAAATTACCCAATTAAAACATTTTTTTTTTTTTAATTAAGATTTTATTTATTTATTTGAGAGAGAGAGCACGAGCAGGAGGGGGGCAGAGGGAAAGAAGCAGATTCCCTGCTGAGCGGGGACCCAATGTGGGGCTCAATCCTAGGACCCCAAGATTATGACCTGAGCTGAAGTCAGATGCTTAACCCACTGATCCACCCAGGCACCCCCCGAGAGCCTTTCAACATGAATAATTAGAAGGAATTTTAGAAAAAAAAAAAAAGAAGGGACTTTAGAGCAAGCAAACATAAAGTAAAAGCTTCCTTTTACAGAAGAGATTTTGTGAGGCCCAGAGAAATTATCCAAGTTGCCTAGTTTCTTGGGCCTGAAACCACTACCAGAGACCTACGTCTGTCTCTTTCTAAGCTCTGTGCACTTTACCTTCAGTGCTCGTCAAATCATCAGTGCCCATCTACTCACTGTGTCATCTTACTCAAGTCACTGCCATTTTTGAGCCTCAGTCTTCCTGTCCATTGAATAACGAATGTGTCTAGGCCTGTGATGTCAGTGTGGTAGCTATTAGCCACATGTGGCTATTTAAATTTAAATTAATTAAAACTAACTACAATTTTGGGTGCCCGGGTGGCTCAGTCTGTTGAGCGCGCAACTCTTGATTTTGGCTCAGGTCGTGATCTCAGGGTCGTGAGATTGAACCCTGCGTCCAGCTCCACACTTAGTAGGGAGTCTACTTGATATTCTCTCTCCCTCTTTCTCTACCCCTCCTCCACTAGTCTCTCTCTTTCTTTAAAATAAATAAATCTTTTAAAAAGGGGGGGCCTTTAAAAAAACTAATTACAACTTAAAATTCCATTCTCAGTTATCCTAGCCAACATTTCAAGCTCTCACTAGACAGTTGTGGAGAGGGACTATCGTATTTGACAGCACAGATATAGACTATGTCCATTGTTGTGGATAGTTCTAACACACAGCATTGACTGGTAGCTGAGGTCCTCCCAACTTCAGTATCCCATGGATCCTCTGCAAGAGCATTGGAGAGCATAAGACTAAATGCTTAAGGTTTCCTGGCTCTCAGCCTGAGTTTTTAGCCACACACAAGCACTGGGAAGTACAGAAGAGAATAAGATGGGGAAAAATCTGCCTTCATGGAGCGGACATTCTAACGTGCCTATGGTACTGAGTCCAAAAACCAAAGCTCCTGCAATGAAGGTACACTGTCTTAATACAGTTAGAATACAGTTTCTGGTTCGGTAGGGGTAGAGCCTATGAACTTGCATTTCTAACAAGCTTCTCAGTGATGCCATTGTTCCTGGTCCCAGAGCACATGGTAAGTAGCAAGGATTTGGAGAATTTTGTAGCAAGACTAAATGGGTATGTGTGATTCAGCTAAAATACTGTGTTTATCTTGTGGATCTTCCTGAGAAGCCTGGGTTCAGATCTCACTCTGGGGGGGGTCCTCTATTCTCCCTGATCCTCAAAACTCAGTTAGAAAGGCTCTCCTGGGCCTCTGTCCTTCCTCACACTTCTGTAGCCTGGCATTGTTCATGCTACCTTGCCTTTCCTTTAAAATCTTTGTCTCAGGGGCGCCTGGGTGGCTCAGTCGTTGGGCATCTGCTTTGGCTCGGGTCATGATCCCAGAGTCCTGGGATCAAGCCCCGCATTGGGCTCCCTGCTCGGCAGGAAGCCTGCTTCTCCCGCTACCATTCCCTCTGCTTGTGTTCCCTCTCTCACTGTGTTTCTTTCTGTCAAATAAATAAAAATCTTTAAAAATAAATAAATAAAATAAAATCTTTGTCTCAGAGGCACCTGGGTGGCACAGCCAGTTAAGCGTCTGACTCTTGGTTTCAGCTCAGATCATGGTCTCAGAATCTTAAGATCAAGCCCCATGTCAGGATCTATGCTCAGCGTGGAGTCTGCTTGAGATTCTCTCCCCCTCTCCCTCTGTCCCTCCTGCTCCTGCACTCTCTCTCTCTCTAAAACAAATAAATCTAAAAAAAGAACAACCTTTGTCTCAGCCTCTCTCATGAAGCTGCAAATTGTCGTCAGTCTCATTCAGTTCTAAACCTCTTAATTCCCTCAGTAAGTGCCAAGAGCCTCCTGTGTGCGGGTATCCATCAGGCTAGCTGCTGGAGATCCTGCCGGCACATGGTCCCAGCCTTCAGAGGGCTCACAGTAGAGCAAAATCGGACAGTGAAAAAAAATCATGGCAGCTGGGGTAAGTGTCACAAAAGAGGAAGCAGAAGATGCCATGGGAGATTATGGCCAGGGACCCAGCCTAGTTTCACTCAAGGGAAGGCCTTCTAGAAGAAGAGGCCTTTCATCTGAGAGCTGAAGAAGAAGTAGAGAGTTAGCCAGGCAAAGAGGGGAGGTATCCTAGTTACTATGGGCACATATCAAATTCCCCCAAACCTTATTAGCATAGAATAACTGTGGGACAAAAAATGTCGCTGTCGCCGGTATTGAAAACACACTCTGCCCAAATGGGAGGAGTGTAACAGTGTAGAGAATGCTTGAGAAAAATGTTCTAGGGGGAGAAGGCAGAGCCCACCTGAGGACATAAACACAACCTGGGAAGACTGGCATGTTGCCAGGAGAAAGAGACTGGTATAAAATAGGATTTAAGTGGCCAAAGCCCCCACGTCTTCATCCTTGCCCTCGAGAAGCTTATCATCCTAACAGCTGTTGTACCTGCCTTGTGTTTCATAATTTAAAATCAACAAAGTAGTGCCTGAGTTATTTCCTCATTTATTTTATTGATTTTTTAAAGATTTTATTTGTCTATTTGAGAGAGAGTGCGAGCACAAGCGGGCGGAGGGACAAAGGGAGAAGCAGACTCCCCCCCCCAAGCAGGGAGCCCTATAGGGCCTCCTCACCGGGGCTCCTCATTTATTTTAAATAATGGTCCCATATCATGAGCCCTATTTACAGATGAAGACACATCGCATCAGTGAGGGAGGAAGGAGGCAGTGCAGGAGGGGCAGGGTGTGTGGGGGGACTCGGTGATTTTAGCTGACACATGGATAAATAGTCCACATGTTAATAGTTAACATATTTCTTCCTAGAAAACATCAAGCTCATGATGTCACTCATATTATAGCTTGGGACAAATCAAAGAAGTGACTTGATTTAAAGTGGACTTAAGGGAAACTGTTAGATGAATAACAGTGTAGAAGGTCTGTGACTATGGTGATAATGACAAAGATGGAGGGTAAGTGAGGAGAATTTGAGAAATCCTGGCAAAGGAGTAAGCGTGTGGGATCCCTCTGGACTCACATCAAATCTTGGCTGGGTTCTAAAGGCAAACATCCCAACAGAAAGCCGGACATGTTATTCAGCTATCCTGTGCCTTGGTTTTTCATTTTTAAAATGAAAATAACTGTATCACCTCCCTTCATAGGGTTATCGTGAAGAGTAAACTAGTTAATATAAGTCTGCTTAGAATAGTCCCTGGCACTTAGGAAGAGCTATGTAAGTGCATGTTAAGCAACTAAATTAAATTAACTGACTTAAGGGGTGCCTGGAGGGACGCCTGGGTGTCTCAGACTGTTAAGCATCAGCCTTCGGCTCAGGTCATGATCCCAGAGTCCTGGAATCCAGTCCTGCACTGGGATCCTTGCTCGGTGAGGAGCCTGCTTCTCCCTCTGCCTGCTCTGCCTGCTCCTCCCCCTGCTTGTGCTCTCTCTCTGACAAATAAATAAATAAAACCTTAAAAAAGAAAAAAAGGCAGGTGCGGGTATGCCCGGGTGTTTCAATCAGTTAAGCGCCTGCCTAGGGCCCAGGTCATGATTAGGCTCCTTGCCTGGTGGGGAGTCTGCTTCTCCCACTTCCTTTGCCCCTCCCCCTCTATTCATGCCATTCAATTTCTCTCTCTCTGTGTCTCAAATAAATAAACAAAATCTTTTTTAAAAAATTAACTGACTTAAGAACAAAAGGGAATGTTTTGGCTCTTGCCACCAAAAAGTGCATGGGTATCCATTTATCCGCAGCTTAGATACAGCAGCTCAAAGTGTATCATTAGTTCTTTCGCTCTCTTCCTCTTCCCTCTCGCTCCCCACATCTCCGTTCTACTCTGTGCCGTGTTGGCCCATCCTTGGGTGACCGACCTCTCACTCAGCCTTGGTGACTGCAGCCCCAGGGTTAGAGGAGTACAGCCACCAGTCCAGAAGAAAGAGACACCTCCTTGACAATGCTGAAGGAAAAGCCCCTGAACTTGCTCTGATTGGTCCCACCTGAGTCAAATGACCGACCATCCCTTGACCAACTGCTGTGGCCCATTGGAGGATGATACCACTTGGCCGGACTAGTCACACGAGCAGCCCTGAGTACAAGACAGTGTACCTGAGCCTCGAGGACTAAGTGTGTAGGTGAGGAACTTCCCCGCGGAAGGTCCAGATATTCTTTAAAGAAGAAAAGATAGGGGAGCGACACATTCTGTTTTGTTGGGGAGAGCCAGGGAGGGGTTCGAGGTCAGCCTGGAGTTTGGCAGACAGAAAAATTAAGGGATGACACGAAATCAGAAACTCTGAGAGCCCATATTCAAGAAGTGGCTACCCCGTAGGTAAGGAACAGTGTGACTCTGGGACTGAGGAGGGAAGGAGGTTGACTTTTTATTCTACACCTTTTACTGTCTGTCAAACTCCAGGCTGACCTGCTCCCCAAATCTTCTTTTCATCCCTCCCTTTCTAATTCCTCCCCAAGCCCCTGGAAATCACGGATCTTTTTATCATCTCTATAATTTTGCATTTTCCAGAATATTGTATATTTAGAATCATATAATATGTAGCCTTTTCAGATTGGCTTCTTTCACTAAATGATATGCATTTAAGTTTCCCTAATGTCTTTTGTGGGTTGATAGCACATCTTGTTTCGTCTTTTTTTTTTTAATCACACATTATTAATTTTTGTATTTATTTTAAATTCTGGTATGGTTAACATACAGTGGTATATTAGTTCCAGGTGTACAATATAGTGATTCAACCATTCTATACATTACTCAGTGCTCATCGTGATGAGTGTACTCTTAATCCCTTCACCTATGTCACCCATCCCCCTATGCACCCTCCCTCTGGTAACCACCAATTTGTTCTCCATATTTAAAAGTCTTTTTGTTTGTGTCTTTTTATCTTTGATCGTATAAGAATGAAATCATATGGTATTTGTCTTTGACTTATTTCCCTTAACGTTATATCCTCTTGATCTGTCCATGTTGTTGCAAATAGCAGGATTTCATTCTTTTTTTATGACTGAATAATATTCCATTCTGCATATATGGATATATATATATATACACACACACATATACACACATACATACATACACACATACACATACGTATGGAGATATATATACACAGATGTATACACACACACACACACAAACACCACACACATATATATGGATATATAGAGATATATGTATCCATATGTATATGTATATATGGATCCATATATGTATATATATGATATGGATATGTGTGTGTGTGTGCATCTATATATCTATATATGCAGAATGGAATATTACTCAGTCTAAAAAGAACAAAATCCTGCCATTTGCAACAACATGGACAGATCTAGAAGATATAATGTTAAGTGAAATAAGTCAAAGACAAATACCATATGATTATTTGGTATACATAAGGGTATATATATAAATATATATGTATGTATGGAGATAGATAGAGATAGAGATATATATACCACATCTTACTCATCCATTCATTTATAGATGGACATTTGGGTTGCTTCCATATTTTATGATTGCTCATTTTTTTTTTTTTTAAGATTTTGTTTATTTATTTGACAGAGAGAGAGAGATCACAAGTAGGCAGAGAGGCAGGGAGATAGAGAGGGGAAAGCAGGCTGCCTGCTGAGCAGAGAGGCTAATGGGGGGCTCGATCCCAGGACCCTGAGATCATGACCTGAGCCGAAGGCAGAGGCTTTAACCCACTGAGCCACCCAGGCGCCCCTATGATAGCTCATTTCTTTTTATCATTGATTAATATCCTACCATGTGGATGTACCATGGCTTATTTATCCACTCACTATTTGAAGGCCATTTGGGTTGTTTCTACTTTTTGGCAGTTACAAATAAAGCTGTTGTAAATATCTATATGCAGGTTTTTGTTTTGATATAAGTTTCAACTCATTTGGGTGAATACCTAGGAGTACAATCACAGGATCATATGGTAAGACTATATTTAGTTCTCTAATAAACTGCCAGGCTATCTTCCAAACTGGCTATGCCATTTTACATTCCCAGCAGCAATGAATGAAAGTTACTATTGCTCTAGCCAAAAATACTTTATCCAGCTAGGATATCATACAGAATAGGAGAGATAAAAAGTTTCCAGGACAAACAGAAACTAAAAGGATTTGTGATCATTAAACCAGCCCTACAGGAAATATTAAAAGGGATCCTTTAAGTAAAGAGAGAGCCCAAATGTAACGTAGACCAGAAAGGAACGGAGACAATATAAAGAAACAGTAACTTTACAGGTAATACAATGGCACTAAATTCATATCTTTCGATAGTTATTCTGAATGTAAATGGGCTAATCAAAAGACCCAATCAAAAAACATGGGGTATCAGATTGGATAAAAAAACAAGATCCATTAATATGCTGTCTGCAAGAGACTCATTTTAGACCCAAAGACACCTCCATATTTAAAGTGAAGGGGTAGAAAACCATTTATCATGCTAATGGACATCAAAAGAAAGCTGGGGTGGAAATCCTTATATTTGACAATATTATATATATTATATATATTATATATATATAATATATATAATTTATTTATTCATTTATTTAAAAGTGAGAGAGACAGCAAGAGAGGGAATACCAGCAGGGGCATGGAGAAGAAAGCTTCCCACTGAGCAGGAAGCCTGATTCAGGGCTCGATTCTAGGACCCTGGGATCATGACCTGAGCCTAAGGCAGACACTTAACTGAGCCACCCAGGTGGTCCATTGACAAATTATATTTTAAACCAAAGGCTGTAATAAGAGATGAGGAAGACACCATTTCATAATTAAAGGGTCTATCCAACAAGAAGATCTAACAATCATAAATATTTATGCTCCTAACATGGGAGCAGCCAATTACATAAACCAGTTAATAACAAAATTAAGGAAACATGTCGATAATAATACAATAATAGTAGGGGACTTTAACACCCCACTCACTGCAATGGATAGATCATCTAAGCAGAAGATCAACAAGGAAACTAGGGCTTTGAATGACACACTGGGCCAGATGGACTTCACAGATATATTCAGAGCATTCCATCTTAAAGCAACAGAATACACATGGAACATTCTACAGAGTAAATCACATATTGGGTCACAAATCAGGTCTTAACAGGTACCAAAAGATTGGGATCATTCCCTGCTTATTTTTGGACCACAAAGCTTTGAAACTGCAACTCAACCACAAAAGGAAATTTGGAAAGAACTCAAAGACATGGAGGCTAAAAAGCATCCTAATGAAGAATGAATGGGTCAATGAGGAAATTAAAGAATTTTAAAAATTCACACAAACAGGGGCGCCTGGGTGGCTCAGTCGTTGAGCGTCTACCTTCAGCCCAGGTCAGATCCCAGGGGCCTGGGATCGAGCCCCGCATCGGGCTCTCTGCTCCGCAGGAAGCCTGTTTCTCCCGCTACCATTCCCTCTGCTTGTGTTCCCTCTCTCGCTGTGTTTCTCTCTGTCAAATAAATAAAATCTTAAAAAAAAAAAAAATTCACACAAACAAATGAAAATGAAAACACAACTGTTCAAAACCTTTGGGCTGCAGCAAAGGCAGTCCTATGAGGAAAGTATATAGCAATACAAGCCTTTCTCAAGAAATCAGAAAAGTCTCAAACAACCTAACCTTACACCTAAAGGAGCTGGAGAAAAAAAAGCAAATAAAACCTAAACTCAACAGGAGAAGAGAATTAATAAAGATTAGAGCAGAAATCGATGAACTACAAACCAAAAGAATAGTAGGAGAGATCAACAAAACTTGGAGCTGGTTCTTTGAAAAAATTAGTGAGATTGATAAACCCCTGGCCAGATTTGTCAAAAAGAAAAAAGAAACGACCTAAATAAATAAAATCATGAATAAAAGAGGAAAGATCATAACCAATACCAAAGAAACACAAACAATTATAAGAATATATTATGAGATATGCCAACAAATTAGGCAATCCGGAAGAAATGGAAGCATTCCTAGAGACATATAAACCACCAAAACTGAACCAGGAGGAAATGGAAAACCTGAACAGACCCACAACCAGCAAGGAAATTGAAGC
>CM053606.1:16939901-16978006 GCA_028646535.1 Procyon lotor
CTCCCTGCCAAGCAGAGAGCCCGATGCGGGGCTCAATGTGGGGGTGGATCCCAGGACCCTGAGATCATGACCTGAGCTGAGGGCAGAGGCTTTAACCCACTGAGCCACCCAGGCGCCCCTAACTTTTTCTTTTTAGTAGACCTTCAACTTTTAGACAAGGCTGGTGCCTGTGTCAAGATGGATTTTTTTGCCCCTTCCTTAATCTTTAAAATTTCTATAAATAACTATAAACTATTTTAAACCTTCAGAAAAGTACAGATAATAATATAACCCCAAGATAAAAGTTTAATATTTGAATATTTTGCTATATTTACTTCTAATCTTTTAAGATATAAAATATTACAAATATAGCTAAAACCTCGTCCCTTACCTCTTCTTTCTCTCAGTGGCAACCATTCTCCCAAAATTACCGTGCATCTTTCCCATGCCGATTTGTGTACTTTTACCGCATATGTATCTATAGTGTGTGGCATTTTTGTGTTAAATTTTACACAAATATCATAATGCATCATCTTTCAACTACCTTTTTTCCATTCATTATTATGTTTTAAACATGTATCTATCTTGATAGCACGTAAATAATTTAATTGGTTGTGTAGTACTCCACTGTACAAACGAATTATTCATCCATCCTTTCCCCTACAGAAGGACAGTTAGGTTGTTTTTTAATTTTTTTATTTTTTTATTTTTTTTGCTATTACAGCAGAGCTGGAAGTCGTGTTCCTTGCCCGTGTCTCCTTGTACACACATACAACAGTTCCTCTAAAGTATTAGAAGTAAAACTTCCGGGTTGTAGAAAACCCAGGGTTTTCTATAGAAACTCAGGGTTTCAGCCTGAGCCTGGAGAGCTATGGTCAGTTTTAGGCTGACCATGCCTCCTTTTGCCTAGGTGTCCAATCAGGGGATGAAAATGGTTGTATCAGTGACTAACTGTGCAGAGCTGATCAGCTGGGGCATTATCTGATGCACTTAGGAGAGGGAAAGGAGCTACCTTCATTGTCACAAGCCTTATTTGAATAATCCTTGTCTTCTTCCAAAAGCCAAACAAGAGAATACTGGAATTAGTCACTTAAATATGGACCCAATAAAACAATTGCTTCCACAATATCCTGGATAGATGATTATACATCCTATCGTTGAATACTATCAAAAACAGAGAGTTTACAACTTCCCAAAGTAGCCCAGTTCTAGGAGTTAGAAAGTTTGTTCTCAAATTATCTAAAAATATTTCTGGCTGGGAGGGGTGCTTGGTTCTGAACGTTAAGTCTCCTGTGAGCCTGTTTTTCCTATGTAAAAACGGGGATAAGAATAATACCTAATTCATAAGGTGGTTATGGGAATCAAATGAGTTAATGTGTGTGAATGTATATGTGTATATACATAGATAAATGTGTGTACATATACATATATATGTATATACATGTGAAATATACTCATATAGCATATATTCATACATGTAGAAAAGAGAGTGAATGGGAGGGCAAGAGAGCTCCTGGTAGAAAATAATAATTATTTTTATTGTATATTGGTTTTTTTTTAAGATTTTTATTTATCTATTTGACAGGGAGAGAGAGATCACAAGTGGGGGGGGGTGCGCAGGGGGAGTAAGCAGCCTCCCTGCTGAGCAGAAAGCCTGATGGGGGGCTCGATCCCAGGACCCTGAGATCATGACCTAAGCCACAGGCAGAGGCTTAACCCACTGAGCCACCCAGGCGCCCCTTATATTACTTTTTTAAGAAAATAATTAATTTTAGCTGCAGCTATTATTTTTTAAGATTTTACTTATATATTTTAGAGAGAGAGAATGAGGGGGTGGTCAGAGAGAGAGGGAGGACAAAGACAAGCAGAGCCTGATGTGGAGCCTGACATGGGGCTCAGTCCCAGAACCCCAAGATCATGACCTGAGCCAAAGTCAAATCCTTAACCAAATGAGCTACCCAGGCACCCCTCAGCTATTATGAATATTCTTCATCTTATTGATGAGGAAGCAGAGGCTAGCTCAAAACAAAGCATAAGTGGACACCCTGCCACCGCCCCCCAGCCCCCACTCCTGGGTGGGACTTGGGCGACTTTCAGGAACCTCTCAACTGTCTTAATGTTAATACCTTGCTAGAGGGGAAAAACAACCTTAACTTGACAAAGGCTAGGCCTCTGGTATCTTGTAGGTATCTTTTAGGTGAGTCCTCTTTAGCATATGAAAGTTCTTTTTAAACCTCCCTTTTCCTTACTTCCCCCAACTCGAAAGTACATAATCCGACACTCCTCAAGAACCCTGTGCAGCCGCTCTTTCTGCCAATGGGTCTTGTCCCCATGCTTTAATAAGAACACCATTTTGCACCAAAGACGTCTCAAGAATTATTTCTTGGTCATTGGCTCCAGACCTCACCTCACTGAACCTCACCTATATTCAAAAACCACATCATTATTATCTATCCCTTACCAACAAGAGTTCATTCTGCCAACAATTATTTACTGTTTAGTGTGTGTCAACGACTGAGCTGGGAGTCACAGACACATCACCCGCACTTCTCTGTTGGTATTTCTAAGAGCCTCTGTGACATTGCCAGCATAGAGCAAGGGTTTAAAATGGGGATTCTGGGGGTGCCTGGGTGGCTGAGTGGGTTAAAGCCTCTGCCTTCAGCTCGGGTCACGATCTCAGGGTCCTGGGATCGAGCCCCACATCAGACTCTCTGCTCAGCAGGGAGCCTGCTTCCCCCTCTCTCTATGCCTACTTGTGATCTCTCTCTCTGTGTCAAACAAACAAATAAATAAATCTTTAAAAAAATAAAATAAAATGGGAATTCTGGACTCAAGGAATCTGGGTTTGAATCCCAACTGTACCACTTCCTAGATATGCAATTTGTGAGGATTGTTTAATTCACTAGTAAGAACTCCACTCTCACAGTAAATAATCCATATATGTTAGTTATTTTTCAATTTAACTGAGCCAGTGACCCTAGCCAGGGTTTCATCCTGAGCCTGGATAGCTATGGATAGATAATCTCCACTTTCTTCTAGTCCCAAAGTTTAAGGTATTTTACATTCAGCGGAACATCTGGGGGGGAGAGATCAGGAAGAATGACCCACATTTATAGGAGAAAAGCATTTCACAAAGCTGAATTCACAAGTAGGTTCTAACTTCTCCAAAAGGGAAGAAATCACCCTTTGGGAGCTCACAGACTAATTTATACACTTGATATGAGCAAAAGTAGGAAAAAGCAACCTATGGAGTGATAAACATGGAACAAACACTACGGATGCTTAAAATGTGTAGTTCTTCCTGGGAGTAGGTGCTGCCTGGTTCTCCCTGGAGGGACAGGTAGTGTTCAAAAGCTGACTCTGGAATAATGCTGATCTAGGTTTGAATCTCAGTTTGATTCCTTGTCAGCTATGTGACCCTGGGCAAGTTGCTTTTAATCTCTTTGTGCCTCAGCTTTCTTTTCTGGAAAACCGAGATAGTAAGAGTATCTAAGAAATTGTACTCAATACAGTGGTGACATGGTCAATACTAAATAAAAGGGAATTATTGTTATCTGACAATTGGCACCCACCCTACGGGTGAGTAACAAGTTTCCCTTCTCAGAAGATGATGACAAGTTTTCCTTTTTCTGACCTGAGGAGCCTCACGGGTGGGGCCTGGTCTCTGCCTTCAGAAGTTATGCCAGAGGCCTCCTTTGTCACCTTGAGAACTTCCTTAGGACGGTGTCTCCTCTATCAGACTTAGCACTTCACTAGGCTGGAACCGCCTCTTCCTTAGAGGGAGGAACAGTAGTGCCTCCACCAGTTAGTCTCAGAAGGACCTCATCTCTGTCTCTCTCGGTCAGCCTGAGCGTTTCCGTAGTGTGTGGTTGGCTCCCCTCCAAGCCACTCGGTTATAGGACTGATTACTTTTTATCCTCTTTCTTCAGGCCCAGGAGCAAGAGTGAGGAATGTGCCACTCAGCAGCCCCCATGGCAGGAAACAGTAAGATGAAGCTGGGTTCTGGGGGATGGGAGGGGGTGCATTGGGGCCCCAGCCTGAAAAGTCTCCCAATTCAGAGGATCTGAGGAAGTCATGGTGAGGCTCTTAGGAGACTGTGTCGGGCCCTGAGGGACAATGGGGGAGTGTTAGGGGTGTCTAGGGGTGTCCCAAAAGCAACGTGAGGGAGCATTTTCCTTGGATGTGGGGTGGGAGGTGCGTCAGGGTAACTAATGGCAACTGGGCGGGGTGAGCCCACTGGGCAGGAGCTCTTAGATGAGGAAAAACTACGACTCCCAGGATGCCCCGGGGCTTAGCCTGGCTTTCCCGACTGCCCAATGGCTGCGGGTCTGGCGAGCGCAGGAGCGGATTGGTCGCGGCGGTGCGGGGCTCCCCCACTAGCAGGTTAGTAGGCACCGCCGGCAGCAGACGTTGACCAAGCGCGCGGGGCGGGGGAGGGGCCCGGCTAGCCATTCTGGAAACCGCCGGACGCTCTCTCCGTAGCGTAGCCGCCGGCTGTGAAGCGCGGGGCGGGGGCGGAGACTGCGTGGCGCAGGCGCAGTGCCGGGCTTCTCCTGGGTCCCCAGACAGCTGGAGGAGATAAACAGAGCAGGAGGAGGGAGGGGAGTGCGTGTGTGAGAGCGCGCGAGGGAGTGTGAGTGTGTGTGAGCGCGGGTGTGAGGCGGTGCGCAGGGGCGGGCGGAGGCGCTGTCCGGCCCCGGCCAGGCGCCGGGCGGGGAGCATGGGAAGGGGCTAGAGCTGCCCGGGCCCCCCAGCCCCCTCCCCGGGATCCGCGCCCCCCCCTCCCGGGAGAGGGGCCGGGCCCCCCGGACGGACATGGGCTCCTGAAGTTGCGCCGCCGCTGGTCCTGGGAAGAGGCCTGACAGGTACTGGTAGCCACCGCCCCCTGCCCCCGCCGGTCGCCGAAGCGAGAACCGGCTCCTGCAGTCCCGGCACACGGGCCGCCCGCTCTGGGCCGGCCGCAGCCTTGCTGGCCCGGGGGGGCCTGAGGCCGCCGGCCTCGGGGCTCCGGGGTGTCCCGAGAGGGGTCAGGCCTCGCTGGGGCGAAGGGTAGAGTGGGCCGGGGGCGGGGTGGGGATGGAGGGCTGGCCGGGACGTGGGTGGTGGGGGAGGCTCTGGGAGTCCGGGGAGGCTCTGCCAAGGGAGAGGTGGAAGTCATCCCATCACGGGACTTTTTTGCGGAGTTTTTGTTTGACATCTGATCTGGCGCCGGTCTCAGGAAGAAGGGGGCAGGTGGAAATGCCGGGAGGGCTACGTTGACCTGACCTGCTCTCTTAGTTTCCTGCTCTCCTGCTCTCGCTCTGTCTCGCTCGCTCTCGCGCTCTGTCTCTCTCTCTCCCGCTCTCTTTCTCTGAGTGTGTGTGTGTTTGTTTGTGTCCGTCCGTCCGTCCGTCCTTCCGTGGCCGGGCTTCTTGCAGCCGCAGAAGCCTTCAGTGGCCCCTCCTGGCACTAAGCTGAACTCCCAAGGTGTTTCCACCAGGCTACTGTAACGCCCTTACAGAGGGCCTTTACTTGGGAAAAGGCTATTTAGTACCCACTTAAAAGGGAAATTGGAAGTGTAGAATAGAAGAGAGACTGTGAACCATCAGGTACCAATTCTTGTCACTGAAAGCTGCAGTGGGACGCCCCCCCACTCCACCCCCGCTCTTCCCAGCCGGATTGAATTTGTTTAGTGACCTCTGACTCTCCTCTAGGTGTACTACCGGGGTCTCTAGAAAAAAGGTATCAGGACTTTAATGACTAAAGTGTAACTGCCTAATTTGACTATTTTCCTCAAAGTCCTTTTCTTCTGTGACTTTTTTTTTTTTAACTTCCTGAGGTAGTGGTAGAGCAACTTTAAAGTTTTCCTCTTAAGTTTATGAGTTTAGAAACCTGATAGGGTGTCTGTAACTTCCCCATTCTTCCCAAGGATGGGGTAGCTGATCAGGGTAAAGTGGCAGTTAAGTGTTCTCTTTTAACAAAGCCTGAAACAGTTTTGAGAAGAAACTATTCAGAGGACACCTCCAGACTCCAAGACATTATGAAATCTCTGCCTAGGGCACAGGTATCCCCAGTGGTCTGAAGAAAGCTTTTCTGTACCTTACAGTCCCTCCTGAGTGGCTAGTGTTTTTACGAAGTGAAGGAACTACTTAAGATTGTTTCTGGATTGAATTGAATCTTGTCTTCTGAGTATAATAACTGGATCCTCTAGCATAGACCAGGGAGTAACTAGAAAGGCTCGTTTGGGCCGACTCCTGAGACTTAACAATGGATTTTCATTGCAGGTTGTTGTGTTTCATTGGCAGATGGAAAAACCTTTTCTGCCGTAATTTGTGATCCTGCTGTTTTATTAGTGGGGTATTTTGACCTGTTTGGGGGCACTTATGTTCAAGCCACCTGTCAATTTATAGAAGCAGTGCTTTGGGTCAACTGAAGAATAATAGAACAACAATCTGTATTTCTGCCTGAGACTCCTTCTCTTGGAGTTACTGAAAGAAAGAGAATATGTGTAATGATTATGGTGATGGTATTAACATTGGCGATGCCACTTGGGGATTTTAGAGTTGTCCTGTAGCTGATAAATTTTCTGGCTGGAAGGAACTCAGTAGTGATTCATGGAACATCATATTAGGGTTTTTTCACACACCTAGGCTTCAGGACCTGGAAAGATACAACTGAAGATCTTAAAGCCCTCTGCTGAACATCTTTGGACTTTCAGGGGCCAACTGCTGCAAAGACCCAGAACTATGACTTCAATAACTTTTAAATTATTTTCTAATTATTTTCTTCTCTCCTTTTTGAATTAGGGAGTGTGGCCCACGTGTGCAGTCCTGGGTCTCCAAAGAGGGAATCATAAACAACATGTAGTGCGATGATACTTAACTTCCTTTTGAGTCACTGATTGAATGATCCCGATTCCTTTCTTCTTTCATCCTTACCTTTCTGGATTCCACTGCATCTTTGGCCTGCCATTGCAGAGGGACTCACATAACTCCTTGGCTTCAAAAACACAAGCCCTGGCAGTTTCCATCAGAAACCAGTCCCTTGGTGTTACATTTAATTGTGGCTAACTTTGAGAGATATTTACTAATTAGAATACATTCTAAAAAGTAACTGACATTTATTGAGGGCCTGGTGTATGTTGGGCTGTATGCTAGTTAGTGTTTTACTTTATCCACTTTAGCCCTCATAACTGCCCTGTGAGGCTAAAATCATTTTCCCTATTATACATATTTAGATACAAGTACAGAGAGGTTAAATAACTTGCTTAAGTTCACACAGCAATTATAGAAAAGGTTTAGAATTCAAGCCACTGCCTGTCTTCTTTGGGGCTGTGACACATGAAGAGCTAAAAGGACCAAAGCTAAGAGCCTGGAGGAACACAATACGTGCCTTCAAGTACTTGAACTGTCATGTAGAAAGGGGAACTGGACTTTCTCTGTGATTCTGGAAAGCACCCCTAGGATCAAGGGATAGAAATTCCAAGAGGGGAGACATTGGCTTGGTAGGAGATGATTTGGTTTTCTAAAAGCAAGACGGGCCACCTTGTAAAGGAATGAGTTACTCATCATTGTAGGTATTCAAGCAGAGGCTTTTCTCCTTTTTTTTTTTTTTTTTCCATTTCTCATCAAGGATTTGGTAGAGGAGTTCATACTTATGTAGGTAACTGGACTAAGTAGTTGTTCAGTATTTTTAAACCCTGTTATTACATGGAAATGCTATCAAACTCTTGCCGTATTGATCTGTAAAAGAACTAACCCATACTGCATACTAACTGTGTGCCAGGCACTTGTTAGACACTTCCTGTGATATTTCATTTAATCCTTAGATCCCCTATGAAGGAATTACCATTATCCCCACTTTATTATTTACTTGTCAGAGAGAGAGAGAGAGGGGGCACAAGCAGGGGGAGCAGTAGCAGAGGGAGCAGCAGGCTCCTCACTGAGCAAGGAACCAGATGGAGGACTCCATCCCAGGACTCTGGGATCATGACCTGAGCTGAAGGCCGACACCTAACCAACTGAGCCACCCAGGCGTCCTCATTATCCCCACTTTACAAATGAAGAAACTGATGCTCCAGAAAGTTAAAAAAAAAACAAAACAAAACTAACCTATTAGGTTACACAGCTAGTAGTAGGACTGATAATTGAACCTTCGGCTGTACCTTCTTAGCTGTGTAACGTAGGGTAAATCAATTTCCTATAGCTCAGGAAACTGAGCTATAGTTTCCTCATATATGAAATGAGATTTATGACTACTTCCTCACAGTGGGTTTATGAGTACTAAATGATGTAATACACATTTTTCACTAGACCTTACTGATTGCCCTTGAGAGCTTGGGTTTGGGGTAAAAGGGTACTGCTTTGTTTCTTTAGGGTGAATTCAGGCCTGACACTCTGAGAATTCTGGGGTTCACTCTTTGTACTATTTGTAATAGCTGCCGACTCCTTGCAGGGCTTTGTGGCATTAGTGACTAATACCTTAAAAACTCGAGGCCTGAATAAGAGAAGGGTTCAGCCCGTAGGTTGGCGTATAGGAGGCAGTGTCAGAGGACTGGTGGGAAAAAAGTCCTCACCCTACTATAGCGTCAGATTCAGGGATCACTGTTTCTGTTTGCATTTTTATATTTAATGTCTTATTTTAGAATGAATAAGGTCACAATTGCTAGAGCTGTGATAGAGCTGGATGTCAAGAATAATAACCCTTAATCCTCCCTGTAGCCATCTGGGGAGGTATTAACCCCATTTTCTTGGGGAATGGGGCAGAGCAGGATCCGACATTACCCAGGTAGCTATCCAGGGGCTCTCAGGATGGTGGCAAAACTTTATCCTTGTTCAAAACCCCCCAGATTCTATTTTCAGAAAGCACCAAACCACTTCTCCATGTACTTTTAGATAGCCTTTCCTAGAATGGGAGTCAGGGATTTCTGGTCTTAGAGTTTCATCAGTTGAGACCGAGTATTTGGCTGCCAGTGGCTTACCTGATTCCTTCTTGAGTTAGGCATCTGGATGTAACACAGCTGCAATTGAGTTGGCAATGAAGCATTTGCACAGAGTGGCTTACTTTTCCTTCACCTCTCTGCTAGCAGGAAAGTTAGAGGGTGAAACTTCAGAGGCTTCCCTATGAGACATACTTTGCATCATGGCAGAATTTGGAAAGGTGCAAGTTAAAGGCAAACTCCAAGACTGCAGATGCTCCTAAATACAGCAATTTCAAAGAGAGGACAGCATTATCAAAGTATGCTCCCTTTGTCTTTCCGTTCCCTTTCACTACCTTAAGGTAACTGTGGCCCTGGGAAAAAGCAGATAGATTTAGCTGTAATAACTGAAAAGCAATGTTCTGAAAACATGAAGAAAAATTTTTCACAAAGCACGAATGGCAATACAGAACCCATTCATGTAGAGAAGCCATGGAGGTGAGTTTTCATCCAGAGTTTCCCACAAAGTGAAGCATTTCTTAGGATAGACTTCCACAGAGAAAGCTTTAGTCAATCCAATATAGAATCATTTGAGCCAGTAGCCTTGAAGATGGCAGAGAACTTTTCCAAAGATGCTTTTTTTGTTTGTTTTTGTTTTTTTAAGATTTTATTTATCTGACAGAGCGAGAGATCACAAGTAGGCAGAGGCAGGCAGAGTGAAAGGGGGAAGCAGGCTCCCCGCTGAGCAGAGAGCCCGATTCAGGGCTCGATCCAGGACCCTGAGATCATAACCTGAACCGAAGGCAGAGGCTTTAGCCCACTGAGCCACGCAGGCGCCCCAAAAGATGCTTTGTTGATGGGCCTGTACTACCAACCAAACCTTTCCCAGATGCTGTCCTTGTGCCAGCTTAGTCCATGACCCTGAAATACGCTCAGGAAATTTATGTTTGAGACTGGCAGAGTCAAGGTGATTTTGATTCCTTAGCTTAACCCTAAGGAATGCTAAGAGCTTCTTTTAGGTAAGAGTGATTGCACATGATCTGATTAAAGAAAGTAACTATTTTTTAGTTGTCAGTGACCTGGGTCTTAGAATTGAACTATCTAGTTTGACTCTCCATTTAATAACTGTAACTTTAGACAAATTAACTTCTCTGCACTTCAGAGCCTTCATCTGTACGGTGAGGATGGTAGCACCTGCCTCATAGGTTTATGAGAAATCTGTCAGATAACACTTAAGAAATGCTCTGGATGTTCACTAAACATTTTTACCAGGCTTGGTATCAGGCATTTTACGTGTGTGGCTCTTCATTCTCTGAAAGTAGGCTTTATTGTCCTTGTTTTGCAGGTTAGGAAGCTGAGGTTTAGAAATGCGGTCACACAGAAAATAGGTGGCAGAGCTGGGATTTGAACCTTAGGTCTGTTGGACTCCAGCGCCCAACTCTTTATTTTATTATGCTACTTGCAATGACCTTTATGATTTGAAAGTGTATTTTTTTTCTCTTCTGTAGGATTGCTCCAGTAGGTAGACCACTGCAAATAGAGTGAAAGGAAACTTGCATATATCTTTTGCATAATTCAGAATGTTGAAAGGGGGCCAGTGGTCACTCTGGCTGGGGGCATCTCTCTGCAGTGAGAGGCAGCATGTTCAGAGGAAGAAGAATACAGATGACTGGGGTCCCATCTCCACTCTACTGCTCCTGGCGGCGTGTTCTTAGAATCATGGGATAGCGGGCTTGGAAGAAGTTTTGTAGCTCATCTCAGAGTCTACTTCTCATTTTACAGATGGGGAAATAGTCTGAGAGAGTGAAACACCTCACGCAGGGTCTTTCAGCCAGTTAGAGGCAGAGCCCCACTTGGAGCACAAGACGCTAGATCCTGGTCGAGTGCTTATTCCTCAGTACCACACAGCACTGTGCTTCAGTTCTCCCTTGTTAAAAGGGATGATAATAGCTTTCTAGCTTCCTCACAGGTGGTTGTGAAGTTCAAGTTAAAAGCGTGAACGAGAGCACTCTGATAGGTATAAAGCACCGTATGTACACAAGACAGTCATGCTGTCATTCATTCAAGTACTTGTACCTGCTAAGCCTACATCAGTCCTGGGAGACCTAGGAGGGTCAGTAGATTAATCAAATGAAGAGCTGGCCCTCAGGATACTTTTAGTCTTTTAAAGAAGAGAAGTCCTACAAAAATAATTATAGTTCAAGGCAGGAGACGGACAAAGGAAAGGGTGAGAACTAAATTTTCGTAAGTTCTAATTTTGAGGCAGAGAAGAAAAAGGTTTGGGGACTTTCCTTTATAACTGAGATATAATTCATGTGCCGTAATGTTTACCCTTTTAATGTATACAATTCTGCCCTTTTTAATAGATCCACAAAGTTGCGCAGTCGTCACCACAATCTAATTCCAGAACATTTCTTCGTGCCCCAAAGAAACCCAGACCCTTTAGCTACCACGACCACCCCAGTCACTCCCATCTTCCTCAGTTCCAAGCAACCACTCATGTACTTCCTGTCCCTGTAGCTTTTGCTATTTTTTTAAAATTATTATTATTAAGATTTTACTTATTTATTTGACAGAGAGAGACACAGCTAGAGAGGGAACACAAGCAATGGGAGTGGGAAAAGGAGAAGCAGGCTTCCTAGCGCGGAGCAGGGAGCCCGATATGGGGCTCGATCCCAGGACCCTGGGATCATGACCCGAGCCAAAGGCAGATGCTTAACAACTGAGCCACCCAGGCGCCCCAGCTTTTGCTATTCTTGGCGTTTTGTATAAATGAATTCATATAATATGTGGCCTTATGTGACTGACTTCTTTCAAATAATGTTTTTAAGTTTCATCCCCGTCGTAGCATGAATCAGTGCTTCATTCCTTTTTACAGCTGATGAATATTCCATTATATGGATATATCACATTTTACTTATCCATTTATGGACGTTTACCATTGGTGGACATTTGAGTTGTTTCTACTTTGGGACTATGAACATTCATTTATGATTTTTTGTGTAGACTTATGTTTTCATTTTTCTTGGGTTATACCTAGGAGTGGAATTTCTAGGGTGGTATGGTAACATATGGTAACTCTATGTTTAACTTTTTAAGAGGAGGCTTCCTCCCTCCTTCCCTTCCTTCCTTCCTCCCTTCCGAGAGGGAGAGAGGGGCAGGATGGGGGGAAGAGGGAGAGGTAGAGAGAATCTTAAGCAGGCTCCATGCTCAGTGCGGAACCCAGCGTGGGATTTGATCTCAAGACCCTGAAATCATGACCTGAACTGAAATCAGGAGTTGAACACTTAACTGACTGAGCCATCCAGGCACCCCAAGAGGAGGCTTTTCTTTTTTTTTTTTTTTTAATTTATTTTTTTATTAACATATAATGTATTATTTGCCCCAGGGTACGTGTCTGTGAATTGTCAGGCTTATACATTTCATAGCACTTACCATAGCACATACCCTCCCCAATGTCCATAACCCAACCACCCTATCCCTACCCCCCCCACCTCCCTGCCACCCTTAGTTCATTTTGTGAGTTTAGGAGTCTCTTATGGTTTGTCTCCTTCCTGATCCCATCCTGTTTCATTTCTCTCCCACAACCCCCCGCCCTGCCTCTCAAATTCTTCATATCAGAGAGATCATGTGATAATTGCCTTTCTCTGACTGACTTATTTCGCTTAGCATAATACCCTCCAGTTCCATCCACGTCCTTGCAAATGGCCAGATTTCGTTTTTCTTGATGGCTGCATAGTATTCCATTCTATATATATACCACCTCTTCTTGATCCATTCATCTGTTGATGGACATCTAGGCTCTTTCCATAGTTTGGCTATTGTGGACATTGCTGCTATAAACATTCGGGTGCACGTGCCCCTTCGGATCACGACATTTGTATCTTTAGGGTAAACACCCAGTAGTGCGATTGCTGGGTTGTAGGGTAGCTCTATTTTCAACTTTTTGAGGAACCAAGAGGAGGCTTTTCTTAAGCAGTTTTTTCTTACTGCAAATAATACTGTCACTCACACTTAGTAAGTATTTACAATGTGCCAGTTATCCATATAATCCTCACAACAATTCTGAGGTAGGTGCTATTATTATCTTCATGTAACAGATGAAAAATAGCTAGTATTTCTTGAGCACTTACCACATGCCGGGTATTGTGCTAAGTGTTTTATAATCCATTATCTCATTAATGTTCCCAATAACCCTGTGAGGTAAAAATTATTACATATACTTATATGGCAGGTAAAACAAAAAAACAAAAGCCCAGGAGTTTAAACATAAATAATTTTACCCAAGATCACACAAACTAGTATGTGGTAGAACCAGATTCAGACTTAGGTTTCTTAGAGTTTGAAGCAGGTTCCTAATGGCTATTTCTATATTATAAAAACAATAAATGTTCACAACAGAATACTTGGAAAGTACAGAGGAACAGAAAAAAATACATATATATGTATATATCACCTGTTGTCTTACCAGAGAGATCACTGGCACATTTTTGATACATATGCTTCTTTTTATAACTTTGTAGGTGTGTATACTTTTTGTTTTTGTTTTTCCTCCAGGGCTAAGATGGCCTTGGATATGTCTTAAATCTGATTTTCTTAAATCTGGTTTTCTATTGCATTAATCTTCTATGTTTTGAATGACTCTGTAATAAGAAAGGCTTTTAAAAGAACTTTATTATAGGGGCACCAACATGGCACAGTTGGTGTCTGAGTCTTGGTTTGGGCTCAAGTCATGACCTCAGAGTCATGAGATCAAACCCTGCATCAGGCTCCACAGTCAGCATGCAGTCTGCTTGAGATTCTCTCTCCCACTGCCCCCCCTGCTCATACACACTTTCTCTCTCTAAAATAAATATTTTTTTTAAAAAAAAGACTTTATTAGAATTTCAAATATATACAAAGTAAACAGAATATTGAACTCCCATATATCTGTCATCCTATTTCAATAACAGTTAAAATTCTGCCATTCTTATTTTATCTGTATCTCTTCTGCTTCCCACCTCCATTCTATTTTTTAAGTAAAATTTACAAACATTAAAATTCACTCATTTTGATTGTGCAGTTTTGACAAGTGGATATACTCATGTAACCCATACCCCCAATACTCATGAAATCATACTCCCATCACTATATAGAACCTTTCTATCACTCTAGAAAATTCTCTGGTGTCCTTTCCTTGTTGATCTCCATGTACCCAGGCAACACTTTTTTTTTTCCAGGCAGGCAACACTTTTTTAAACTATATTTTTGCCTATTCTAAAACTTCATATATAGTTGACTCTTGAACAATGTGGGGGTTGGGGCACCAACCCTGCCCCCCTCCATGCAGTCATATATAAATTCGCATATAACTTTTGACTTCCCAAAAACTTAGCAACTAATAGCCTACTATTGACTAGAAGCCTTACTGATAACAATTGACACATATTTTGTATAAGTATTATAAACTGTATTCCTATAATAAACTAGAGAAAAGAAAATTTTATTAAGAAAATCATAAGGAAAAGAAAATAGATTTACAGTAGTGTACTGTATTTATTAAAAAGAATTCCCGTATAAGTGGACCCACATAGTTCAAACTTGTGTTGTTCAAGAGTCAACTGTAAATGGAATCTTCCAGTATGTACTTTTTTAAAGATTTTAATTATTAGAGAGCGAGCGAGTTGGGGAGGAGCAAAGGAAGAGGGACAAGCAGGCTCCACGCTGAGCAGAGCCTTATGGGGGCTCAATCTCACAACCCCGAGATCACAGCCTGAGCCAAAATCAAGAGTCAGACACAACCAACTGAGCCACGCAGGCACCCCCAGTATGTGCTTTTTTATGTCTGGTTTGCTCGGAATATGTGAGATTCATCCATATTGTTACCTGTATCAGTAGTTCCTTTTTAAAAATATAATTTTGGCTGGGGTGCCTGGGTGGCTTATTTGGTTGGGTGTCTGCCTTCAGCTGGAGTTGTGATCTTGGGGTCCTGGGATTGAGCCCCGCATTGGGCTCCCTGCTCGGCAGGAGGCCTGCTTCTCCCTCTCCCACTCCCCTTGCTTTTTTTGTTCCCTCTTTTGCTGTGTCTTTCTCTGTCAAATAAATAAATAAATCTTTTTAAAAAAATACATAATAAGGGCACCTGAGTGGTTCAGTGGGTTAAGGCCTCTGCCTTCAGCTTGGGTCATGATCTCAGGGTCCTGGGATCGAGCCCCACATTGGCCTCTCTGCTCAGCAGGGAGCCTGCTCCCCCCTCTGTTTCTGCCTGCCTCTCCGTCTACTTGTGATCTCTCTCTCTCTCTCTCTCTGTCGAATAAATAAAATCTTTTAAAAATTATATATGTGTGTGTGTGTGTGTGTGTGTGTATTTTATATATATATAAAATAACTTTGGCACATCTGGGTGGCTCAGTCATGAAGCGATGAAGCGTCTGCTTTGGGCTCAGGTCATGATCCCAGGGTCCTGGGATCAAGCCCACATCAGGCTCCCTGCTCATTGGAGAGCCTGCTGCTCCCCTTGCTTGTGCTCTCTATCTCTTTCAAATAAGTAAAATCTTTTAAAAAGAAAGTGATAAGGATGTGGAGAGATTGGAATCTTATACATCCCTGGTGAAATTGTAAAATGATGCAGCCACTATGGAAAAGTTTGGCCATTCTTCAGAAAGTTAAACAGAATTACCATATGACTCAGCAATTCCACTCCAAAGTATATACACAAAAGAATTGAAAACAGGTAGCCAAACAGATAATGTATACAAATGTTCATAGCAGCGCTGTTCACCACAGCCAACAAATGAATGGATAAACACTATGTGATATAGCAGTGCAGTGGAATAGTATTCAGGAGTAGCAAGGAATGAAGTAGTGATAATGAGCTATGGTAATGGACCTCAAAATACTATGCTGAGTGAAAGAAGCCACTCACAAGAGTATGTACAAAAAAGTACATACTGTAAGATTCCATTTACAGAGGCCGCATATTGTAAGATTTTATTTATATAAAAAATCTAGAATAGGTAAATTCATAGATGCAGAAAGTTAATTGGTGGTTGCCAGATACAAAGGAGAGGAAGTAAGAGGGAATGACTACTTAGTAAGTATGATTTTCTTTTGGTGTGATGGAAATGTTTTGGACCTACTTAGAGGTATGGTTGCATAACATTGTGAGTGTACTAAATACCACTGAATTGTACACTTCAAAATGGTTAATTTTATGTGAGTTTCACTTCAATTAAAAAAAGGGAAATACATATCCTTTAGCTATCACTACTCTAAACCCCATCCCCCCCAACCCCAAGGAAACACAAACCTATTTCTGTAGATTTGCCTATTCTGGGCATTGCATGTAAATGGAATTATAGGCATCCCTCAATTCGTGAAAGTTCACATGATGCCATGTCACTTTTATGAAAGACCTTCATTAGCACCTTTTTCTTGCTAACCACAGGAAATCCGAAGATGATTTTTGCTTTTATGAAAAGGGTGAAAATCAGATACCGTGTTCAGCATTTGTTTTGCAGTGAACCCATTATAGAGGCAGTGTACACCCTGAGCAGTGAGGATGGCACCTCCCAGCTTCTCTCCTGGGTGCTACACTCCGCATCAAAGCCACCATAGCTTTGAACTAGGTCTGTGAGCCTCTATGCTTTATCTTCATTTATTTATTTTTATCCATTAGCAAGATAGTATCAGAAAAGCCTGAGAGAGGTTATTTTTTGGGAAAGCTCAAAAATTTTTCCATATAAACTAATGGTAATTGCTTCTTCACTTTTTATCATTGCAGCTTAGGATTGGTTTCATAGGGATGCTTTACTTTTGGTTAGATAGCGGGAGAAACTTGTATACGGCTTGTGGCCTTCTTTCACTTAGCATAACGTCTTCAAGGTTCATCCATGTTGTAACACGTATCAGCACTTCACTGCTGCTTATAACCCAATAACATTCCATTGTGTAGATACACAACATTTTGTCAGTCCATTCATCAGTTGATGGGCATTTGGGTTTCTGTCTTTTAGCTATACAGATAATCCTGTATAACCCTTCTGGTACACACTGTTGTATAGAGTTCCTTTGTTTTTAACAAAGTCACCTTTTTCCTCCTGGTCATACAATTCTAAGCTAGCAGAAGTGAGAAAGTCGTCCCACTTTGTGTGCCCCACCACCCTACAATGGAATCCCCAATGTCAGCTTTGTTGCTCTGGTAGGGAAGAAAGTAAGGGAGAAATGTTGTAACCATGCCACTGAGCATAGATCAGGAGCTATCAAGTCTTTAACTAGAGTTCAGATTTGGCTGATAACATCTGTTGAGCACCTACTGTAATCCAGATACTATTTTGTACCTTCCTATATATTTTATTTATTCCTCACAACAACCAATTGAAGTAGATGAGCATCCCCATATTACACATGAGGAAATTTAACTCAGAAAGATTAAGTAACTTGCCTAAGTAGGTACGAATTGGAACAACAAGGGGGCTGGACTTCAGGCCCAAGTGCCCAAGTATTTTACAGACCCAAGTGCCTAAGTATTTTAAGTTTGCTTCCCTTTCTGCTACATTAACCAGAGCCCAACCCAGGACTGTGGCACACCTGAAATGGGTAGTTCGTCATGTTTATTTGGAAATTACTTTTCAATCTTTGGTTCCAGGTGAGTAATCTTTGCCAGGTGTACTTTGTTCTAAGGCTTGTTAACCTCAGGCTATTACTGGTACCCTTTGCATTATGAAGTAGATTAATTCCTCCAGATTGAGCTATTAATTGAACTTTCTTACTAACTTCCTTTGTAATACAGAGATCTGCCTATGGAAGAAAGTTTCCCAATAGCCTGAGTTAAAAGTTTGTGGAAGGGATAGGGTTAGGTGAAACATGCTCGGCATTTTAGGCTCTAGGAGTAGAATACCTTTTGGGAGGAGTATCTTATGCATGGCAGCTCATATTTTCTATATAACATTATGTCATGTTTTCCTCTGTGCCTTTTAGGCATTTTTGTATTTTTCATATTCCCAACTCCCAGAAACTAGCTCCCTCCTTCCTCCTTTTATCGAGTGTCAACTGGAGCTGGCCTGCAGTACCCTCAATGACAGCAGATGCCATTCCTAAACCTTTGTACTTTAGCTAGAGAGATTTTTTGTTTTTAAAGATTTTATTTATTTGACAGAGAGAAACACAGCGAGAGAGGGGACATAAGCAGAGGGAGTGGTAACGGGAGAAGCAGGCTTCCCAACAAGCAGGTTGCCCAATGCGGGGCTCGACCCCAGGACTCTGGGATCATGACCTGAGCCGAAGGCAGACGCTTAACGACTGAGCCACCCAGGCGCCCCGGCTAGAGAGATTTTTTTATTGAGCTTTTATGTTCTGCAAATTAGCCCTCAATGTCATTAAAGCTTTAAGGGCGAACATAAGGGTATATTCAGTTCACAGTGCTAGCCTTAGAATGAAGAATACACATTAAAAGTTCCTTGTGGTCTGTTACTGTCCTAGTTTTTTTGCTAGTGATTTACATGTCTCCTTTCTTGCTCTCCTGCCATATGTTTAGTTTGTTTCCCCCACTGTCATTTTTGTGCTTTCTTCTAAGATATATGAATAAATGAGTATAAATAAGATTTAATTTATTATTCCTGTTGTTCCTTCTGAATTTACTGTCCTAGCTGTTCATTTTGGTCATTCAGTTAAATTAGCCTTTTTCAGTCCATCTGCAGTATTATGGTCACAATAGCCTTGATGCTATTGATATATTCAATTCATGACAACTATATTGTGTGCTCTTGAAGAGAAGGGTCTGTGTTTGGGTTCTTTGCTGTATTTTCAAAGTGTAGTGTGGTACTGGCATAATAGGCATTGAAAATGTTATCTTATGGATTCTCGAAGTCACTTATTTCAGTCTTTTGCATCTCAGCAGAACTGAACATATAATTTACATACTGCACCAGAGACAGAAATCCCCTCAATGTAGTCTTTTCTGATGTTTAATCATAAATATATAAGTTCCTTTCTTCATTTTCAAATGTCTCCATCATGCCATTCTATATCTGTGAGTTCTCTTTGTTCAATAGAATTGATTACTCCAGAATGCTCCTTAAAATAATGCTTTTGAAATTTGACTGTGATTAAATCTCCTCATATTCAAATAACTATTCCTTTATTGATTTGATTATATGTGTTTGAGAGATTTTTTTTTTAAAGATTTTATTTATTTGACAGCGAGAAACCCAGCGAGAGAGGGAGCACAAGCAGAGGGAATGGTAGCAGGAGAAGCAGGTTTCCCGCGGAGCCGATGTGGGGCTCGATCCCAGGCCCCTGGGATCTGACCTGGGCCAAAGGCAGACGCTTAACGACTGAGCCACCCAGGCGCCCCTGTCTGAGAGATTTTTGAATTAAAGTATGAAACTAATTATGCCCCTTACAGATTTGAGGGTATTTACCACCTAATGTAAACCTTTTAAATAAATCTGTACTTAGAAGGGTTTCCAGTTATGCTTCTGCCTAAAAAAATTTGTGGAAGGCACTGAATCCATGTTGCCTGAGAGAGGGGTGAAGGTGGGCTGTGCTCTAGAATGAGCTTTCTGCTGGTGTGCTACCATTTCTTCTCAGGGTGGGAACGGAAATGTTCATGAAAATACTGAGCAGTAGTTGTGGTAAATTTGACATTTTGGAAAAAAAAAATTGACATTTTGATTCTTAAACCTCTGCCTTCCAGTCTGATACTGTTTTAAATCCCACTTTCCATTTTACCATTTACCTGACTTGTAGTGAGGGGTTTTTATTTTTGTCTACTTTCTCTGCTTTTTCCTCCTTTTGTTCTTTTTAGTTTTTCTAAGTACATACCTATCTCAGCTAAAGTCTCTTGCCTTTGATTCTCTGCTTTCTCATGTGCTATGTCTTTCATCCCAGTGAGTAGTCCCCCATGTCTAGCACAGTACCTGGTACTTGGTACAAACCCAGTTACTACTTTAGGAAACTTATTGAATGAGTAGTAACAATTTAGTTGACTTATAGTGATCGTTACTCTAGGAAATTACATACCCCAGTAATTTATTCACATATACAAAGTGGTTAAGAGTGTACATACAGCTCTGGTTTGAGTCCCTGCCCCAGCTTCACTTATTACCTGTGTGACATTGTGAAAATTGTTTCATGTCCATGACTGTGTCCTCTTTCCTCTGTAAGATGATGATAGTAATAACATCCACCATACAAGCTTTTTGAATCAGCCTTCCCCCGCACCTCCCCCACACCCTTAACAGTGGTTGTTCTCTCTCCTCCAGAAGCGACCTCCCCGAGTTCTTTGTGACTTCTTGTCATTTGTGTTTCGGCTTTCCCTATGATCCTTTGCCTTATTTCTTAAATTCCAGCATTCCTCTGTATCAGATAGAATTTGTAGCTGTAAGCAACAGAAACCCACTCTGGCTGATTTTTGAAAAGTTACTAGGGAAACTCACAAAATATCAAGGAAGGCCACAAAGCCAGACTTGAAGAATGGGCTAGAACAAGGGAAGTTGGGTAGCAGCCAGGACTCTCAGCCAAAATCATTCACAGAACCAAACCATGAGGTCACTGCTGCCGCTT
The DNA here is from genome assembly GCA_028646535.1 of Procyon lotor. NCBI lineage: Eukaryota > Metazoa > Chordata > Mammalia > Carnivora > Procyonidae > Procyon > Procyon lotor. Next base: position 16,960,321 of record CM053606.1, read on the forward strand.
ATACAGCTGACACCACTACCACCAGCTGACTGGGCTTTACTGGCCACTCTAGCCACACCTTGCTGCCAGCCTGGACTCTCCGTGGTCCTCTGATTCTCTGACACCGGATCCCAATAAAGGTCTGGGGCTGATGTGTCTGATCGGAATAGCCTGGGCCATATGTACACACTCTAGCTCTAAGGGAGCTCAAAGAATCTTAGTCTCCACCATTCCCACCTCACAGTGGGAGGCATTCTGTCTTCTGCCAGACTATTAGGTGGGAGATTCCCAACTTAAAAGAAGGGGTTCAAATGCTGAAAACTCCACAAATATGTGCTACGTCTTCTTTGACCTCACATCTAAAAGTAACCCATCGGTCACTTTAGTATCAACTAGTTCTATTTTCATCACAGCACATTTCACTACTGGATATATTCTTATATTATTTGTATTGTTGTTTATCTGTCCCCTTCTCCTAGAATGTTAGTACCATGAAATTTAAGGAACTTTTGTTCACTGCTGTATCCCCTGGGCCTGGAATACTACCTGGCATACAGGAGAAGCTTCTTGTGCTCATTTGTTGGAATGAATAAATATATAAAGCCTTTAGCACAATTCCTGGTACATAGTTAAGTGTATATTTGGCAACTTACTATTTCTTAGGAGATAAAAACATTTATGTTCTTTTTAATTTAAATTCTGTTAATTAATGTGTAATTTGTTTCAGGGGTACAGGTCTGTGATTCATCAGTCTTCTATAATACCCAGTGCTCATTACAATACATACCCTCCCCAGTGTCCATCATCCATTACCCCATCCCTCCTCCCTCCTCCCCTCCAGCAACCTTCAGTTTGTTTCCTGAGATTAAGAGTTTCTTATGGTTTGTCTCCTTCTCTGGATTTGTCTTATTTCATTTTTTTCCTCTTTTTCCCTATGATTCTTTGCTTTGTTTCTTAAATTCCACATATCATTGAGATCATATGATAATTGTCTTTCTCTGATTGACTTATTTTGCTTAGCAAAATACCCTCTAGTTCCATCCAAGCTGTTGCAAATGGCAAGATTTCCTTTTTTATGGCTGCATAATATTCCTTTATATATACACCACATCTTCTTGATCCATTCATCTGTTGATGGACATCTGGGTTCTTTCCATAGTTCGGCTATTGTGGACATTGTTACTGTAAACATTGGGGTACAGGTGCCCCTTCACATCAGTACATTTTTATCTTTGGGGTGAATACCCAGTAGTGCAATTCCTGGGTCATAGGGTAGCTCTATTTTCAACCTTTTTTTTTTTTTTAGGATTATTTATTTATTTATTTGACACAGAGAGATCACAAGTAGGCAGACAGAAGGGGGGAAGCAGGCTCCTGCTGAGCAGAGAGCCCGATGTGGGGCTCAATCCCAGGACCCTGAGATCATGACCTGAGTTGAAGGCAGAGGCTTTAACCCACTGAGCCACCCAGGCACCCCTCTATTTTCAACTTTTTGAGGAACCTCTGTACTGTTTTCCAGAGTGGCTACACCGCTTGCATTCCTAACAGTGAAGGAGGGTTCCCCTTTCTCCACATCCTCGCCAACATCTGTTGCTTCTGCACTTGTTAGTTTTAGCCGTTCTGACTGGTATGAGGTGATATTTCATTGTGGTTTTGATTTGTATTTCCTTGATGCCAAGTGATGTTGAGCATTTTTTCATGTGTCTGTTGGCCATTTGGATGTCTTCTTTGGAGAAATGTCTGTTCATGTCCTCTGCCCTATTGTGACTGGATTATTTTGTTCTTTGGGTGTTGAGTTTGATAAGTTCTTTATAGATCTTGGATATTAGCCCTTTCTCTGATATGTCATCTGCAAATATCTTCTCCCATTCTGCCGGTTGTCTTTTGGTTTTGTTGACTGTTTCCTTTGCTGTGCAAAAGCTTTTCATCTTAATGAGGTCCTGATAGTTCGTTTTGCCTTTGTTTCCCTTACACTATGGAGACATGTCTAGCAAGAAGTTGCTGCAGCCGAGGTCACAGAGGTTGCTGGTTGTGTCGTCCTCTAGGATTCTGATGGATTCCTGTCTTACATTTAGGTCTTTCATCCGTTTTGAGTCTATTTTTGTGTGTGATGTAATGAAATGGTCTGGTTTCATTCTGCGTGTGGTCGTCCATTTTCCCAACACCATTTGTTGAAGAGACTGTCTTTTTTCCATTGGATATTCTTTCCTCTTTGTTGAAGTTGAGTTCACCATAGTACTTATATTCTTTTAAAAATAAAATTAAAGAAAAAATATTGTACCTACATTATTTCACTTGACCTCTTTAGTAGTCTTCCAAGAAAAAGAGTGTTCACATGAAGCATATGGGCCTTTTTCTGGTGAGGCATATGTGGCCCCTTCAGTGTTTGTTCTAGTTCTTCCTGTGCCTGTGAGACACAGCAGTGAGAGCCTATGTGGAGAGACTGAGATTTGACCATGGCCACATAGTTTACTTATTACCAGATATTTCCTTTCTCAAACATAGTTTTGATAATAGTATTTATTGAAAAAGCAGCATGTTGTCATATAAACATTTGGTGTGATGTAAGCATTTTCCTTCATAGGTAGAATTTCTGATGCTGCTTAATATCAGATGGCTATACATTGTTTAGCCATTACTCTATCATTGGAAATTTTGGTCCTTTTAATTTTTTTGTTTTTACAGAATCTGTCATGCGGGTACCTGGTTGGTAGAACATGCGAGTCTTGATCTCAGGGTCCTGAGTTTGAGCTCCATGTTGGGCATGGAGCCTACTTAAAATAAAAAAATAAAATAAAAACAAAATCTTCGATGAATATGCTTGGGTATAGAACTTTTGTATTTCCTATCGCTTCTCGGCCTTTTGGCTAAGATCAAGTGTAGAACTTTTGTATTTCTTATATTTTACATTTTCGCATGGTAAGTTATCATAAATGAAATTAGTAGGTTTTTCTAACTATCAGAGTTTATAACAAAGAAGTAAGTTGCTTCAAGAAGTGAGACAGAAAGCCTACCTGCCAGGATATTGATGAGGGATTTCTTTATCAGATTGGATCTTAGACAAGATCACCTTTACCTTTCCTATCCACCTTTGATTTTGTGAATCTGTTAGACGGTTGAGTGCTGTCTGTGATACTGATTTGGTTTTGGGGAGAGCCAAGATGAGGGTCAACGATTCAAAGTATAATTAAAAGACTGGTTGCCTTAGATTCATACTGAGCAAGTGAAACTTGACATCTTTCTTGCTACATACCTTGTTCTTATTTTCAGGATATTCTCCCATCTTCCTTCAGACTTCTATCCAACCCTCCATTTTCTGGTGAAGCATACATGACTTTTGTTTGTTGCAAATACTACAAAGTGTTTGTTGCAATACTTCCTGTGTCTCTGAGTTATTGTTTCCCCCTTTTCATCTTCCAGAGATTCTTCAACATTGTGTAGCAGGGCCAACACACCGTGTCATAAATCATAGGCAATAGCCAGTTCACTAGGTAGGCTGTTGAACTGTTTTGGGGGATAGAACTAGGGCTCCGAAGCTACTACTCTATTCCATCCCTCAAGGTTTGATGGGTTTTTTTTCCCCAGGTAATTAAATGTGTGTCTTGTGGACCTGGGCTTGGCTGGAATGCTCAAGGGTCCTGAAGATCCTTCTATAGCTTCCTGCTGTTGAATTCCATTAAGAGAAGATGGCAAAAGTCAACATAACTAGAGACCTCATCCGTAGGCAGATCAAGGTAAGCACCTTAGACCTTTGTACAAGAGCATGAGGTCCTTTCTTCCTAATAGATTCATTTTACCGTGGGAGAAGCTGAGGTCTGAAGACCTTGATTTGCCTGAAGTCACATAGCTACTTAGTGGCAGACCTAGGACGAGAATCAAGGTCTCTTGACTCCCATCTTCTTCTGCCTAGGAACATGGAATTCATGGAGACTCCTCTGTCCCAGTGCTTTGTACCTGGTCTGCTGAAATTAATGAAAGCTGGTGAAGGAAGGGAGCCATCAGTGTGTTGTCTATGTGCATACACAACTGTGTGTGCATATGTAGGTTTATGTGGGAGGTGCTACAGCAGGAGAAACTATGGCATCTTCATGTTGTTCTAGCTGCTAATTTGTGCATCTAACAGAACCTGGAAGAGTCTTAGTCCCAGTTCAGCTTAAACTCTTTCTTCTTTTCTTTAAGGGTCTCCTGCACCTCACCTGTGCAGTTGGTACATTCTGTGAAATGAATGAACAACCAGGCAGTCAAGTTCATTTAGCAAGGTAGCCCAGGCTTTGTCAAGGAAACCTGCAGTAAAGGAACACAGGGATTTAATGGAAGAGTTTCCACCAAAACATGATGGGCTTCCGCTCAAGAACCCCAAGTGGGGGTCAGGAGCTTAAGACCCTAATTTACTTATAGGACTTGAGTCATTTTACTTCCTTATATTTTCTGTTGTTAAATGATGATAATGTCTGCCTTTAGGCAGATCACAGAGAATGAAATCTGAAAGTTCTTTGAAAGTTCTTTTTTTTTTTTGAAGTTCTTTGAAAAGGTTAAGTGCTAAAAAAATTTTTTTAATTAAAAATCTTTAAAAAATAAGTGGCAGACAGAATAAGCTGTGATCATCATCAAAAAGGATTGAATCTATGCCTCTACATGAGCTGTGTACTTTGTGTACATCATTCTGTTTCATGTTTTTTCCCCTGAGTCCCTGGATCCTTTGGGGGCTTTGTCCATTTGTGGGGTTTTGTAATTTCATTAGACTGGATGGCCTTCAAGGGCAAGGACCATTTCCTAGGGGCACAGAATCAGAATTGGAGGGACCATGCAAGTTATTTTTTTTCCTACGAATATCCCCCACAATATGTGTCCTAAAGATGGTGCCCACCCACTCCAGCCTAAGAATGCAAACTCCCTATTTGTTGTTTTCAATTTTTTTCATTTTTTCTTTTCCTCCTCCTCCTCCTTCTTTTTTTGTAACTCAACAGCACAACTTTGTGCTTAATTTTATACTCTTTTATTATTATTCTCTAGCCCTTGCCCAAGTATAGTGCAGGCTCCTGTAGGCCAATTTCTTGTTACCGGTTATAGATCCTGTGGTGCCCAGCACAGTGCTGAGTACATAATAGGCACATAGTAAATCATGTTGGATTAAGTTAATGAAACTGTGAGTTTGTATCTGTCCCCCAGGAGCGGGGTGCCCTGAGCTTTGAGCGGCGCTACCATGTCACTGACCCCTTTATCAGGCGGCTGGGCCTGGAAGCAGAGCTACAGGTAAGAAATCCAGTTTGCACACTAGATGCAGATGGCAAGGTCTCCATTTTCTGTCTGTAGAGAACCCTCTGCATTATTCAAGGCATGAACAAGTTTTTCTCTGCAGGTCATACCTGATGGTTACCTCTCCTTTCCAGCAGTTTTATTAGGCAGGTAAATATAGGCAGATGAATCAAGGTTAGTGATTGGCATGATCATGCAGAAATTGTTTCTTGGTCATATTATTTGCTGTGTGCTTGGAAAAAGATTGTTGAATGTGTACCACTATTTTTACTATTGGCTTGGACAATAATTATTACCTTTGCAAAGGAAGTTAGAGTTTACATAGTGTTTTTACACACACACACACACACACACACACACACACACTCTTTCTCATTTTAGCTTCAAGTAATGTTGGGGATATAGAGAATGGGTATTTAAAAAAAAAAAAAAGGTTTAAAAAGGTCAAGAACCTTGTCCAGCATTGTCCTGACCATTCCATGGAAAGCCAGTCCAGAAGTTCAGCTTTTTCATTGTGTCCAACACAGAGACACTCTATAATGTTATAATGTTAGTTCCATTCCCTTTCCTTCCTCCAGATCATGTTTTGAATCCAACTTTTAGAAGTCCTGTCCAACTTAGTGTTATCAGTGAGTTGAGCTGGAATTCTCTTTGCTGGGGTGCCTGGGTGGTCTACTCAGTTAAGCGTCTGCCTTCAGCTCAGGTCATGATCCCAGGGTCCTGGGATCAAACCCTGCATCTAGCTTCCTGCTCGGCAGGAAGTTGGCTTCTCTGTCTCCCTCTGCCTGCCACTCCTCCTGTTTGTGCTTCACCCTATCTCTCTGTCAAATAAATTAACAAAATCTTTAAAAAAAAAAATTCTCTTTGTTACCTTCAAGTTAATGTTCATAAGTGATCATATTGATCTTAAAAAGAGACTAGGAAGAAATTTATTGAATGTTCAGTGTTATGTTGAGGTAGCGAGATTACAGATGATTGTTACTGCTTTCTTTTAATTATAAACTTCTTTCCATTTAAAAATATAACTACATTAATACTGATGATTTTGAAAAGATAAGTAAAAATTACATCTTAGTCCCATCTCCCTAATAACATTATTATTAGCATTTTGTGAACTTCCTTTTATCTCCTGCATATTTTCACGTAATTGTAATCAACTTTACATTGAATTTAGTATCTTAACATGTAATAATCCTTTTCTCCATGATACCAAGTAGTCTTCACTTTTGCTTATACTTTTTCTAACTATAGAAGTAATAAATATTATCTTTTTTTTTTTTTTTAAAGATTTTACTTATTTATTTGACAGAGGGAGATCATAAGTAGGTAGAGGCAGGCAGAGAGAGGGGAAAGCAGGCTCCCTGCTGACCAGAGAGCCTGATTCGATGCGGGGCTTGATCCCAGGACCCTGAGATCATGACCTGAGCAGAAGGCAGAGGCTTTAACCCACTCTGAGCCACCCAGGCGCCTCATAAATATTATTATAATAGAAAATATGGAATAGAAAGATATGGAGAAGGAAACAAAATTACTTTAAATTCTACTCTCTAGAGATAAACATTGTTAACATTTGGTATACTGCCTTTGTACATTATAAAGCAGAATACTAATTAAGAGATTGGTATTGGAGCTAGATAAATTTAGGGTTTTATTTGTGTGGCGTCTTTTTTAAGATTTTATTTATTTATTTGATAGAGACAGCGAGAGAGGGAACACAAGCAGTGGGAGTGGGAGAGGGAGAAGCAGGCTTCCCGCTGAGCAGGTCCTGGGATCAAGCCCTGAATCAGGCTCTCTGCTCAGCAGGGAGCCTGCTTACCCCCCACCCCCGCCTGCCTCTCTGCCTACTTGTGATCTCTCTCTGTCTCCCTGCCAAATAAATAAATAAAATCTTAAAAAATATATATATATAAAAACTATAAACTGTTTCCTCACTAGCTATATGGCCTTGTACAGGTTACCCTAGTTTCCTGACCTGTGAAGTAGAGCAGTAACTGAGAATTGTTGTGATGATTAAATGAAATTTGTGTGAAGCACTAACACAGTGCCTGGATCATAGAAAGCTAGTTCAGTAAATAACAATTACGATTCTTTAAAGATTTTTTTAAAGATTTTATTTATTTATTTGACAGAGGGAAAGAGATCACAAGTAGACAGAGAGGCAGGCAGAGAGGGGGGAAGGAGGCTCCCTGCTGAGCCAAGTGCCTGATGTAGGGCTCAATCTCAGAACCCTGAGATCATGACCTGAGCCGAAGGCAGAGGCTTAACCCACTGAGCCACTCAGGTGCCCCAACAATTATGATTCTTAAGCCTTCCAGTTTTTTGTTTTTGTTTCTGTTTTTTTAAAGATTTTATTTATTTGACAGAAATCACAAGTAGGCAGAGATGTAGGCAGAAGGCAGAAGGGGCGGGGGCTGGGGGGGGCAGGCTTCCTGCTGAGCAGAGAGCCCCATGCGGGGCTCAATCCCAGGATCCTTAGATCATGACCTGAGTGGAAGGCAGAGTCTTAACCCAAACCCACTGAGCCACCCTGGCACCCGAAGTCTTCCAGTTTTTTTAATATAAATTTTTTTCCCCACAAATGGGGCTCATACCATTTAAATCATTTGGTAAACTCTCTTATACTTTTATATCATAACTGCTTTCCCATATTTCTAAAAATTCTTTGAAAACATAATTTTTAAGACATTTATTCTTTATTGTTTTGGAGTTTCTTTCTGTATCTCCTTCAAAACATAACTCAAAGTATTCTTCTAGTGCAGCTGCGGACGGGGCCTGGAAGATTTTACCTCCAAGGGGATATTTAGCAATGTGTAGGAACAATTTTGGTTGTCCAAATGAGGAGGATACTACCAGCATATAGTGGACAGAGAATAGGGATGCTGCTAGACCTCCTACAATGCACAGTATAACAAAGAATGTGCGACTAAGAATTATGCAGCCCAAATGCCAGCCATGCCGTGGTTGAGAAACCCTGCTATGGTGGATGTTGAGTAGACAGTGATCACTGGCTGGCTGTTTCTTTTAGCTGTGCCTCCACCCAACCCATACTCTCCTCCATCTCTTCCTAGTTAAGTAACTTGATCCAAAATAGACTTGGAAGCTTTTATGAACATGAAACAGGATCCCATCTATTGTTTCCCAAAGTTTGGAACTCAAATACAAAATTACCTTAAGGTGAAGTGTTTCAATTTGCACTTCCCTAACCTACGTAGCAGTACATATTATGAAAATGTACAGATTTCAATATTAAAAAAAAAGAAAAGAAAAGAAAAGAAACAAAAACTCTAGTTTAAATCCCAGCTTTGCCACTCGTGAGACTTAGAGAAGTGAGAGCAGATGAAAAGAAGATGACTGGGAGAAAAATAGGTTTGGGAGAGTTTCAGGGGTTGGACATATTAAATTTGGAAGCCTGTTGGGTAGCTTTATGGAGATGTCAAGTAAGTCGGCGATTGATGATACTAATTGGGAGAGGACTGTGGACTGGAGGGAGCAATCCAAAGATTCCAATCTAGGAGCCATAGAGACTAGGGCCCAAGACTAGCTGTGGAGACACTCGAGCTATTAGAAGTTGATTACAAGCTAAGAAGATAAAAAGTTACCGAAGAAAAGAGTCTTCAGTGAAGAAGAAAGGAAACAAAACCAGAAGAGTATAAAGGCCACGTAACAAGAATATTTTAAGAAAGGAGTGGTCACTTCTGCTCCGTGCTTTTGAAAGTTTGGGCAAGATGAGAACAATGCATACGGTCTTTACTGGAGCAGTTTTACTGGAGTGGTGGGAACAGATGCTAGTTGAAGGGGTTGTAAGGGGATTGGAGGTAAAGAAATGACAACCATAATGTAGACAGCTTTCTTGATTTCTCTTTCTTTTTTAAAGAGACTGATGGAAATTTATCTATTTATTTATTTAATACAGACTTTTCCCCCAGATGAGAGGAGATAGGATGTAATGAGTAAAAAGGGCAAATTATAAAAGATACCTTCTCTTGGCCCTCTACATCTGCTATTCACCTTTCTTCAGCTCTCTTGCCCTCCTGTCTTTGAGTTGGCTTTAACCGATGGGCGGGGCGTGGGGGGTCATTTCAGAAGATGGGAGGAAGAATGACATCTTTTTTATTCCCTCTTTTTTTCCTTCAAAGTCATTTTACTTTGTGTTTTCAGCTTCACAGAGTTGTGTAGACAACTCTTGAAAAAACTTTATTTACAAAAGGAAGTGGAGAACTAGAGAAGTGACTAGGTCTGTGGGATCGAGGGAGATTAATAAGAATGGAAGAAATTCTAGCATGTGATTATGTCGATGGCAGGGGAAGGTTTGCTGATGTAGTAGGACAGAATAATTGAAGGAGCAAAGTGCTGGGGAAGGCTGGAGGCAGTGGGATTCAGAGTTCAAGCAGTTCAGGCCTTTGATAAAAGCCAAGACATTTCTATCATTGTTACAAGGTCCAGTGGGTCTAGGATCAGGAGAGACATAGACTGGAATAAAAACTGAAGTGTCACTGACAGAGAGATAGTCTATAGTAGCAGTTTTCAAAGTGTTGTCTGCAGACCCCTGGGAATCCCCATGACTTTTTCAAGGGAGTCTGTGAGGTCAAACTACTTTCATAGTAGTATCAAGACAGTGTTTGCAAAACAAAAATTAATTCATTTAAAATTTGCAAAAATGGGGCACCAGGGCGGCTCAGTCAGTTAAGCATCTACCTTTGGCTCAGGTCATGATCTCAGGGACCTAGAATCAAATCCTGCATTGGGCTCCCTGCTTAGTGGGGATTCTGCTTCTCCCTTGCCCCTGCCTACTGTGTTCTCTGTCTTTCTCAAATAAATAAATACAATCTTTAAAAATAAATAAATAAAATTTGCAAAAAAAAAAAAAGTGTGTAAAACTACTGTCACCTTAGCATAGATTAAGGCAAATAGCATCAAACTGTCATTGACTTGTTAACACCATGCATTTGTGGTAACCAAAAAAAAAAAAAAAGCAGGTTTTACTTAAAATGTCTTTGACATGAAACAATAATTTTAGTTACTAGTAACTTACTAATTTTAGTTATTAAGTTTTTAGTAACTAAAAAAAATTTAGTCACTAATTTTTTAGTAACTAAAAAACTACTAGTTTTATTAAATCTCAGCCCTTAAGTACATATTTCTTCAGTATGATGTATTACGGGGTGGGAAGTGTCCATAAAGTACTGCGGCTGCCAAGCACACTCTGATGGTTGTCTTGAGGAGGAAGCACTTGTGCAGTTGTTCGAGTTGCAAGTCCCACTACTTTCCATGAAGTACCATCTGAAAGAACCAGACAAAAACTGGTTATTCATCACTTCTCGGCCTTTTGGCTAAGATCAAGTGTAAAAACTGGTTATTCAAATACGAGTATTTGGCAGAAATTTTCTTAGAAAAGTGAATGAACTGAGCTGTCACTTCAAGAAAAACAACTGACAGGGGCACCTGAGTGGCTCATTCATTTAGCATCTGCCTTCGGCTCAGTTCATGATCCCAGGGTCCTGGGACTGAGCCCTGCATCGGGGCTCAGCGAGGAGCCTGCTTCTCCTGCTCCCACTTCCCCTGCTTGTGTTCCTTCTCCCGCTGTGTCTCTCTCTGTCAGATAAATAAATAAAATTAAAAAAAAAAAAAAGAAAGAAAAGAAAAACAACTGACAGTATTTGTTGCCAAGGATAAAACTTGAAATTCTAGGCAAAAAAAAAAAGGGGGGGGAGAAAGAGAAAGAGAATATAGGAAAACCTGTATCTGCCACAGTGAGCTTGATAACTTGTCAATACTTAAAAGACTTTTTTGGACGAGATCTGTGGTGATACAAATGTCAACAGTGTTGTATAATGAATGCTAACATTAAAGATCTTTAAATTCAGTGAGTCAGTGTTTTCAAAATGACCAGTGTATGATGTAACAGCCCTTACATGTGTAAAAGACCTGTGTGTAATACAGACTAGAGCAATGCGCTTTAACAATAGGAAGATACTAATAGTTATTTATGTGGTTTCAGATTCTACATTGTAACTTAAGAAACCATTACTTGTGGAGTTTTGGTGCAGTATCAAAGAAGGATATCTATAATTATCTGAAAAGGCTATTACAATACTCCTCCCTATTGCAACTACTTATCTTTGTGAAGCTGTATTTTCGTTATATACTTCAACCTAAATAACATGTTGCAACAGACAATACAAAAGTAGGTATGAGAGAACCCAGTTACCTTCCATTAAGCTAGACATTATGCAAAGCCACTCTTGTTATTAAATTCTTTTGTCTTAGAAAATATATTTACTTTTCATTTAAAATGTGTTAACTTACCATTTTTGTTATTTTTAAATGAAAATAATATGAAATATTGCCATTTTAATGTCTAATATGGTGTAAGTATCAATAAGTATAACCCCTATAAACAAAAGCTCTTTGGGATCCTCAGTAATTTTTTTTTTTTAATTTTATTTATTTGACAGAGAGAGACACAGTGAGAGGGACCACAAGCAGGGGGAGTGGGAGAGGGAGAAGCAGGCTTCCCACAGAGCAGGAAGCCCGATGTGGGGCCTGATCCCAGGACCCCGGGGATCAGGACCTGCGCTGAAGGCAGACGCTCAGTGGCTGAGCCACCCAGGCACCCCAGTATCCTCAGTAATTTTTATTTAAAGGTGTTTTTGAGGGGTCTGGTGGGGGGGGTTTGGTGGGTTTTTTTGTGTGTTTGTTTTGTTTTGTTTTGTTTGAGAGAAACAGAGATAGCAAGAGAAAGCATGAGGTGGGAGGAGAGGGAGAAGCAGGCTCCCTGATGAGCAGGGAGCCCATTGCAGAGCTTGATCCCAGGACCCTGAGATCATGACCTGAGCCCAAAGAAGGCACTTAACCGACTAGGCCACCCAGGCAGGCACCCCTGGGATCCTCAGTAATTTTTAATAGTGTAAAGGGGTCTTGAGACTAAGAAATTTGAGTACCACTGCTCTTATAAGAGCCGTGAAATAGGATGAGTGGATAATATCACTTGGGGACAAAGTAGGAAGTGAGAGAAGGAAGCTCAGGACCAAGAACCAAGGTGGTTCACACATTTACAATTGCCTGTTACTGCTCTTCCTCTATCCACAGGAACCAGAAAGAATAGGCATAGAGGTGGGAGAACATGGTTATCGGGGAAACCAAGGAGGAGGGAAAGTTCAACAGTACTGAGTTTTAGAGTCTTAACTCCCAAAAGGCTATCTTATTTCCCTCTTTCCTGGTTTGAGGTTGGAGGGGATATCTTTTTGTGATTGTCCTGCCTGACGAATAGTAATTAAGATACCATAATGAGTCATATGACCTTTGTTAGATAAGTCTAAGTTCAGCACTCATTTCTTCATCAGTAAAATAATATCCATATCCTGTTAGGTTTGTGAGGAGGGATAAACAAGTTAATTTGTGTTAAGTACTTAGCACAGTGCCTAGCATATTGTAAAACTCATGTTATATAGCACTCAAATATTAGCTGATATTAATTGTTGTTGTTTTAAGATTTTATTTATTTATTTGACAGAGAAGATCACAAGTAGGTAGAGAGGCAGACAGAGAAAGAGGGAAGCAGGCTCCCCGTTGAGCAGAGAGCTCGATCCCAGGACCCTGAGATCGTGACCTGAGCCGAAGGCAGAGGCTTTAACCCACTGAGCCACCCAGGTGCCCTTAATTGTTGTTATTTGTAGAAAGCTCTTAAGTTTCCCAAGATGCCAATTTGATGGCATCTAGCTTTTTTAAACACTTTACTGTCATTTCCTTTCCTTGTTTTATTTCATATGGACTCTGTTAGTTAGCAGCAGTTCATTTCTAGTATTAGGAAGATGTGATTATTTGGGGCTGGAGGTGGGATAAAATCAACAGTAAAAGCTCCTGTCTTTTTGTGGTTGTTGATTATAATATTCTTTATTATCTGGGGAAGATTTTTTTCTTGGATTTCCTAATTTACTACTTTGTATGCTTTTGAAAGACGCAAAAGGATAACTTTTTTTTTTTTTTTAAGATTTTTATTTATTTATGTGACAGAGGGATCACAAGTAGGCAGAGAGGCAGGCAGAGAGAGTGGGGGAGGCAGACAGAGAGAGAGGGGGAAGCAGGCTCCCTGCTGAGCAGAGAACCCGATGCGGGGCTCGATCCCAGGACCCTGAGACCATGACCTGAGCCCAAGGCAGAGGCTTAACCCACTGAGCCACCCAAGCGCCCCGCAAAAGGATAACTTAAAGAGAACTCCTAGGACAGAGTGCTGAACATTGAGTAGATGTTCATGAAAAACCTGTTGGCTTGATTGGGGTTTTTTTTTTTTTTTCTATGTTAAGAGTTTGCTTTTTAAGTCTTATCCCCATACCACTTCTCTACCTTCCAGCTTAATAATCCTGCCCTATTTTTACTTTCTGACCTTCTAGTTTGCATTTTGAGTTTAACCAGTCTGCTATTTTGTTACCTTTCCTGTATGTGTAGAATTTATACCCAAAAAGATGCCTATTTAAAAAGCATCCAAGTTAACTTTGATAACTTTATTTCTTGGATATTCTTTCCATTGCATTCATCCTTCCAGTTCTGTAAGCTTTTGAAAAGTCTACTTTGCAAAGCTGATTTTCTTTATTTTTCATACTTCTTTCTTGAATGCTGTTTTCTAAGACTAGTTTCCATCCACCTTTACCTGAATTAATTTTGTTCCTAGTTCTTTCTTCCTAAGTAAGATCTGAATCAAGAAGTACATCAATCTGTTGCATTCATCTCTCTTTTATATTAGGAAATTTGTGCTTAACAGTCTCAAATCTTGGCACTTAAAAATGTTTAAACTAAATCATGATCTAAAACTGCTCATTGTACTATAATAAAAAATCAGAGTACTTAGCACAGTACTTAGCACTAAGCATCTCTTCTTTGACCTAGGTTTGGATGGATGACATGAACGATGCTTCTTAAACATTCTTCTTTAACCAAGCATCTGAATATTGGGTCCTTTCCTTTTTTATTTACTTAGTTTTGATTAGGTAAACATTCATATAGGTGTAATTTTAAATGTTTAAAAGATCATCTCCTCCCTATTCTTTCCCAGCCACCTAATTTACTTCCTTGGAATCAACTAGTCATTTTTAGTATCATTCCAGAGAAATATTATGCATCAAATTCTCACCCTTTTTCACACATGTTAGCATAACGTATTTACTGCTTTGTACCTTAAATTTTTGAATTTAAAAATATTTTATGATTTTATTTATTTTTTTATGATTTTAGTATATCAGTACATAAAGATATTTCTAATTTCTAATTCTTTCATGGCTTCAGAGTAATTCAGTTAAACTGTTCCTGTTGGCGGACATGTAGATTACCTACAGTCTTTTGTACATACGTTATTGCTTGCATTATCATTGGCACATGTTGGTGTCTATAGGATAAAAACCTATGAGTGGAATTAGTAGGTCAGAGGGTACATGCATCTGTGATTTTTAGATAATTATCAAAATTACCTTTCATGGGCACCTGGGTGGTTCACATGGTTAAAGCATCTGCCTTGGGCTCAGGTCACACTCCCAGCCTCCTGGGATCGAGCCCCTCAGTGGGCCTGCTTCTCTCTCTCCCTGTGCCCTCCTCCTGCTTGTGTTCCCTCACTCTCTTTGTTAAATAAAAACTTAAAAAACAAAATTATCTTTCATGGAGTTTGTACTAAATTGTACTTCTTTTACATTCCTTTATTCTTAGAACAGTGCTCAACAAATGTTTGTTCTCTCCCAACCCCAATCTCTATTCTTCTGTGTGTCCCCATTATTCTGAGAAATTTCACAAATGAGTGAAACTTGATGGGCTGGAGAGATCATAGCTTAGTTTCCGAAAAGAAATGTAGTCTACATTGATGTCTGAGAGATGGATGGGAAGAGCTAGATTTGGGGATTGATAGGGAGAGAAAAAGTGAGGGAACAGCATATGACTGATGGAGAAGAGAGTAGAGGGTACTCAGTTCAGAACCGGTGGTCACAAAATACAAGTGGGAGAAGGATGACAGATGAGGTTGGTGAGATGAGTGTGGGTTAAATGTTCATCATAAGAGATTATAAACTATGTTGAAGACCATGGGCTTTATCCTAAGGTCAGTGAAGAGCCATTCAATGGTTTTTATAATAGGAGCAATATGATCAGAATTAAGCTTTAAAATTATCTTGGCAAAGGGCGCCTGGGTGGCTCAGTGGGTTAAAGCCTGTGCCTTCAGCTCGGGTCATGATCTCAGGGTCCTGGGATCAAGCCCTGCATTGGGCTCTCTGCTTGGCAGAGAGCCTGCTTCCCCCTCTCTCTCTGCCTGCCTCTCTGCCTGCTTGTGATATCTCTCTTTCTCTCTCTGTCAAATAAATAAATAAAATCTTGAAAAAAAAAATTATCTTGGCAAAAAAATTTTATCTTTGCTTCAAAATGAAGATTGCATAGGTTTAAATATAGCCAGGCTAGGGGCACCTGGGTGGCTCAGTTGGTTAAGTGTCTGACTCTTGGTTTCTGCTCAGTTCCTGACATCTCAGGCTATAGTGAGCTTCACGTTGGGCTCCATCACAGTATGGGCTTGTGATTCTTTCTTCTATCCCTCTGTCCCTCCCTCTGCTCATGTACTCTCTCTCTCTCAAATAAATAAATCAACCTTTAAAATTAGTAACAATAAATATAGCCAGACCAGTTTAAAGGACTGTGGCAGTGATTCAGGAAGAGGTGATAGATTACAACCCTAGATAATGATAATTTGGATGGAGAGAAGTCAGTGAATTTGAAAGACATTTAAGAGACAGGATAAATAGAATTCTTGGTGACTTGATGTGAAAAGTTAGGAAAAGAGGAGTCCAGGGTGAAGGTCAAGTTGACTTGACTGACAGAGTAAATGATAGTATCATTCACTAGGTTAGGGAAGCATAGACTCAGTATGGATGTACTGGAGTTGTGTGTTGTATGTTATCTAGTGCTTTCTCGATAGATAGTTGGAATACTTGGCTCTGAGCTTAAGATGCAGGTACACATTGGAGATGTTGATTTGGGAGCAGGGAATACCATAGAGATTGGAACAATGGAAGAATTGTAATTGCCTTTGGGGAATGTGCAAAGTGGGAGGAAAAAAGCCTTGGATAGAGACGTAAAGAAGACCAGCATAAGGGCCATGTGAACAAAGAAGGATATGCAAAGGGTACCAAGAAAGAATAACTAGAGGAGTCGGAAGGAAAAGAGAATGGTGGTGATGCCGCAGAACCCAGAGGAAGAAAGATTTATTGAGGAGGAAGTATCAGATACCGCCAGGGTCCAAGCAAGATAAGGATTAAGAAATGTCCATTGGATAAAGAAGATATGGTCCATACATACAATGGAATATTATGCCTCCATCAGAAAGGAAGAATACCCAACTTTTGTATCAACATGGACGGGACTGGAAGAGATTATGCAGAGTGAAATAAGTCAAGCGGAGAGAGTCAATTATCTTATGGTCTCACTTATGTGTGGAGCATAAGGAAAAACATGGAGGGCATTGTGAGACGGAAAGGAAGGGTGAATGGGGGGAAATCCGGAGTGGGAGATGAACCATGAGAGACTGTGGACTCTAAGCAACAAACTGAGGGTTTTGGAGGAGAAGAGGTGGGCAGTTGGGCAAGCCTGGTGGTGGGTATTGAGGAGGACACGTATTGCATGGAGCACTGGGTGCAGTGCATGAACAATTAATCTTGTAACACTGAAAAAATAAAAGTATTTGGGAGAAAAGAAACAAAAAAAATAATAAAATGAATATAAATAAAAAAAAAAAGAAATGTCCATTGATTTGGGACAAGGAAGCTACAATAGTAACCTTGACAAGAGCCATTTTTGTGGTGTGTGGTATAGATGATAGAAGTGGGTCGTGCAATTACTGAGAAGCAAGGAAGTGAAAATAATGAGTGTAGGCTACTCTTTCAGTCTGACTACAAAGGGGAATAGAAATGGAAGGCCATAGCTAGATGTGGATTTGGCATCAAGGAAATAGTTTTCTAGATTAGAGGAACTTGTGCTTGTTTAATTCCCAAGGGGAAGGAATCAGTGGAGAAAGAGAAAGTTAAAGATATAGGAGAGCTAGAATATCATTCAGGGTTGGGGTTTCGTCAGATGAGTGTTGCAAGAGAATGATTTTAGTAATGAATCATGGGTTCTTAGGGGAATAGGAAGGGAAATAAAGACATGATGCAGCATGTAAAGAGAATAAAGGGGTTGACTGGACTTTGAGGATTTTTTGAGGATGAAGAATCAGTAAGGCATGACTTGAGGTTATGTATATATACCCACACTTGCCAATATATCTTGGAAATCACCTGTATCTGTTTGTAGAGTTCTTTTTCATAGCTGCATAATATTGTATTATGTAGATGAGCCAAAATTTATTCATTGAATATCCCCCATATGGACTCTTAGGGTTGTTTCTAACAGTTGTAACTACAATGATACCATGATGAATAACCTTACGTAT
>CM053606.1:16978506-17047865 GCA_028646535.1 Procyon lotor
CGGCCTCTCCTGGGGAGCAGACTATGCTCACGAACACCTGGGTCCAGTTTCAGTTCTGCCTTTAGCTCACTGAGAAGTCCCTTCCCCTCTCTGGCCTGTTTCCCCATTTAAAAATTGGCACAGCCAAAGGATCCAGGACAGATGTGTGGAGGGGAGGGAGGAGTGAGCTCTTCTAATTTAAAACACAGTGAAGACTTCAGAATCAGAAGTTCAGAAGGGAATGGAGGGAGGGCTTCCTGGGGGAGATATCGTTAGAGATGACCCTTAAAGGTAGAAATGGAGAGAGGGCACATCTGGTAGAAGGAACTCTATGAACTATGGCTTGAAAGTATGTCAGCTTGACCTGGGCCTGGAACAGGGGGCCTGATTTGAGTCAAAAGTCCAGCCGTTGGCCTGGGCTGGGGTCTTGGTGGGGGTCAGGGAGTGGAAGGGCTGATTTAGTATGGATTCCCTGTCTTTCCAGCTGCCCACCACTACCCTACCTATGAACCGAAGACAGTCACAACAGGTAGGTGCCACCCGGGGGAAGGGGAGCGGTGGAAGGACTAGAGGTGCCAGCAAAGACAGCTGGGCTCAGACGCTGACGTGCCCTGTGATCTCAGCCCTGTGACTTCTCCTGCTGAGACTGTTCCCACATCCGTAAAATGGGTTGGGTGATACCTCACAGAGTTGCTGTGAAGATTTTACAAGCAGGTGTAGAGAGCCTAGTTCAGTGTCCGATGCACAGAAAGTGATCAGGAAGTGGTGGTTCCTGTCCCTTCTCCCCCCAGCCAGTTCTGGGAGCTCGGGCTGACCCTCTCGGGACCTGCAGTGTGCAGGGCTGGTCCAGGCCACCAGGGAGGTGTAGCTCAGGGACTACCTCACAAAGCAGGCTCCTGGCAGAGCAGAAGCAAGAACTCTGCCCCTTGGTTCCCACTGCCCCTCAGGACCTGGAGGTCACCAGGCTTGGTAGGGATGGCTGCAGAGGCCTTGGTTAATTAAAGCCAGAAACTTGATCTTGGAGGCTGAATTATTGATGGCTCAGCTCCCTCTAGCTGAGCCCCAGATCGGTCTTGGGCAGCTCATTTCTTCCCTCTCCTCCTCTTCCCCCAGTGTCCTTCTCTGGGGCTCCCTGAGCTATAGCTGGGACCACCCACTGCCCTTCATATTCTCAGACCCCCTTACACAAGCTGTACCCTCCAAGAGGTGGACCCGGCCCCCAGCTGGGCCCCTCTCCACTGCCCCAGAATCATCTTCTGCCACCAGCCCTGCCCTGGCCCCTGGCGTGGGGCCTGAAATCGAATCCCTAGTGGGAGTTGGTGGCTAACGTGGCGCAGCTGGGAGCCACCCAGACAGCCTGGCAACTGTGGGCCCTAAGATGGGCCGGGGCGGGGGCTGGGGGCGGAAGGGGTCAGGGGACGCTGTGTGACTGGCTCTGTCTTAACTGTGAGGTGACTTTGGACAGCTCTGGTCCTCAGAATCCAGCTTCTCCCTCTGACGTACATCACCTAGTCTCCGTGTATGCACTCGGTAGGGTGGGGGCCTCCACTTCTTCCCGCCTGTAAGGGCTCTGACATCGGGCGACTCCAGGGTGTCGGGACTTAGGAGTCCTGAAAAGGGACAGTATTATCTGCATCTTGGCTTTGAACCCTGAGACCCAAGGCCAAAAGAAACTCTGAGCCGAAGGGGTCTGGAGGCCCAACTTCTTACTGGGCCAGCGTGGGATAGGGAGGCTATCAGGGAGCTCGTTGCTCTCGGGACCTGAGCCCATAGAGGATGTGAAAGACATCAAGCCGCAGAGCAACTGGGAGCAGAGCGAGGGCTGGAGCCAAGCCACCGACACCCCCCCCTCCCCTCCGCCAGCCAGGCACTGTCCCTCCCACCCGGCGCTTCCCAGCTGCCCATAGGATCTGGGCTGAACCTCTGAGCCTGCTTGCTCAAGGCTCCCATTGTGAGCACTGGGGTGGCCAGGGGGCCCATGCCGGTGATCGGGGTGGGGTTGGGATCCTGGTTCACGGTGACCCGCTATGACCGGCACCCTGCAGGGAGCCCCCCAGTTCCCGAAGCCCACAGCCCTGGCTTTGATGGGGCCAGCTTCATTGGGGGCGTCGTGCTGGTGCTGAGCCTGCAGGCAGCGGCCTTCTTCGTCTTACGCTTCCTCAAGGCCAAGGACAGCACCTACCAGACACTGTGAGTACCTGGCTGGCCAGCAGAGTCTCAGCTCACTTCCCGCCCCCCCCCCACTCTTGCCACTTGGGTCCCTTTTAGTGCTGGTGCGTGGTCTTCTCACGGGGGCAGCCCTAAGGGCATTGTCTTCCTCCTGATGTCACTCAGGGAAACCACACTTCTCCCTCCTCAACGTGTGGGGTTCCCTCTGTCCCCTGTTGGCTGGGTTAGGACTCAGCCTGGGCCCGTGTCTGAGAGCCCGGCTGAGCCTACCTGTCTTTGTCCCTCATGCTGCCGGCAGGGAGGAGAACCAGTAGGTGACAGCCCAGGCAAGCCTTCATTTTGCAGCCCTGTGGCCGCAGGCAGGAGCCTGGGACACGTGTGCGGTTTGGTTTTCCTCTAGGAAGGGGAGCTGCCCCGAGGCCCGCGTGTGCCCGTGTGTGTGCGGTGGGGCGGGTCGCTGCGGCCTCCCTTAACGTGTGTGCTTCCGGCCACTGCCTGCCGTCTGGGGGTGGGGGTCCTCAGCCCAGCTGAGGCAGGCCCACCGCCCTGAGTGCCCTCTCTGTCTGGCCTCCGCAGAATCTGACCCCCTTCAGGCCTGGATTCCACAGGGGAAGGAGGACGAAGAGGCTGCCCTCTTGGCCCCCTTGTAGGCACTGGGGGTGGGAAAAATTTTGGCCATCGTGTCTGGCCCCCGTGGGCTGTCAAGCAGGCTCAGTGCCTCCTGACCCAGGCCTAGTTCCTGGAGCTGGGAGCATTCTTCAACTGCCTCCTGTCTTATCCATTGTGCCTGTGGGCCCCCTGCCTGGCACGGGGTCTGTGCCTGCCTCTTCCCACCTGCCTGGCCTGGCACTGCCTCCAAATAAAAGAACTCTTTCCAGCACTGTGCTTCATGTCCCATGTCTTGGGCTGCGTGTGGATCTGTGGGGGGGATAGGGCACAGCCGCCGTCATCCGCTCCTTCGTGGGAATTCAGCCTTGAACTACTACTATCACCTTTTTTTTTTTTTTTAAGATTTTATTTATTTATTTGAGAGAGAGAAAGAAAGAGAGCATGAGCAGGGGAGCAGCAGGCTCCCTGGAGAGGGAGAAGCAGACTCCCCTCCAAGCTTGATATGGGCTTCGATATGGTCCTGGGATCATGACCTGAACCAAAGGCAGACACTTAACCGACTGAGCCGCCCAGGCGCCCTGATCGCCTTTTAAAATATTTCTGTTTGTTATACGTGTTTAACCCTCCCCCACCGCCGCCCTTCCCTTTATAGATAAGTCTATAGAGACTCAGCAAGGTAAGTGCACTTGCTCAAGACCACACAGTGGGATGGGGCAGGGCTGGGGTTGGAGTCCAGGTTTTTCTGACTCCAGAATAAGCAGGGCAGAATCCCCCTGCAGAAGCATTTCCGGACTCTCTCAGCGACTAAAGTTAGGTCTCCACCCCAATGCCAAGGCGGAGATGCTCCTAGCACTCAACAGCCCCTCTGTACTTCTGGCCCCTCCCAGAAAGCCCCTGCCCTCCCTCGCCCACCTCCGCCCCCACCCAGAAGCCCTCCCAGGCTTATTACATCCCCCATGACTGGACACCATCTGGAAAAGGGGCATGTGGCTGAGAGTGACAGTGTTATCTGATTTCATCCCATGATTGTCCGAGGAAGCAGAGGGGCCATAAGCGGCGAGGTCAGCCTGTGGAGCCTGTCAGCTCTGTGTGAACGGGAGGAAGCGATTTCCCAGCTCTGGCCCTGCTTCCCCATCTGTAAAGCCGGGTCACAGAGGGATCCATCTCAGCGGCATATGGGGCCACTCAGAGGGGTGCACATGTTCCGTCTGCACCCAGGGCGCCCCTCGCCTTTCCAGCTGTATAGCCTGCACAGCCTTCGGTTTCTGCCTCCCCTGGGCCCAGCCTCTGCTCTCCAGCTCCATGGGCTCTGAGGCACCTCTGGGGAGGACAGAGTTGGGGGGGGCACAACCAGTTCTGGCTCCTCCTTGGCCTCCCAGCCCACCCCGCCACTGCCGAGCAAACAGTCCGCCTCCTCACCCCCCTCCCCTCCCCTCAGAGCCCCCATCTCAGGCATCAGCCCCCCCTCCAGCACCCCTCTCTCCATACTTGGATCTCCCTCTTGCTACCTGGCCTGTCTTGCTTTCTCTCTGCTCCAAGCCTTTGCACACACAGTTTCTCCTGCTGGCCCCCCACCCCTCGCTTCTCTACCCACCACTTAAGTGCTGGCGGGGAGAATGCCCATTCTTTCCAGGGCTGAGGGAGGAAATGTCTCCACCTCCGTCTGGTTTTCCACTCAGTTAAGGACCTTTCTTTATCGGATGTTTGCTTTTTCCAAAGTAGTAAATGCCTGCAGGGAACAAAAGGTCTATACAGAAATGGATATAAAGTGAGGAACACTTTCCCCTCCCTGGTCCCACTCCCCAGAAATAACTATGCTTAACAGTACGTTTCAGACCCTTTTTCTAAATTTACATGGTGTTCAGTGTTTTTAAAATACAAAGTGGGATTGGGCTATATATATATTGTTCCGCAACCTTGCCCCTTTCATCAGAGCTCAGATTTGCCCTATATGACTTGTCCAGTTGGTGGTATTTTATTTCCCTGTATCCTATCAATGTTCAGTTGGGTCACTTCCATGTTGATTTTTTTTTTTAAGATTTTTTTTTTTAAGAGAACAGGAACAGGGGGAGAAGGAGAGGGATAAGCAGATTCCCCACTGAGTGGGGACTACCACGTGGGGCTCGATTCCCAGGACCCCGAGACCATGAACTGAAGTCACACACTGAACCTACTGAGGCACCCAGGTACCCTCATGTTGATTATTATAAAGAGCGCACGATAATTTTTTTAATTAAGTAATCTCTGTGCTCAACATGGGGCTCAAGGCCAAGATCAAGAGTCACATGAGTCAAACCAACTGAGATAGCCTGGTGCCCCATTCAAAAAAAATTATAAGTAACACATGATGGGGCACCTGGGTGGCTCAGTCAGTGAAGCATCCAACTGTTGCTTTTGGCTCAGGTCATGATCTCAGGGTCATGACATTGAACCCCACATCTGGCTCAGCGCTCAGTGTGAAGTCTGCTCGAGTCTCTCTCCCTCTCCCTCTGCCCCTCCTGCTCATGCTCTCTCTCTCTCTCTCAAATAAGTAAATAAATCTTTTCTTTTTTTTAATAACACATGATAAAAAAAAATAACACATGGTATAGGCTTGTCTGCAGATCTTAGCACACCTGAGGGAGAGTTTGGGGAGGAGAGATCCCTGGAATTGGAATTTCACGATCTCAGAGAGTCCCTCTCATGGGTCCATCCTGTCTGGGAAAACTCCACCTTCCCCGACACCCCCGACTACTGCAGCCCTCCCCTGCCCCACGAGTACTGGGCCCAGCACAGAGAAGGCCTCCACCGAAGGCTTGATGAACAAAAGACCAGGTGGATGGAGGAGTGAAAGAACAAGCAAAGGAGGCTGCCCTCCCCTTTGCTATCCCCTGAGGATTCTCTCCAGCTCAGACCTCAGGCCTCCCCTCTGCACTGTGGCAGCTGCCTTCTCGCTGGCCTCCTGGCCTCCAGGCCTGCCCCACACAGGCGCCCACTCAATGGCCCGCCTATATTAGCATCTATTTCCTAGGTGCTGCCGGGGGCTCACCAACAGACTTGAGAGTGGGCAGGAAGTCACTTTGCTAAGGGTGTGGCTCCCTGGTGGGGAGCTTTGGCCAAGTCTCTGTGATTCTGGGCACATGAGTGCCAGGTAGCGAACAAGCCATGTCCTGTCTCTGGGCCTCAGTTTCTCCTTGTTTATTCATTCATTTAACCAATACTTACTGAGTGCCTGCTTTGTGCCAGGCCCATAACCTGGGGCCAGGAATGACTACGAGCCGGGCTGTGTAAGGACCAGAGGCCACACACAGACCACACCCAGCAGGACTCCGGGAGTGCAGTAGGTGCCCAGCGAATGGTGGCCGTGGCCTTAACCCTTGACAAGGACCGGAGAGGGGTCCCTGGAGGAGAAGACTGTAGGCCTGGACCTCCACAGACAGGTGGGGCTTCACAGGGGGAGACCGAGAGGCAGGCATTCCACATGGAAGGCACAGAACAAGCAAATGGGCAAAGGTGGAAAACTCTGTGTGACTCCAAAGATCTGGCAAGATGGCTGCAGAGCCCTGGAAGCCAGGATCAGAAGTTGGGACTCTCTCCTGGCCTCCGGGGCCGACGGATGAAATGCCTTTACCCCCTGGTAGCTCTAGACTGGGTGGAGTGTCCCTGGGGAGGGACAATGGGCAGGAGTCTTGCTTCACGTTCTCCCACCAGCCGGACCCCTTTGTAAACTGGCATCCTTCCTCAGGGCACCAGCAAGATGGGCCTCCCGTGGGCCCCATTCTCCCTTTATGCTCTCCTTGCTTGGGAGGCCGGCCTAAGGAGCCAGGGCCACCCCAGCTGCCCAGGTGGCAGCCTAGGATGCCCCCCCCCAACCGCCACCCCTTCCCTGGTGTCCTTCTCCCACCCAGGCGCATTAGCCTCAAGGAGCAAGGTGGGAGTTTGGTCATCTGGGCTCTGAACTGTACATTTATGCAAATAGATGCAAATGGTGCAAACCCTCGACCCTTGGCAGCTCTGGGGGCAAGGGTCCTGACAGCTGGAATCTGGGAGATGGAAAGAGAACCACAAAGGGGTCTGAAGGAGAAAATCCCACTCCCCCATGCCCACCCTGCGGCCGCCCGGCCCTGCATCTTCCTCCAGAACCCAGGGAACTGGAAGCCAGCAAAACTGTCTTCCGGTTGTCCTGGAGCCCCAGGAAGTTGTGGAGAGAAAAGGACTCCAGCCCTAGAGGTAAAGGATCCTGGGAAGCAGGCAGGGACCTGGAGTGAAGTGGGGAGGCTGGGGATGCAGCCATTATTGTCTCTGCTCAGAGGCCATGACCAAAGGCTGAGGAACCTAATGTGGGCCAGGCCCCAGGCTGGGCGCCCAGCACCCTAAGGTTGGCTCTGTGAGGTAGCTGGTTCTCTCCCCCATTTTGCTGAGTGGGGAAGTCAGGCCTGGAGACGAAAAGCCGGGCATTCACGATCTCAGAGCCAGTAAGGGGTGCAGCTGGGATCTGACTTCCGGCTCTGGGTCCCTCACTGCCCTGGGCAAGGGGTGGGAATTAAGGCCCCTTGGCCTCTGGCCTTTCAGGGCAACCTGGACCACCTGGCAAGATGGGCCCCAGGCGTAAGCCTGGTGAGTGGGTGGGACCATGGCCGGCCTCTGCTCTCTTTGTTTTCTGTCCCCAGGACTAGAGAGGGCTGTCTCTGCTTGGCTGTTTTTGAACAAGCCACTGTAATTGCCCCCCAGGGGGGTGGAAGCCTGGAGAAGTGGGGAGGGTGAGGAGAGGGGGCCTGGGCACCCTCCCCTCTGGTCTGTGGGCCTTGGAAGTTCTCAGACCTCACGGCCAACACTCTGCCTTTTCCCGGGGCAGCAGATCCAGTGGCCCCTGCTTCACAGAGCCAGGAACGCGGCCTCAGGTGGTGCCAGACATGGCCCAGCCCTCTGTAGAGCCTCTCTTCAGGGGTCCAGTGGAGTCACAGGGGGCTCCTGAGGTCCCACCCTTGGCCTGTTCCATCGTCTGCAGGGTGAAGTTTGGCGTACCCCCTTGGCAACTCCCCTCGGTCCTTCTCCCCTTCTTTAGTCCCCAGAAGCTGACAGGAGCTGCTGAGCCGGCAGGCCAAGTTGAGTGGCTGGTGCTATCTGATCCTCTCGAGGGCAGAGCCCTCCCAGCTTTTTGTGACGAGGACCCCAAAGAGGGCGGCCGGCTGGTGAGTGCTGGGGAGGCTCAAAAGGCTCAGAAGCTTGGCCCAGTGGGCACTTTTCCCCTTGGCCCCTAGGGGGAGCCAGAGCCCATGGGAGTCGAAGCCTTCCTCCCCGACAACACGGACCTATGCTTACTGAGCTCCCAGAGGGCCTGAAGAGGTCTGAGCAGGCTTCACAGAGGCGACGCAGTTTGAAAGGGCCTTGAAGGCTGTATAGAAGTTCTCTAGATAGACGGAAGGGCATTCCAGTAGACGGAAGGACGAACACACAGGGAGGCAGGAGAGGCCAAGAGGGTTTGAGGAGATTGTGGGAATGAGTTGAGGGCAGACAAGAGGTCAGGGGTGTGGGTGATGGACTGGTATAGGTCAAGCATGGGTTAAGGGCCTCTGCAGAGGCCATTTCACGGAGGGCACAGGATGGCTGACTGAGGAACAAGGGAGGCAATGGGGAGCCATGGAAGCATTATAAGCAGAGGACGGACCCGGTCAGACTTCTGTTTTAGGAAAAAGACTGCACAGTAGAAGGTGCCCTGCGGTGGGGGATGGGGTGGGGGCAGGGACACCGGTTAGGGGGACCGCGGGGGTCCAGGCCACCATGGAAGGAGAGGCCCTTAGACTGAAAGATTTTGAGGAGAGAAACTCTGTGGGGCCTAGGGAACTGCTCGGCTTGCGGTGGGAGGTGGGGGGCATCACGGTAAGGCCGGGACGTGAGCGTGGGACTCAGGAGGTGACCTCTCCGCTCTAAGATCTTGATTCTTCTAGTAAATTAAAGCAGTTGTTTTGAACTGACTCCCAGCAGGACCGACTGTCCTCCAAGGGCAGGCCTGACCTTTCTCATTTCAGTCGCCCAGACTCACGCGTTATCAACAAGGCCCTGAATCCAGAGGGGCAGGTGTCTGCCCACCCCTCACAGTGAGCCCGCTCTCCACGGCCACCAACCCCGGCTTCTCCTTGTCCCCTGCCCAGCCCGGAGAAACGGCTGCTGTGTTGGCCTTCTCTGCCTCCCTAAGTGTTCCGAAAGCGACAAGATGCTTCTGTGAAACGGTTTCTTCCGCTTTGGTCCTCCTACAAAATAGGTTTGGGGAGCCAGGAGTCTGAACTCTGGCCGGGGAATGGGAATTTGCACCAGTTCAGTCTTCAGGGTAAGTTCCCAGTAGGGCCCCTGGAGCCTGGGGGTTTGGGGGGGCATTTTGCTGACACTCCGAATCCCCACCCTGGGAATCTGCCGATTCCTCCATCCCTGCCTCCTCCTTCCCCAAGGGACCTGCGGGGAAGGCAGGGGAGCTGGAGGACTTTATTGGCAACCGCGCTTTTGCCCACAGTGAGGCCTTCTGCGTCCCTGGGGAGACAGATCGCTACCAGCTGGTGGGGGCAAGTTCTCAGAGGGCAGGGCGGGCACGTGAGCCTAAGGTGGGGCCCAGAGCAGGGGAAGCAGGGGAGGGAGGCTGGAGCCTTTCCCGGTGCTACCACGGCCTCCATAAATGACCCGGGGCAATTCCTTCCCCTCCGTGGGCCTCAGTCTCCTCATCTGAGAAATGGCAGCCAGGAGACGGAATGGTGCAGGAGTGAACAAGTTGGGCTCAGGAAGCAAACTGTTCTGAGTTTGAATCTAGCTCTTTGATGTACTAACCATGTGACCTTGGGCAAGTGCCCTCTGCCAGGTCAGTTTCCTTCCCTGTAAAATGGGCAACGAGGCTGGGAGGGAGGTTGGGGGAGCCATCTGAGGCCCTGCTGGGTGTCTATGTTATCTGCTTCAGAAGAGGAAGCGGGGAAGGTTGTTTTTTTTTTTTTTTTTTCAGATTAACAGTGACTGTTGAGAGATTTCCAAGAGGGAAGTGGTTACGGGTTGGTGTCTCAGGATGCCCCGTGCTGGCAGGCACTGGGAAGTCCCTCCCTGCTCTGCCCCACCCGACCCTGCAGAGTCCAGCTGGGGGAGGTGGGGATTTGGGGAGGGGACAAGGAGGGGGTGGGGGTGGGGGAGGAGCTAGTGGCTTCAGAGCCACAGTCCCGAGTTCAAGTCCCAGCCTCCCTGTGACTGGCTGAGCGCCCTGGGGAAAAGCCTCTGGCTCCTTGGTGCTGCTGTTTTCTCCCAGGACCTGCTAACACGCCCCTCACGGTTGCTCTGAGGCCCCTGTGAGAGCATCTCTTCGAGGATGCCGGCAAGGCGTCCCACTCCAGGGTGCCTCCATCCCCTCCCGGCCAGCAGGGGGGCTCCCTGAGCTTCCACAGAGGGAAGCCCTTTAGCGCCCTCGATGGGGATCACTACGCAAGCAAGAGCAAGGGTGCTGCGCTTGTCCGCAGTGCAGGGTGGGGCGGATCGGCCACCAGTCCAGTTTCTTGGGGGCCACCGCTCCCGAGTATGGCACCGACTGGGCCTCAGGCCGGGGCGTGGGCCACCCTTACCGCAAGGTTTACACCACGCTCACTAGGATAACCTGGCAGCGGGTTCCCTTATCTCCCCCATCCCCTTATCTCTCCCTTACAGCTTCCGGACACCCGGCTACCCTCCCCATTGCTAACAGCCTCTGCTCTCCTGTCTTCGTTTCAAAATAAAATCACTTTAACCCTTTCCTGACTCGAAGGACTCTTCCAGTTACCGGAAAAACCCAGGAGGGTGGAGCAGAGACACAGAGTTCAGCTCCATTCAAGCAAGACCTTCCTTCCAGTCAGCAAGATGGAAGGGTTGGCCTCGGAAGGTAGTGAGGCTTCCATCTCTGGAGGTGTGCAAGCCTAGGTCAGAGAAGCATGTAGTGGAAGCCTTGGAAGAATTTGAGCATTCACTAACAGCCCCACCCCCGGTGCCCTCCAGGTCCTTTGGGTGTATGGTTTTGTGGGGATACCTGCACACCTGTCACCCTGTTGACCCATGCCTGGGCCTTCTAAGTCTTCTGTTCTCCACCCCTGCCTCTCTTGAGAGCCATGTTCTCATCCTCTACTACTTCTTGCCTGTCCCATTTGGGGCCGTTTTGAACTCTGAGTCAGGCCAGGGAAGGTGCATTTTTCTTCCACAGGTAACACTTATCAAGCAGTTAACTTGCTAGAGTCACATTCTAGAAAGTGGCAGAACAACAGGCAGTCAAGACTATGATAACTGCAGTCTGACTGGTAGTCCTGGGCTTGCGTGCTGCTCAGTCACGGAGGTAAGTGATCTTGAAGATTCTGAGTCCCCAGTTCCTGATTCCAGAACCCACTGAGGTTTACGCCAGACAGCGGCCTCGCTGACTCGCACTGGAAGGTTAGGGATTTTTGGAGCTGCGCCCTTGTGGTTTCTGGATCTTCTTCAGGTACGTAGAGAAATGTTTGTGTGGGGATTCAGGTCCCAGGGTCATGTTTGGGTGGAGGTCAGAGGTCAGCAGATTAAATTCTGGGGAAAGCACCCACCTGGTGAAAGGGCCAAGGCCTGGGCTCAGATGCCAAGTGCTATGTTCCTGGCAGGCTGAGAAGCTGGCTTCCCCCATTCTGGTCCCTCCCTGCCTGCACAGCAGGGCCCGGGAGGTTGTAGGCTCTTTACTGTGTTCTGCACACCCTGATGTCTCTGGAGATGCCTTCATTCAACAGATGCCTGAGGGGCAGTTCCTGTAGTTCACAACTCCCCCCAGCCCCGGTCTGGGCACACACCTTATAGGTGCTCGCCCTGAGCCATCCACACTGGTTGGCCTGCACAGGGGCACAGCCTGTTCCGGAAGCCGCCAGTCTCCGTGGTTCTGGCGGGAGAGAAGGGAGGGGAGAGGCCAAGTCCCGGGCCGCTAGGGAGCGGCGCTGCCCCAGGGCCGAGGGTGGAGCTTTTCCAGTCGGCCGGGAAAGGGCTGGGCCCGGCCTACATGTGAGGGCAGGGAGAGCGACGGCAGACTCTTTCCTGCGGAGTCTGGGTGGTGGACACGCCGGGACCGATTCCTGGGATCCCCTACGTGACTCTGAGCCGCGGATCACTGGATGTCCCAGATTCTCAGGATCCAATCCCTGACTTCAGATTCTCAGGACCTTGCAAGTCGAACCCCGGATTTCGTCCTGGGCTCCAGATTCCCGGAACAGGACCTCTGGCTGGGTCAGGATTTCCAGATCCCGTACCAGATTCCCTATCCTGAGATCGCGGGATCCGTAGCCACTGGCTTCTGCCCCTCCCCGGGTGCCCAGAGCCGGGCGCCCGACACCCGAGCGCCCCCGCACGGCAGGGCCGTGCTTGCGGTCCGGAGCCCTGGAGCGCGCCGGCAGCTGCTGGCAGGACCCGCTGGCCGAGGCGCTGAGCCGGGGCCGGCCCCACGCCGCGCCCCTGGGCCGGGGGTGCGCGCGAAGCCGGCCGCTCAGCGTGGTCTACGTGCTGACCCGGGAGCCGCAGCCCGGGGTGGAGTCCGAGGAGGGAGCCGAGGCAGAGCCGCTGCCCCTGCGCTGCTTGCGCGAGGCCTGCGCGCAGCTCCCGCGGCCGCGACCACAGCTGCGCAGCCTGCCCTTCGGGACGCTGGCGCTGGGAGACACCACCGCGCTGGATTCCTTCTACAACGCGGGTGAGCGCTTGCTGGGGGCGGGCCCCGAGGCCCGGGGCGGGGCTTAGAGTCCCGGGGTAAGGCCGAAAGGGGCGTGGTTCGGCGGCTCCAGGGAGACCCTGAGATGGGTGGGGGGTCTGGGGGACACAAGGTGAGCTAGGCTGAGGGGTTCGAGGTAGGGGCATGATAAAAGCGGAATTTAGGGGATCTGGAGCATGGCCAGGTTCGGGCTGGGGCTTAGTGGATTCAGGCCCGGAGCCTCTGGGGTTCAGAGTTGGGGCTTAAAGCACCCTGGAGTCGGCACCGTGCCTGGGGAGCGGGGTTAGGACTGTGGCGAGGCCGGGAGCCGGGCAGAGTGTGGTATCTCAAGAGCAGGGTTGGAGGGCTCAGCCTCAAGTCGATCTCGAGTGGAGCTCGTGAGGGAGGATCCGGGGAGGTGGAGCTTGGACTAGAGAAAGGGGCGGTCCTTGGGGGGGGCTGGAGTCCAGGGGCGGGAACACACTACTTCCGAGCCTCCGGCTGGAGAGGCAGAAGAGAAACGAAGGGACCCTTCGGCTCGGGATTCTGAGCGAAGGAGCTTAGAGGCCCCAGAAGTTGTGAGGTAGTGGGCGGAGCTGGAGGCAGAGCAGTGTCGCTAGGGGGCGGGGCCAGAAAGGCTGCTGTTCCCGCGCTGGTCACCCCTCCCTTCCGCCGACCGGGACGCCCCGCCCCTGACACTTATTTGTTCATCCAAGAGTCTGGGAACCAAGCTTGTCTGACGGCCCTAAACTCGCAGCCTAAAGAGGAAGGCTGACTCGACCTCGAGGACACAAAGACCCACACGGCCTTAGACTCCCACGTCACACATATGTTGACTCACAGACACTGTCACACAGAGATAGAAATAGCTTTACACACAACAGGCACTGTCTGCACTGCTGGTGCCGGCCCCTTCCGAGAGACTGCGCTGAGGACTCGGGGGTGGGGGACTTCTGTGTCTGTGCAACGCTTGCCTTTTAGATGGCCAGGGACAGGCTGGTGGCTGGTGCGCAGCGCCTCTCTTCTGTGCCCAGCGCCCTCAGGCTCTAAACTGTGGGACAGGGGTCCCAGCCCCCTGAGCTCAATTTCCTGCAGCACCACAGATATCGTCCGTTATCGTCTGTTCTGTATAAGAGCCAGAGGGGACCTAGAAGGGGGAAACTGAGGCCAGAGCAAAACTGGACCCTGCTGGAGTCCCACAGGGAGGGCATGTGAGCCAGGATAGCCTCCCAGGCTCCTTCCCTGCCGGCCGAGCTCGGCCTCGGGGCTCAGGGCCCCCACCTGTGCGCCCGCAGATGTGGTGGTGCTGGAGGTGAGCAGCTCCCTGGCGCAGCCCTCGCTCTTCTACCACCTTGGGGTGCGAGAGAGCTTCAGCATGACCAACAACGTGCTGCTCTGCTCCCAGGCTGACCTCCCTGACCTGCAGGCCCTTCGGGTAGGTGGCCAGATGGTGGTGGGGGGGCGGGTGCAGTGGTGCATGGCGCCTACCCAGGGTACCGATCGTACTGTCCCCTGCAGGAGGATGTTTTCCAGAAGAACTCGGTGAGCAGAATCCACCCTCCGCACCAGTGTGCCCTTCGACCTCCACTACCTTTCCTGGCCTCCTTAGTCACCTCTGACCTAATTCCTTTGACATCCATGTGGCCCGCGGTTCCCTATTGCGAAGCTTTGTGACGTGTGCCCCTTCTCTGCTGTTCTAGTCCCCACTGGTGCTGACCTCTGACCCCCTCACTGTCGCTCTGTAACCGGGTGCCGACCTCTGACCTGCGCTGATCGCTGCCTCCCTCCCCCCAGGACTGTGTTGGCAGCTACACGCTGATCCCCTATGTGGTGACAGCCGCTGGTCGGGTGCTGTGCGGTGATGCGGGCCTCCTGAGGGGCCTGGCTGATGGGCTGGTCCAGGCTGGGGTGGGCACTGAGGCCCTGCTTACGCCCCTGGTGGGCCGGCTGGCCCGGCTGCTGGAGACCACGCCCACAGACTCTTGGTAATGGGGTGCAGAGAGGGGGCACCAGGAGGAGGCTGGTGAGGGCGCTGGTGGGGCCGGGGCTGACAGACAGGCCCCATCGTTCTCTCCCCCTCCCACCCTCCTCCGCCCGGGGCCTCAGTGGCTACTTCCGGGAGACCATCCGGCAGGACATCCGACGGGCCCGGGAGCGCTTCTGCGGGCAGCAGCTGCGGCAGGAGCTGGCTCGCCTGCAGCGGAGGCTGGACAGCGTGGAGCTGCTGAGCCCCGACATCGTCATGAACCTGCTGCTCTCCTACCGCGACGTGCAGGTGTGTGGCGTTGGGGGAGGCAGGCGGGGTGGCGGCACCCTGCATCAGAAAGGGGCTGGTCCCTCTCCTGGCTGTGCCACTCACGCGCTGGTGGCTTTGAGCAGAGGAGCTCATGTCTCTGAGCTCAGTTTCCTTGTCTGTACCGGGGGATGATCATGTCAGTATCTCCCAGAGCAGTAGGGAAGTGGGGGCCCCCAGTGGGTTCTCTGTGTCAGATGTGGGGGTCAGGGATGAGAGGGGACCCCAAACTCAAGATTTCCCTCAGGGCCCCAGGGAGCGATGGGACCCCTTCAGAGGCCTTCGTGCCAGTGTGCACCCCACCCCCCCCAGGACTACTCGGCCATCATCGAGCTGGTGGAGACCTTGCAGGCCTTGCCCACCTGCGATGTGGCCGAACAGCACAACGTCTGCTTCCACTACACGTTCGCCCTCAACCGGTGAGCTGCAGAGAAGGCTTGGGTCCTAGCCACCTGGGGATATGAGTCTCTGCCGTGCGAGGTCTCTGCTGTGTGGGATCCGTGCTGTTCGGGGACTTCGCTGACCCGGGTCACACTGTGTCACTTGGGCCCCATGGTTCTGGGACTGCCGCCTGGGGTGTGGTGGGCTGGCGCTGCTGCCCTCCGAGTGCTCCCAGCTGCCACAGTCACTGTCCCCCAGGGTCACAGCTGCTAGGAATCACTTCTGTCTTAGATCATGACTTCTAGAAAAGTCAGTACTGACCAGAGTCACAGTTCTTCTGGGTTCATTATTGACAGGCCTTTGGAAGAATCTATGCCATTCAGGGTCTAGGGGGTCATGGATGTAGTGGGGCGGGGCCATCAGGCAAGCCCCCGGCCTGTGCTCCCCTTTCCCTAGGAGGAACAGGCCAGGGGACCGGGAGAAGGCACTGGCCGTGCTGCTGCCGCTGGTCCAGAACGAGGGCTCTGTGGCGCCTGACCTCTACTGCATGTGCGGTCGTGTCTACAAGGACATGTTCTTCAGCTCTGGTTTTCAGGATGCTGGGCACCGGGAGCAAGCCTACCACTGGTAAGGGGCACCAGCGAGAGGACAGTGGGCCGGAGGATGGGGCTGTGGGCATTGGGCCAGCCCTGAGGCCCCACCCCCACCCCAGGTACCGCAAGGCTTTTGACGTAGAGCCCAGCCTCCACTCGGGCATCAACGCAGCCGTGCTGCTCATTGCCGCGGGCCAGCGCTTCGAGGACTCGGAGGAGCTCCGGCTCATAGGTGAGTGCCAGCCCTCTGCCCCTCCTCCCACCAGCGGGCCTCAGAAGGGCCGGGGGAGAGCGCAGGCACAGAGGACACCGGGCTGGAGCTGGGACTGGCCTTGTCCCAGGTGGACCTTTTGGACTCATTCTGCCAGAACCCGCACCTGGACCCTCATACCCGTCCTGGGCCCTCATGAGCCCTTGAGGCCACAAGTGTTCCGAAGCCCACACCTGTCTTCCTTCCACATCGAATTCAACATACACTTGTTCCCCAAACCTTCCTTGTGCCTGAGCTCCTACTCCCACCTGAGAGTCATACTGAACTTTTCACCTATTTCTTTTTTTTTTTTTAAAGATTTATTTATTTGAGAGAAAGAGGGGGAGAGAGCAGGGGAAGGGGCAGAGAGAGAGAGAATCCCAAGCAGACTCCACACCGAGCATGGAGCCTGATGTGGGGCTTGATCTCACGACCCCGAGATCATGATCTGAGCTAAACCCAAGAGTTGGCCGCTTAACGGACTGCGCCACCCAGGCGCCCCTCGCCTGTTTCTATGTCCCTGCCCACATGGATGTCATGGCCCACACCCGCAGCCACACTCCCTAGGGCCCACACTCCTCTCTCCCAGGCATGAAGTTGGGCTGCCTGCTGGCCCGAAAAGGCTGTGTGGAGAAGATGCAGTACTACTGGGATGTAGGCTTCTACCTGGGAGCTCAGATCCTTGCCAATGACCTCACCCAGGTGGCGCTGGCCGCAGAGCAGCTGTACAAGCTCAATGCTCCCATATGGTAGGTGGCGCCCCCT
Source organism: Procyon lotor (assembly GCA_028646535.1). Lineage (NCBI taxonomy): Eukaryota > Metazoa > Chordata > Mammalia > Carnivora > Procyonidae > Procyon > Procyon lotor. The sequence goes on from CM053606.1 coordinate 16,995,210, forward strand.
GCAGTCTGGGCCTTGGGTGCCAGCTCTTGCACTCGTGTCCCCAGGCATTCTAACCTGGCCCCTTCCAGACCAGTGCCCGCCACACCCGGTGCCCATGTTCTGGCTGCCTCCCAGCCGCTCTGCTCTCCCTGGCAGCGCTAGCTGGGGCCTGGGCTGGGTTGAGGACGAGGCTGTGCCGGCAGGTACCTGGTGTCCATGATGGAAACCTTCCTGCTGTACCAGCACTTCAGACCCACGCTAGAGCCTCCAGAAGGACCCCCGCACCGTGCCCACTTCTGGCTCCACTTCTTGCTGCAGTCCTGTCAGCCACTCAAAACATCCTGTCCCCAAGGGGACCAGTGCTTGGTGAGGCCGCCCAGTGGGGGTGTGGGAGCTGGGGGAGGGGCGGGGCCCTTCTAACCCATCCAGGTGGTCATCACGTGCAGGTGCTGGTCTTGGAGATGAACAAAGTGCTGCTGCCTGCGAGGCTGGAGATTCAGGGTACTGACCCTGTGAGTGCGGTGACCCTGAGCCTGCTGGAGCCGGAACCCCAGGTGAAGTCACCGCTGGGCACCCCTTCTCTGGAACCTTTCTCCCATCCCCAAACAGCTCTCCCCCAACAGCCCCCTCAGACCCACTTTCTTCTTCCAGGACGTTCCCTCCAGCTGGACCTTCCCAGTGGCCTCCATCTGTGGGGTCAGGTGAGAGGCGAGACCGGGGGGCGGGTTCCCGGGAGGGGGGGGCGCTGGCAGCGGGGAGTGCTCACGGCGGCCCTTCTGGGGCCCTTCCTCCCTTCCCAGCTCCTCAAAGCGGGACGAGCGCTGCTGCTTCCTCTACGCGCTGCCCCCGGCTCAGGACGTGCAGCTCTGCTTGCCCAGCGTCGGGCACTGCCAGTGGTGCGCCGGGGCTCTCCGACGGCCCGGGGAGTGAGGGAAAGGAAGGGGCATGTTCCCTGGGTGCTCTCAGCCCAGGAGGGGACAGTTCCTGTCCAAGGTGCCCCTCCCGTCGGCCTGACCTCCCCCACCCTCAGGTTCTGCGGCCTGATCCAAGCCTTGGTGACAAATCCAGATTCCACGGTGCCTGCGGAGGAGTCCGAGGGCGTGGGGGAGGTGCTGGAGGTGAGGAAGGGGGCCTGGGACCGTCCGGGTGAGGGGGGGAAGGGCTGGGGGCCCCGCTGAGCCCCCATCTCGCCCCCCCCACCCGCAGTTTGATTATGAGTACACGGAGACGGGCGAGCGGCTGGTGCTGGGCAAGGGCACTTACGGGGTGGTGTATGCGGGCCGGGATCGGCACACGCGGGTGCGCATAGCCATTAAGGAGATCCCGGAGCGGGACAGCAGGTGCGGTGTGCGGGGCCGAGCCGGCGGGGCCCAGGGCCCGAGGGGAGGGCGTCCTGTGGTCAGAATGGGGTCTGGAGGGGCCTGTGGGCTGGGTGATACGATGGAGACGTCAGAGAGGGGCCTGTGGCTGGGGCAGGTCCTGGGGGCGGGGCCTGCCTGGTGCTGGAGCTGGGTGAGCGTCTCTGCCCGAACCGGCCTGTCCCTCTCTTGCTCTCCGCCCCCAGGTTCTCTCAGCCCCTGCACAAAGAGATTGCTCTGCACAAGCGCCTTCGCCACAAGAACATTGTGCGCTACCTGGGCTCCGCCAGCCAGGGCGGTTACCTCAAGATCTTCATGGAGGAGGTGCCTGGAGGTACCTGCCCAGCGTGGGATGGCAGTGGAACTGGAAGTGTGGGACAGGGGGATGGGGCCAGGCAGGGGGTGGAGAACCCTTGGGGAAAATGAATCCTAGCCTGCGTGGGTGGGGTGGCCCAGAATTAGCTGAGGCCCTGCACTTGGGTGGGGATGGAGTTTGGGCCATGGCCTGGGTGTGCCTGGGCCTTAAGCAGAGAGCTGAAGGCTGCAGTAAGGGGGTGCCCGTGATGATCCTGGACTGCGTCTGCCCAGGCAGTCTGTCCTCCTTGCTGCGGTCGGTGTGGGGACCCCTGCAGGACAATGAGAGCACCATTAGCTTCTACACCCGCCAGATCCTGCAGGGACTCAGCTACCTGCATGACAACCGCATTGTGCATCGAGACATCAAGGTGAGTCCCGTGGCCGGTGGTGGGGGGTGGAGGGGGAGAGGGGGACATAGGGGTCCAGACGGAGAACAGCAGTTTGCACTCAGAAGGCTGACCCCTTTGCAAAGAGTGGGGGAGTTGATCAGGGAAGCTCCCTAGGGAACGAGCAAACTTCAGACCGGAAGCTAACCCAGGTGTGAGCTCCCAGGAAGTCATAAGGGGGACAGCACAAGGAAGAGGTGGCAGAGGGAGGTGGACAGAGGCAGGGTCAGGCTGCAATCGTAGGAGGTGGGATCCAGGGATGGGGGCCGGTTCCGCCATCAGGAGCCCAGCCTGATGTCCACTGAGCACAAGATCCACTCTGCTCAGGGGGACAATGTGCTGATCAACACCTTCAGTGGGCTGCTCAAGATTTCTGACTTTGGCACCTCCAAGAGGCTGGCGGGCATCACACCTTGCACTGAGACCTTCACAGGTAATGAGGTGTGGGGTGGGGAGCGGGGATGCAGACCAGGGACAGAACTCTTAGGACCTTCCAGGGAATGGTGTTTTTCCTGGCTGAGGAATTAGAGCCCTAATGGGGCATGGAACCAAGGGCTGGTGACAGCCGGGGGTGAGGTGATCGAATCTAGAACTGGAGCTTGAGTAGCCGACGATGGTGAATTTAGCGCCCGAAATGCGGCCCAGAAGTGTTGATGTGGGCAGAAGTGTGTGACGGGTTCAGAGTGGGTGCCGCCGTCCAGGATGTATGACGGACCCTACTGTGGGCGAGGGAGTCAGAACATGACGGAGCCTAAGATGAATGAGGAAACTCAGGATAGGTATTTGAGCGCCGGGGTAGGTGATGGGGACTGTTTGGATGGCAGAGTTCAGAGTGGCCACAGGTGGCTAGAGGATGAGAGCCCCTGTCACCCCCGCGTCGTCTTAACACCTAGATGAGCATTATGGCCACGGCTTCTACCCCAGGGACCCTCCAGTATATGGCGCCAGAAATCATTGACCAGGGCCCACGAGGGTATGGGAAGGCAGCTGACATCTGGTCACTGGGCTGCACCGTTATCGAGATGGCCACAGGTCGCCCCCCCTTCCATGAGCTAGGGAGCCCGCAGGCGGCCATGTTTCAGGTGAGACCCCTCACTCACGGCCGGCTCATGGGGGGGGGGGGGCAGACCAAGCTCTGAACACCTTGAAACTTGACCTTCGTCCGTCCTCCCTGACCCCTCCCAGGTGGGCATGTACAAGGTACATCCGCCAGTGCCCACTTCTCTGTCAGCGGAGGCCCAAGCCTTCCTTCTCCGGACTTTTGAGCCAGACCCCCGCCTCCGAGCCAGTGCTCAAGCACTGCTGGGGGACCCCTTCCTGCAGCCCGGGAGGAGGAGCCGCAGCCCTGGCTCCCCCAGACATGCACTAAGGCCCTCGGGTAAGAGGCAGGTGGTGGGATGGGAGCTGTGGAGGTGAGAGGGCTGAATGGGGGGGCCCCGGCTGACACCTCCTCCCTCCCTCAGACGCCCCTTCGGCCAGCCCCACTCCTTCAGCTGACCTGACCGCCCAGCCCCAGACATTCCCACGCCCTCAGGCACCCTTTCAGCACCCACCCAGTCCCCCGAAGCGCTGCCTCAGTTACGGAGACACCAGCCAGCTTCGGTGAGAGCCCTGGGGCTTGGCGGGGCTTTGCCTCATCTGGGTTGGCTTGTACTCCCTCCGGGAAAAGTCCCCCTCAGGGGCCTGGGCACCTCCAACCACTTGCAAGGATGGCGAGGGGGGCCTCCTCCCGGATGCTCCGAATTGTATTTCTTGTGCCGCCTCAGTGCCAGGCTCCTCTCTTTTAACCCTGGGAGGCTGGCCTTCACGTAAAAGGCCAGGATTCAGACCCTGGGGTGGAGGCCGCGGGGTGCTCTCGCCACCCACCCTCCATCCGCAGCTCCCGGTTGCACTAGGGTGCCCGAGGAACCGGGGGCTGAGGAGCCCACGTCCCCTGAGGAGAGTTCCGGGCTGAGCCTGCTGCACCAAGAGAGTAAGCGCCGGGCCATGCTGGCCGCCGTGCTGGAGCAGGAGCTGCCCTGGCTGGCCGAGAGTCTGGGCCCCAAGCAGGAACAGGTGGGTGTGTGCGCCGCAGCGCCCCCCCGGTGTGCGGTGCGGGGGGGGGGGGGGGGGGGGGGGGGGGGGGGGCGGGGGGGGGCGCCAGGAAGTCGGCGGAGGGCCTCCCCACGCCTCCACCCCCGCCTGCAGCTCTCTCGACTCAGGGGGGAACCCACCCACCGACCGACAAGCCCTCTTCCTCCCCAGGGGCCCCGGCTGGGCAGGAATCACGTGGAACAGCTACTGCGCTGCCTCGGGGCGCACATCCACACTCCCAATCGCAGGCAGCTGGCCCAGGAGCTGCGGGCGCTGCAAGGGCAGCTGCAGGCCCAAGGCCTCCGGCCTGCGCTTCTGCACGGACCACTCTTCGCCTTCCCGGACGCGGTGAGGGAACTTTCTCGCGGTTCGGGCTGCCTAATAAGAGGTAGTGAGCTCCCTGTGCCTGGGAATGTGCAAGGAGTTGATGTTGCAAGGTTGCATGTCTTCCCCTGAAGACACAGCCATCAAGAAAGGCACATCTACCCAGTCCTAGTTTCCCAGCTCCTCCCTCTGCCCCAAGCCGGCAACCCGGCTTGGCTCAGGCACAAGATTTTCTAGGCCTTTCCAACTCGAGCCCCACCTGTGAGGCCCGCCGCGCCCCTTCTCCCTTTCCAGGTGAAGCAGATACTCCGCCGGCGCCAGATCCGCCCACACTGGATGTTCGTGCTGGACTCGCTGCTCAGCCGAGCTGTGCGGGTAGCCCTGGCTGTGTTGGGCCCAGGTAAACCCGGGATTGGGGCTGTCCTACCTGCAGGCGAGGGTGTGACCCCCTTGGGGGCGTGACGTGCACGCCTGGGGCCGGTAGGGGGCGTGGCTGGTGGGGGTTAAGCTAGACCGGGGCGGGAAGGAACGGCTGGGTACCCAGAGCCTTGCGCCCTCTGCCGGGTGTTTGGGGAAGTGTCCCAAATGGGCGTTCTCTCTCCCTGCCCGAGCTCACCCCAATCGCTTGGATTGGCAGAGGTGGAGACGGAGGAGGTCCCACCGAGGTCAGAGGAGGAACCCCAGTCCAAGCAGCAGGAGACCGTCAGCCAGCTCCCGGGGGAACCAGAGCAGGCACCCCCAACCCCAGTGGCGCAGCTGGGCCTCTTGCGAACAGAGACTGACAGGTAAAGCCAGAGGGACTTGCCCTTGGCCTCTGGGCCAGCTTCACCTTCCCGCTCCACTCCATCGTCCTGGCCCCGCCTCTGCACTCTCCGACAGGCTCCGAGATGTCCTGGCCGAGAAGGAGCGGGAGTGCCAGGCCCTGGTGCAGCAAGCTCTGGAGCGGGTGAACAGGGAGGCGGGGACCCTGGCCCCAGAGCCCGCAGGTGAGCGCGCGGCGGCCGGAGAACACTCAAGGCAAGTGCCAGGCAGCTTCTGCCAGGAGGTACCCTTGGATTGACCGCCTGACTTCTCCCCCACAGCTGCTCTCACCGTGGACCAGGACCTGGTGCAGTGGCTACAGGGACTGAAAGTGGATTCAGGCACCATCCAGATGGTGAGGGGGAGAGCACTGGCCGCGTCTTCTACCTCTACCCACCAGGGATTCCATCTCTGCCCATCTTTCAGCTCTTCTCACCCTTTCCCTCACGCAGAGAATCTCGGTACAAGAAGAAAATTTAGTGTACCCCTCATGGTACAGATGAGAAAGCGGGCCCCGGAGGGGTGTTGGCTGCCCTCTAGCATATTAGTAGCCCAACAGAGCTAGCACCTGGGTCTCTGGACGCATCTCCCTCTGATTTTCTTTTCCACTGTTTCTGCATCTGGGTCTTTGTCCACAACCAGCTGCTGAACCACAGCTTCACGCTCCGCACCCTGCTGACCTGTGCCACTCGGGATGACCTCATCTACACCCGCATCAGGTATGTCCTGAGCCCTCCAGGGATGACCCACACATATGGCTTCATGGTAGCCAGATCCTGCCCCCCCTCCCCCCCTAGCTACGTGCCTGCTTCAGTTCCTCCCTGGGAATTACGGGGACACCAGTCTCCCCAGGGGCAGGGGGGCATCAGGCAGACGTGGGGTAACAGAGGGAGCCCAGGGCCGTGTTCTGGCTGGGCCACACTGAGCCCGCTCTCCCCAGGGGAGGAATGGTGTGCCGCATCTGGAGAGCCATCTTGGCACAGCGAGCAGCCTCAGTAGTCGCCCCTGGCCGAAAGGAGGCTGAATGACAGCTCAGAGACAGGAGGCGGGACCCAAGGATGGATGCATGGAGAAGACACAGCCAGCTTCTGATACACCTCGCCTACCCCCGGACTCAGGGCTGACTGGAGGAGGCCAGGCGGGTGGGGGCAGGGGAGGGCCCAGCCCCAGCCCCACTGGGGGGGCATCAACCATAGAGATGCCCCCAAGCCGATCAAGTACCACCCGGCCAACCATTAAACACCTTTGTACAGAAAGGTGTTTGGCAACTGGGTCTTGGCAGCTTCTGAGGTATGGGGGGCCGGGGGTCCTGGGACCAGCTCCCTAAGGTCTTTCTGTCTGAGTCTAAAGTTCCTTCACCTGCTCCCCTTCACTTCCCTCACCCATTCCTGCCATCGCCCTCGCCGCCCCAAAACAGACTTCAGCCCCTTGCTGCCCTTAGAACAGACTTTATTGGTTTTAGCCAAGGGCAGGCCTGGAGATGGGGGTCCTGAGAGGAGTCTGGCGGGGCTCAGAGGGCAGCTATGTCCTGGGGACCAGGTCGGTTCTGAGGGGCAGAAGGCCATCCACCCACTCACACGGTCGCTCCAGGAGTGTCTGCCACAGCTGCTTCTCCTGTGCTGTGGAATCCATCCAGGGCACCTGGAGCCCGTAGCTGCTGCCTGGTCATGTGCAGACGGGGGTGAAGGACACGGTCATGCTCTGGGTCCCCAGGGACGCCCGCCGGGCCCCAGGTTATGCACTGCCACTCCCAGTGGACACAAAGCTCAGGGAAGGGCGGAGAGGTGCCCAAGGCCGCACACTGAGCCCCTGTGTCTCAGCATCAGGTCTCCGGGGGCCCTGCCCCACTCACCGGTGCCCAGGCTGAGGCGTGTGCCCCCCAGCTGGCGGCTGGCCAGGGCCCCATGGTCCCAGAGGGAGAGCTCAGCACAGGCCTGGCGCAGGTCAGCGGGCCCGAAGCCATCGTAAACCATCGTGTGGTTGAACACAGGGCTGAGGCTGCGTCGCACCACCCTCGTCCGTTGGCGGCTGGCGCGGCTGTCATCGGGCAGCACGAAACTGTGGGGCAGGTGGGCTGGCAATCAAGCGGCTACCCCCTCACGCTCCCCAGAACCAACCAGCCCCCAGCCCCTACCCATTCTCCCTCACAATGTCCGTGCCCTCTGGCTCCTGCCTGCGTCCTGGCCTCAGACCTTCACTACTCATGGACCTTCGGGCCAGCCACCTCTCAGTCCTCTTGTCTTTACAGTTACAATTCTTCTTCATAGGACCCCAGAGTAGTCTTTGAAATACAGTTCTGCTACTTCCCTGCACAACGACCTTCACTGGCTCCCTGCTGCCCCCAGAAGTAGTTTCCAAACTTTTTAAAGCCTCAGAACCCTTCCCGCAAGATAAAACAATACCCAGAAGTAAAAGTAAAGCAACATCTGTGTGTGGAGTCAGGGCTGGGAACTTAGAACCTGACCCACCTGACTTCGTTTCACTCTCTGGGGGGTAGCACCTGGAGGCACCCCTAGAGGTCCCCCAGAGCTTACTTTGAAAACCACTAAACTGCAGGTTCAAGGCCAAGCCCCACAGCCTGGCCTTCCAGGTCTTTTCATGGAAGAGGCCCCGTGACCTCCCAGGTCCCAGCCTCAGCTCTCCAACAAGTCCTATGGCTTGTCACTCTGAAATGCAGCTCCTGAAGGATATCTTTAACTTTGCCGACTCTGGGCTTTTGCTCAGGTTGTCCCCTCCGCCCCTGCACAGTGGCCAAAGATCAGACTGGGGGGTTGGTTGGGGGGGGAGGGGGGCGAGGGGAGGAAGGGAAGCCAGGAGGACCCAAAGCCCCTCACCACTGTACGTAGGTATCCGGGGTTCCCGAGCGCAGCGGCACGAGGTCCTGAGCTTCCTTCACCCAGAAGTGCAGCTCCCCGCTGGGGGGCAGTCCCGCGCCTGCGGAGAGAGGCTCAGCTCAGGCCCTGCCACCCCACGCCCTCGCCGGACCCGAGGTCCCCACCTCCCGCGGCCCGTCCAGCGTGGCCTCTCGCGGGGCAGTCACTCACCCTCGGAGCCCGCAGGGACGTACTTGAGGGACAGGGAGAGCAGCCCGCGGCTGGGGGGGTCGTCGGGAGAGAGCGGGGCCTGCGAGAGGCGAGAGGCGGTCGGGTCAGGGGCGGGAGCCGGCCCCGGCGAAAGGGACCGTCGAGTGGTGGGGTCTGCAGACCTCGATGGGGCGCGGCTGGCCGGGAGGACCCAACCAGCCGCCGGGGGCGGGGGGAGGCTCGGCCGAAGGCGGAGTCTGAGCGGGCTGGAGGAAAGCACGGGGTGGGGGGTGCAGGCGGGACACGGGCGTCGCGGGGTCTCCCGACGCGGGCGGTGCCTCACCCGGGGCTGCAGAGGGAGCCAGGTGGGCTCAGAGTCCCAGTCCCACGTGTCGAGAGGCACTTCGACTTCGCCCAGAAAGATGTTGCGACCTAGGCTCTCTCGGTGCCATACAGACAGGCTCAGCACGCGGCCCCGGAGCTCGGCCTGCGGGACGGAGTACTGGGGACAGGAGGTGCGCTTTAAGGGACCACCGCGGCTGGCGCGGGAATCAGCGCTGCGACAGGGTGGACGGGGGCCTGTCCTAGCGCCATGCCCAGCACTAGACTGACCCGCTGGCGAACGCACGGACGGAGGGCCTCCCCGCCGTTCCTCCTGCACAACGGAGGATCGGAGCGACCGGCAACGACCATACCCTGGCTGCCCCAGCCAGGCCCCCACAGGAAGGGGCGTCCGGTTCATGCGGGGGGGGCCGCCCGGTCATCGCAGCCTCACCCTCAGAGTCTCGTTGAAGACCGGATTCAGATTCCGTTTCTTCACCGCCGTCTTGCGCTTGCTCTGCTTATCCGGGAGGAGGTAGATTTTGACATAGCTGGAGCGTGGGAGGGGAGGGGAGGACCGGGAATGAATGGGGGGCCCTCCCAGCGTCTACTCCCCGCCCCCAGGGGGCCTGCCAGCCCCAGCTCAGAGCGCAGCTTCCAGGACAGCGCTTTCCAGGAGTTAACCCCACTCAACCCCCGCGCCTCCCAAGGACGCTGATAGTCCCATTTTGAAGACGGACGAAAATAGGCCAAGAAGAGTGGTGGGGTGGGGCGGCGAGAGCGGGTCGGGCACTCACGGGTCGGAGCGGCGGCGTCGCGCGGCCGCCAGGCCCTGGCACTGGATCACGTGCACGCGCAGCTCGGAGGTGCCCGGCTCGTAGCGCAGCGTGAAGTGCACGGAGCCGCACACTTGCACCGCGCCCGCCTCGGCCTCCCCGGACAGGCTCAGCTGGCTGCCGCTCAGCTGCGGGCGAGGGTGGAGGTCAGGGCGAGGGTGCAGGGCTCAGGTCCAGGTGTGTGTGTGTGTGTGTGTGTGTGTGTGTGTGTGTGTGTGTGTGTGTGTTCAGATCAGGGGGCGAGGGAGGGGTGAGGCCGGGGCTACGCGCGGGGATATGGGGGGAGGCGTCCCCCAACCAGTCTCCTCCGTCCTCGGGCCCTAGCCCTCACCCCTCACCGTGGAGGAGTTGAGGCTGGACACCGAGGAGCTGCTGCTGAGCATGCGGTCGAGTGAGGGGCCGGGCCCCGGAGCCTCCTCCCCGTTCTGCAGGATCTCGGGCGCCGTCTGGGTCTGGGGAGCGTGGGGGCGGGGAAGTGACGGGGCGTCCTCTCTTTCCCAGCCCCTCCCCCGACGGCTCTCAGCCTGGGGCACGGGCACTCCCCGCCCAGAATCCGCTCCGGGTCTTGGGAGTAGCCGCGGGCCGCTCCCGCCTACCTGGGCGGGCGGTGGTGGCGACTCCGCTCCCCGCGGCGGTGGCTCAGGCTCCAGGTCCGCCTCCTCCGCGAAGACCTGCTGGGCCCCGGGGCCCGGGGCTGGGGTGGGGCACGAGCTACTGAGCAAGGCCCCCTCCTGCCCGCCCCTAAGCAAAGTTGGAGGGGCTGGTTAGCCACCCCCGTGACCTGCAGATTCAGGCTCCAATGCTGCGAGAAGCCTCGGAGACCCCGCACACGCACACACATGCACACGCACCAACGAGAGAGTAGGAAGGGGAAGGAAGGTGAGCACAGGTGGTTGGGGTCACTTAGAGACGCCTCTTGGTCCCCGAAACCTCTCTGTAGTCCCCAACACACACCCTTCCACTCACCTTCCTGGGCCTGGGGCTCTTCCTCATGATCTGGAGCCTTTAGGGGGACATATGGTGAGGAGGAATCAGATTTCTGAAAGAAGCAGGGGTAGAGGTCACAGTGGGGACTACTGACGAAGGAGTCAAAGGTCACGATGGGGTCAGAGGCCAGAGGCTCCAGCTGGCCACCCCAGATGGATTTAGCTCAGCCCTCCAGGCAGGGCTGGCAACCAGCTAACCAGGGGCAAGACCAGTGGGGCGTGCCTGTCTCACCCCCTCCCGGGTCACAGCCTGCCTCTCCCCCCACCCCACCCCGGACTCCCAGGGTCCCACTGGTGGCAGACAGTAGTAGCCCAGCCCTGAACCTCACCCAGCTCAGTCCCCACCACCCCTAAGAGTCAGATTCTGAGATTCCTTTAGAGCCCAGGTCCGTGTCCCCATGTGACAGAGAAGAGTGACAGCGGCCTAGACCGAGATCTCCTAAGTCTCACATCCCACCTCCACTTCGGGGTCACTCATGACTCACCTCAGCCTTGCTGAGCGTCTCTTGGGGTGCCTTGTCCATAGTGAGCCTAGGAGAAGGGAGAGGGGCTGTCAGGGGACAGGCCCCAGGGGACTGCTATGCTCCCTCCCCTCCCTGTCAGGGCCCCTCACCTGGGCTCTGGCTCCTCTTCAGCTTCTTTCTCGGCAGCTTCAGCCTCCCCATCGCTGCCTGGAGCCTGGTCTCCTGTGCCCGGGTGAGAAGCTCTGTGAACCCTGGGTCTCAGGAAGTCTGGCCTTTGGAGATGCTCAAGGAGGGGCGATGCCCACCCAAAGACACACAGTACCAGGGGCCCTCTCTTCCTGTCTGAGCACACCCAGTGCCCTGGGCTGTATGAGGCCAGCCCCCTGCCCCACCCACTGGGGATCTCCTCTCACCCGTGGAGCTCTTCTTTCTGCGGATAGAGGCTCGGACAAGATCAGAGCCAAGGTGGGCATGGTGGTGCCGTTGTGAGCGCGCTTCCTGGAACCAGTCTCCTGTCAGGATCTTCAACTGCCCAGGGTCTGCCAGCGAGGCCCGGAGCTTGCTGGAGGATGGGGGAGGGCGTGGCTGTCACCTAACCCACATTCCTGCCACCCACTCTGTGCCAGGCCCTGTACCTGGGGCCAGGGACACAAGAGCAAATCAGACTCAATCCTTTCTCTGGATCAAGGAGCTCAGGTTGATGGGGAATCAGAACAGGCAAGTACACTATAATGAGGTGGGTGCCATGATGGATGTGAGAAGGGCCCCGCTTTGCCTGTGGGAATCCAGGAGGGCTTCCTAGAGGAGGTGACCTTTGAATTGCTTCCTCACTTGATCTTAGCCAAAAGGCCGAGAAGCGATTGAATTGTTTCTTGAAGGACAGATTGGAGTTCTCCAGGCAGAGAATAATAATTATTATTCATTAAGTGACTACTGTGCATAATCCCTCCTCCTAATTCCATGAGGTAGTGGTCCCTAGCCCCATTTCACAGATGAGGAGAGCGGTGCTGGAGAGTTGCCCTAGGTTACATAGCTAAGAGGTGTCCTTCTGTCCCCAAACACTACTTGTAAGTCGCATGCTCCTCTGCCACTGTGCTCTTCCAGGAAGAAGGAGCAGCATAGAAGTGGAGGCAGTGTTCAGGGGCTCTGATGCACTTGACTGCTTGAGTGGCCATTCTGGGCATGAGTCAGGGGCGGGGGTTACTGATGGAGGATGAGACTGGGGGGGCTGGCAGGGACTAATCAGGGAGGCTTTGCGGACCGCACTTCGGAGCTGGCCCCTGACACGAGGTGCTGAGGAACCATGGGCGGTGTCAGCAGGGGACATGGAGGACAGGTCTGGGGAGCTCCAGCGGCAGCATGACCAGTGGGTCAGAGAGGCCGAGCCTGCCGGCAGGAAGGCAGCTGCCTCTAGTGAGGTGCAGCGCTGAGCTGGTTAAGGGCGGAGGTGACCAGTGGACAAAAACAGGAACCACCCAGATATCTGACAGGCCACACACGGGAGGCAGCAGGGGTGCACTCAGGCTCCTAGTGCCCGGGGCCCTGTCCTCCCGGGCTCCCCCGCCCTTCCTTACCTGACCCGGCCCTCCTCCAACTGGCGAAGGCGGGCATCTCGCTTCAGGACGTCAGCAATGGCCTCCTGCTCCTCCTCCGTCAGGAAGCTGAGGTCCAACAGCCCATCGGCCTCTGGCTGTGGCCTGTGCGCCATGAGGCGACTGGGCAGGGCCCAGAGCCCCTCTTCAGACGGGTGTCCCCTCTGGGGCATCAGCTGGGGCAGTGCCCCATCATCTGGGGCACACGTGGCGACCTGGGGGCAGATCCAGGGGGCAGGTCAAGCTCTGCCAAACACAGAGCACATGCTGGAGCTGACTGCTCCTTCCTGCCCAAATATATGCCCGGGTGGTGGGCACGGAGTGACTCCGGGAGGGCTGGGCTCGAGGTGGCATGAGACATACCCATGGCCCCGTGGGCCCGGGCACACACTGGCTCACGGACATGCGGACACACTTGCAGATGTGCAGAGTCATCCGGTGTAGACACACCTACCCACAGGGAGATGTTCGTGTGGACGGGCGCGTGCACACCTGTCCCCCACCAAGGACCCAGGCCCACACCAGGGGACGTGCCTGACATATTCTGAACCCTGCCCGCGAGGCCCCACGGAATGTATAACTCGGGAGGAAAGCATGACCCGAGATACACACAAATCACACGGACTTTTGCACGCACGTTGCCCCTCGTCCAACTGGGTGGTAAGCTGCTTGAAGACAGGGCCAGGGCCTCATCCCAAAGCCCATACGTTGCCCACAGCAGACAGCTGGTAAAAGCTGGATTAACTGAATGCAGAAATGCGCCTGTACACACATGGGGAAGGCACGCACACAAACACACACCCGTATCTGCTCACTCGCCCCCCCCACCCCCGGGAACCTCCCAGTTTGAGTTGTCTCCCTCCGCCCTTCACCTCCACCCTGCCCTGGCCCATTTGGCCTTCCTGTCTGAGGCAACCTCCTCCCAGCCCACACCCCCACTTCCTCCCCCCACTCCCCTGAGGCCTCCAGCCAGGGATGCCCTCTTATCAGCAGCCCCCGGGCCCCTCCGCTCTGGCCACATGGGTTCTCCCCCTGCCCCTGACCCAGGACCTGGCCGCGGGCCCAGTGGCGGAGGCCAAGTGCTGCAAAGCAGCTCGGGCTGCCCAGGTACCACGGTGACTCCGGAAGGAAAACATTTGCCCGGCTCCGAGGGGCATGTGGACGTGGCAAGGGGCCCAGGACGGAGCCGTGGGCAGAGCGGAGGCATGGCTCGGGCCCACCAGGCCGACTCTCCTCCCCTCTCCTCTCCTCCCCTCTCCTCTCCTCCCCTCCTCCTGCACCTCCTATCCCCTCCCAGGGCCAGGTCAGGGCACCGGGCAGGCCCGAGATGGGAAAAGGGTTGTCTGGCAAGCAAGTCCCGGCTTATGCCTGCTGCTGCCTGAGCTGGGCCGTCCCCGCTGAGTCTGTGTCCAAGCCCGAGAGCGCCTTCTCCCTCTGCTGCCCGCGCACCCCACCCCTCCGAGGGCTTGGGGCGGCGGTCTGTACAGAGTGCTGTCTGATCCTGTGTGAACGCTCTCCTGTGGCCCGGGGCCCAAGCCCGTGTGCCATTGTGCCTTTGTGAGGGTCTTAGACCGGCACACGGCTCTGCACAGAGTGGCGTCTATGAGGCTGTTTGTTTTGTGGGTGTGAAGGCTGTGTCACCACCTGTGTGTTGGTGCACCCTGTCACAATGTGACGCCGCGTGGGTGACTGTTGTCCGCCTTCAGTGACTTTCTGGGTGACAGCACGGAATGGTATGTGCCCTGCGTGCTTCCTCTGCTGGATGTGCGAAGGGGCCATGTCGTGCTGTGTGCTTGGTGGTGGGGGGGCCCGGGGACCCCCTGGGGGCGTGTGTAGGGGTACGGAGGTGGGGAACGTCCTGCAGGTCCGCCTGGGCTGGGCTGTGGGCATCTGAGCCTAGGGTCCCCAGCAGCACCCTCCTTGTAGTTCCTTCTCCTTCTAGAGGCAGAAGCCGGTGTCTGGCACTCCCCACCCCGGTTCAACACTATGGGATAGACCCATCGGTCAATATGTTCCAGTCCCAGACCTACTCCCACCTGTCCCGACCCCCAAGGCCCCAGAGGGTACCCAGGAGTCCAGGTCTGCCCCTTGGAACCCTGGCAGGGAACCCCGGCCCCCGGGTGTGTTACCTGTAGAGGTCCAGTATGGATCAGACACCTTCGCGGGGTGACTTGGGCCCTCCTGCACTCCTGGCAGTCGAGTTTCAGAGCTGAACTTGGGGAGCAGAGCAGAGAGGGACTAAGGCTGACTCAACCAGCAGCCCAGAGGAGCTGCCCCGGAGGAGGAGGAAACACCTTCTGAGTAGGGCCTGATGCAAAACCGGGCCTGGACTCCCGGCACCCCGGGGGGTGCACCCAGGCCTTGGCTTTCAGAGAGCTCGGAGCTGATCTGGGGGGTGGGAGGCACCTGGAGCTTGGCCCCACCTCCACTGCCCACTTATTCTGTAACTGCTGTGACGGGGCAGGCACCAACCCCTCAGGGCGGCAGTGCCCTCACTCGTGGGTGACCGCCCCATGCCGCCTGCCGAGCTGCAGAGAGGAACTTGCTTTGAAAACAAGGTTAGAAATCTTTCTAAGAAGCAGGGTCTAGGAAGGATTGCAGACTGCAGGCAGAAGACCCCAAGGAGAGTTCCTCCTCTGCCACTGTGTGACCTTTTTTTTTTTTTAATAAAATTTCACAAGATTTAGTCAGTCTTTTTTATTTTTTTAAAGATTTTATTTATTTGACAGAGAGAAACACAGCGAGAGAAGGAACACAAGCAGAGGGAATGGTAGCAGGAGAAGCAGGCTTCTTGCAGAGCAGAGAGCCCGATGCGGGGCTCGATCCCAGGACCCTGGGACCATGACCTGAGCCGAAGGCAGACGCTTAACGACTCTGTGGCCTTGAGCAGGTGTCTCAACCATGCTGAGCTGCCACTTCCTCCTATGCAAACTGGGGGCGGAGGTGTGAAGAGCCTGTTCCAGGGGCCAGAAAGTGCCCGGCCAGCACAGACTGGGTACCAGGGGGCCCCTCTCCAACAGTCCGCTTTGACAACTGCTGCCCCTCCCTGTCCACATGCGCCTCCTGGGCGGCGCTGGCCCCTAACTCTGGATCCTCTACCCCAACCGGGTCTTCTCTTATGTCCGAGTTCCCACTGCTGCGAACCCCCGGCCTCCTGCTGCCTGCTGCCAGCGCCCAGACTGTCCCCCTCCCATCCCCAGCCGTCCCCCATCGCTGTGGCTCCCCCACTGCCCAGGTGTCAGTACCGGCCCCACCTCTTCTGGAACCCTCCTTCTCCCTGTCTCCTGACCTCCACACAGCCCCTCCAGTCCTGCCTACGTGAGGCTTTCAAAGGCAAGGTTGTTGGAGGGGCCCTTGGGTGCCCTTTTATCTGTCGTTCCTCAGCGCTGGAAGTTGCTGGCAGACAACCAGGGTGACCTCTGGCTCGTTCACAAAAGTGCTCCCAACCCGTCCAGCCTCCCTTAGACACTTTGACCAACCTTGGGCTGTCCCACTCCCCAGCCTGACTCCCAGGCCCCCCGGTAAGTGTGGCTCTGATGTCCTTATCCCACACCCTTAAAGGCCTCCCCAAAGACTCTGCCTCTGTTGGTGCCCCCTCGCCCCCAGCCGCGGGGGTGCTCTCCCCACTTGCTGCAGCCCCTCCCAGGGCTCCCCTGGCTCCAGGCTGTGCACTGTGCTTAGGTGAGGGGGCAGAGGCCTGGAGGCCAACAGGTTTGGCTTTGCCCCCTTGTGCTCCGGCCACAGGGTGGTTCTGAGTGGGGGCTCTGGAAGCAGACGAGGCTACTGGGCTTGAACGTGGTTCCGCTCCTGCTACCTCCGTGCCCTTGAGCAAGTCACTTTACCTCTCCCTGCTTACTTCATCTGTAAAATGGGGACGATAGCACTGGCCTCACTGGGCTGTGGTGAGGATAAGTGACATTACGAGGCCTAGCACTCACTAAGCACTCAGTCACCTCCTTATATCTTGTTTCCCCAAGGCTAATTTAAAGTTCTGCTGGGGGCACCTGGGTGGGTCAGTGAAACATCTTCCTTCGACTCAGGTCATGATCCTGGGGTCCCGGGATCAAGTCCTGTGTCGGGCTTTCTGCTCATCGGTCTGCTTCTCCCCTTCCTCTGCCCCTCTCCTCCTCAGCTCCTGCTCGCTCTCTCTCAAATAAATAAATAAAATCTTTAATAAAGAAAGAAAAAGAAAGAAAGAAAAAGAAAGAAAGAAAGAAAGAAAGAAAGAAAGAAAGAAAGAAAGAAAGAAAGAAAGAAAGAAAGAAAGAAAGAAAAAGGAAGAAAGGAAGAAAGTTAGTTCTGCTGGGTGGGAGCAGGCCTTACTACTTGTCTGCCCACTTTGCCGGCATCATCCTCCATGCTGGAACTTTCCCCAGCCAACTCTCAGATCCCTGTATGCAAAATGGATTTTCGAAAATGGAATTGCTGAGGGGAAGGGGCGCCTCTGTCTTGCCCTGGAGAAACCCCAGCTCCGCAGGGTCTGGGATGAGCTTATGGGGCCCCCCAGGGCCCTGGGGGCCAGCTGCCAGAGCTGTCCTCAAGGCCACCGTCAGGATGAACACCAAAGACCCTTAGGATTCAGAGACCAAATCCTTTGTGAGCTCAACTAAAATGACACATGACATAGAGCAAGGTTAGGAAAGGCATCACCAAGGAAGAGGCTTTAAAGGCAAGTCGTGGAAAGGAGGGCCATGATTTTAACAGGTGGAAAGCCAAGGACCAGGAACGGGCAGGTTCTGCCGTCTTGCTGGAGTAGGGCAGCGACCTGGTCACTGGGGGTCAGCATGAGGAACCTGGCAATATGACCGAAGGATATGGCAGAGGCCAGCGGCTGGGGTGGGCCTCTTGGCTTATTCCAGACGGTGCAGCCCTGGCTGAGGGGACAGGTATGGGGCGCTGGTCTGCCGGCGCGACCTCCCAGGGCTGCTGCCAGTTCTTCCCAACAAGCAGTGTGGGAGGGTGTCACGCTCACTTGCCTTGAGGACACTTGCCTTGAGGAGAAGGCTCTGGAAGGATCCCCTCTGGAAGGGATCTGGAAGGGGGAGGCGCCCCACAGCCTGTGCCCGGGGCAGGAGGCACCCGAGGGAGGCAGACATCCCTGGAAGCTCTGCCTCAGGTGGGCCCTGGACGAGGACTCGACCACGGCCCTGGTAATCAGGGCCCCCGTCAGGGGCGGAGGAACTCAAGGGCGGCCAGAAGAAAAGAGCTGAAGGGGTGGGGGGCCACTGAAGGGAGAAAACAAGGACAAGACACCTTCTGGAGTCAAACTCTTTATTGCCCTGCCCAGGGAGCCCCGCGCAAGTAATCTGCGGAGCAGGGGTGAGGGGCAGCACACGCCCTTCCTACGACTTGAAGTTAAGGGGAGCTGTGGCAGGTGGGAGGAACCAGCTCCCCTCCCCGGCGCCCCGGACCCACGGGGCCATCACCAGGGCGCCCGTGCAAGGCCCATCCTCAGGGCTGGAGCCAAGCTCTGTGTACATTGCTCTGGTCTACAGGGGGTCACTCTGGCCCAGTCAGCGCCACTCATGGCCCCGGGCTGGCTGGGGGGACCAGGGCCCCCATCTGCAGGGTGAGATGAGGGCTCACGTGCTGGGAAGCCCGGGTAGAGGAGGAAGCAGAGGCTGCAGGGGCTGGAGGACACCAGGAGATGGGGCACGACTGCCCCTAGGGCAGCTTCTGGTAGACATCTGACTGGGGGCCCACCCAGCCCTACTAGACCATTCTAGAGGCTAGTGGGGAAGGTCCCAGGGCAGCTTAGTTTAGGGAGATTTCTTAGTGTACTCCACCCACCTTGGGACCAGAACCCTGGCAGGGGATGTGCTCCAAATCCAGCTCTGGCCTCTGTGTGGCCTTGGCTGGTGGTCCAGATGTGCTCCCCTCCCCCACCGGGCACTGGGCTGAGGCGGAGGGAGCCCAGCGGGCAGTGGCAAGAGCAGCTCTATGGCGGGAAGCTAAGGCCTTCCCACCAGATGAACAAAGAGGGTGCCTCAAGGGCGGGGGTCACAGGTCTGGGAAGGAGGGGACAGGGAGCTTCTCAGTGACCAGTGACACACAACAAGCAAACACCCATGCCCTGGGCTCATCTTCAGCCCGTCTGGCCCAGACCACTGGGTCAAAACCAGCAAACCCATCCCTGCCTTTCGGGGTGAGAAGAATCTGGAACCAAAAGGGGTGGCGACGGCCTCCTCGGGAACCTGGTGGGCTCAGGGCCAGGAGGCAGCCATCACCGAAGGTTGAAGACGAGGCTGACAGTTAGGATGAT
The DNA here is from genome assembly GCA_028646535.1 of Procyon lotor. Classification (NCBI taxonomy): domain Eukaryota; kingdom Metazoa; phylum Chordata; class Mammalia; order Carnivora; family Procyonidae; genus Procyon; species Procyon lotor. Next base: position 17,013,972 of record CM053606.1, read on the forward strand.
GCCCAGGAGGAGGACGAACGGCAGCCAGGTCTTCACGAAGGCCCCGACGCTGACAGGGAGGAGAGAGCGGAGTCCGAATGGGAAGGGACCGAGGAGTGGGGTGTGTTTCACAGAGCCCTGTCCGCCCACCGATCCAGATGGGGCTGCTGCCCCTCCGGAAGCTCCCGGAACCACTCCCTCACCCCCAGACTTGGGCAGTCGAGGAAAGGGCCCAGCCTGGCTTGGCGCCGATGATGCAGTTACAGTCTCCGGCAGGGGCTGTACCAGGTTCCTGGCAGACATCTGACACCTCACTGGGCCAGCGCAAGAGATGTGTGCACCCCTCTCCAGGCCTCGCTGCTCCCTCCACAATCAGCTCTCTCTGGGGAGGCCTGGAGTGTCGGTGTGAGAGCCCTCTAATGAGGCCTGCCGGGAGGGGAGGGATCGGCAGGAGTCAGCGCAGTGGTGTGGCTGGAGCGGAGGGGCTGGGAGTCAGGGCTCTGCCTCAGTCTCTCTGTGACCGCAGTTACGGTCTTCTCTGAGGATCGCTAAAGGTCTTTTGGACTTAAAGAAAAAAAAAAAAAGACCCCCAAGAGTCTCCTTTTCAGAAGCTCTTAATGACACATTCCTGTGTGGCGGGGAGGTCGGGGGGACCAGGCTTGTGCTGGCCCCCAGGGGCTGCGTCATTCAAGCTCTGTGAGCCCTTTACCTGAGAATTGGAATAATGCCTCTGCCCTTACAGGTTGAGGCTGTGGCTTCAGCGGTCCTCCCCGGCTACCACTGAGGCCCGCCCGCCCAGAACCCTGCCCCTGATGAGGAAGGGTGGGAAGGGAATCCCGTGGGGTGGTTACTGCCCTCTCCTTCGAGGGTCTCCGTGTTCGCCTGACCTGTGCACGGGGTTCCGTGGGCTTGCAGCCTCTCCGAGGGGCCACAATCTTCAGCTCCATTTTATCAAGGGCAGTTGCAGCTTAGAGAGGCCCAGGCAGGCGGCTGAGATCGCACGGACCTGAGGTTGGACCTGGGCGGAGCTGGACTTCAGCACGGTCACCCTCCTCTCCACCAGGAACTCAGCTAGTTACTCTAGAGCCTCCACGGCTCCAACCAGCATCTGCTTTGGCCCTGTTGGCCGCAGGACGCCACAAGGGGCCGATGGGACCCTGGGGAGAGCGGCCCCAGGGTTGGGCGGCAGCTGGGCGGCTCACCTGACGTACTTCCCATAGAGCAGGCAGAAGAAGCAGAGCGTCACCATGTTCCAGTTGGTGCTGTTGTTATAGCGCATCAGGTTCAAGGCCAACGCCACATGTGAGTGGCAGTTGTCACAGCAGAGACTGTGCTAGAGACACGGGAAGGGCTGGGTCAGGCTGGGTGGTGGGGGACCCCCCCAGGTCCTGCTCTGGGGAGCGGCCCACCTACCATGCGGTGCTTGTACTCCTCGGAGGCGTCGTGCACAGCTGTGTCCCACGCGTTGGGCCCGCTGGCGTACACCTGCGCAGGGTCCAGCTTCCAGTACCTGGGAGAGAGGGGGTTCCTGGGCACTGGCTGTCCTCTCTTACGGTCACTCGGCCTCACACATGTTCCGGACACCCGCTCTGTGAAGGGTCCCAAGTTGGGGTGGAGGCTGCAGGGGTGAGGCAAGCCCCGGGCAAGAGGCACGCAGTGGACACTCGTCACATGGCGTGACAGGTCCAGGGCCGTGTGGGTGCTGGGGAAGGCAGGGACTAACTTGTTCGGGGGTGAGAGGCTTCCGGGGTGACATCTGCATCTCATGTGAAGGAAGAGGGGTTGGCCGTACACAGCGGAGGGCAGAGTGTGCAGAGGGAGAGGCATGGACCTGTGCGGCATGCACCGGGGGTTAAGAGCCTGGGCACTGATGGAGGAGTCAGAGGGAGGAAGATGAAGGCGGTGCCATATGCTGGGGGACTTGACTGTCACCCTGAGTTTATTCACAAGCAGCAAGTTTTCTTTCCCCCTGGCACACGGGAGATGGGGGTGAGCAGGAGAAGAGCCGTGGGGCTAAGAGCTCACAGACCTCAAGCTGGGTGCTAGCGGCTGTGCTAAACAACAGGGCACCCCGCGGGGCTCCAGCCGGGAACGCTGGGAGGGCAGGGCGCCCTCTGGCTGCTCCGTGGGGAATGGCTTGGACCTGGGGCTGTGCAGGGGCTCCTGCCTGGAAACAGGTGCCCTGAAAACTGACCCAGAAAAGCAGCCTGGCGCAGACATCCATCCCAGAGGCCTCCGGCCCACATTTCTGCTTGCCTGTGGACGTCAGCAGGGGTCGGGGAGCCAGTGCCAGGCTGTCTCTGTTGTGCGGGTTACCCCCTCTTCCCTGGGGCCTGACTTAGCCGGGGCGGCCCACAGGGGCTGTTCTATGCATACCGATGACTGAGACACTGTCACCAGGCCCACAGCTGAGTGGGCCCCCACAACAGAAAAAATGAAGGGGTGTCTGGCTGGCTCAGTTACTAGAACATGCGACTCTTAATCTTGGGGGTTGTGAGTTCAAGTCCCATGTTGGGTATAGAGATTACTTAAAAAAAAAAAAAAAAAAAAAGGAGGGAGGGAGGGAAGGAGGGAGGGAGACAGACAGACCAAAAATTCCAAACACCAAACATAGCAATAGCTCCCAGAGGGCCTGACTACTTTTATTCTAACCAGAACTATCCAGCTGAGTTCCAAGCAGTGCCTCCTTTACATCTTAAATGGCTTGTCCCCCCCCACCCCCACCGCCCCCTCACCCCCTCAGGGACAGAAGAATCTAGGTTTTGGAATGAGACACTGAGGTGTGAGTCTCAGCTCTGCCCCTTCCTGTGCAATCATGACCAGCCCCTTCTCTCTCCTTATCCTTCCAATGGAGCCGAATACAACCTCGCGGAGCTGAGGCAGTCTAGACAGTGTGTGGGTAAAAACGCAGCCAGGGACTGGGGCAGATGCTTGGCACGGGCGTGTGCTCTGGTGGAGCCTGGCTCTCCCACCCCTCATCCCATCCTCAGGGTGCTGACTCCCACCCAGCCCTAGGGCTTGTCCCATGGGTGCGCATCACTTACTTGGCAGGCTTCCCGAAGGCCATGTTGTCTTCCTGTGGAAGGACAAGAGCAGAAGTCAGTGGAGAACCCGGCAGACACACGTGGTCCGTGGTGGCAGCACAGTGACTAAGAAGGCGGTAGGTCAGGGGGGCAGAAGTGGGGTCTGGGCCCTGCTCTGGGGCTGGCACAGCATCTAAAGGGCCAGCAGCAGCTTTTCTGGGAGAAGGCAGCGTCGTAGCAAGAGCGCCCAGAGCGCTGCACCCGGAATCCAAACACGAGGCGTGCCAGCCATGACGGCCCTTCTGTGTGGCTCCCGCGAGCTTCTCTCACCCCCTCTGCTCCTCATCTGCTCCAAGTTCTCTGGCCAAACTCTGAGTGATCACAGGGAGGCAGTTTCCTTTGTGTTACAAATGACAACACCCTCTGACCTCCTGACCCGACAGCAGGGCCCACATGGGGCTCCTCTCTGTGTCTGGCAGCCGGACTGCATCATTGAGAGCAGGCCTGGGGGTTGGGGAGGGGGCTCGAGAGGCTTCCGATGACCGACATGTTTCACCCAAGCCCCAGACCTGCCACATACGGGTCGGGGCAGATTCTGGGTTCAGAATCAGGAAGACCCAGCTGACAGAGCTGGTCAAAGAACTACCATAAAAATATACAAGAGTAGGGGCGCCTGGGTGGCTCAGTGGGTTAAAGCCTCTGCCTTCAGCTCAGGTCATGGTCTCAGGGTCCTGGGATCGAGCCCCACATCGGGCTCTCGCTCAGCGGGGAGCCTGCTTCCCCTCTTTCTCTTCCTGTCTCTCTGCCAGCTTGTGATCTCTCTCTCTCTATCAAATAAATAAATAAACAAAATCTTTTAAAAAAATACTCAAGAGTAAAAGACCTCTGTCATGTTAAGATGGTCACGACATCTATTAACATACACCGGCTGGTGCCATCACAGCTCCTCGTCCAGCCTCTCACGGAGGTGAAGCTGCACCCTGGCAACAGGCTGGACGCCGCCTGCTCGTCTGGAGCTGGCCCCCTGCACCCACCTCGGGCACAGCCCCAGGAAACAAACCTAAGAATACAGGTGGTTCTTTCTAGAAGCCCCACCCGCTCTTCTCCATGGCCACACCCAGGGAACCACATCAGCCTCCCCAGTGTCCCCACCTTGTGACTCCCACCTTCTGAAGGTCCAGAGATGTGGTTCCTGGATGGTGTGACTCTCCACTCTTGCCTCTAACCCCTACCCATGTCTTGGTACCCCAGGGGTGGGCAAAGGACTGGGTCAGTTACTTAAGAATCCTTCTGGCCACACTGCCCTCCTGGCCTGTCCTGGAGGCAAGAGAAGGGGGAAAGGGGTCAAATGCTGGTGAAGAGCAGAGGGCCAGGGCCAGGAGTGTCTGGTACCTGCATTCTCCTGGGGAGACTGGAAAGCTGCCTTGGGCAAGACAGGCCAGCCCTCTACTGAAGCCTCGGAATCCCCGAGGGGCGCAGAATGGGAACTCACCGAGACAAAGTAGGGGCCGGCAAAGTCCCGAATAACTCCCGTGGATGTGCAGATGCCCATGTGGCCGATGATGGGGAAAAACCACCTGTGAAGTAAAGGACAGGGAAGGGGCAGAGCTTGGGGTCTTCGGCTGGTTAGACCCGCGCTGGGGACACCCCATCCAGTGTGAGACTATGTGAATATAATGTCATGCAATAAGTGCCAACTAGGGAGGCCGAGGGGCTGGGGAGGTGCAGAAGAGGGGTGAGCGAAAATGAACAGCACAATGGAACAGCCCCGCACCACCACAGAATGGCTACCCCCAAAGGACAGTAACATGGGGTGTGGGGAGGATGAGGGGCAACTGCAAATGTTTCTACTGCCTTCAAAACTGGCAATTACTCTGTGCCTCAGCAAACCCCCTTCAGAGTGCACACCCAGCAGAAACAAGTGCTTATGTCCACCAATGCCATGGACACGAAAATCCAGAGCACTTTCGTTCAACATAGCTGGAAACCTTTGTCCCGACTCACTCAACTGCACACTTACAATGTATGCACTTTATTGTATATACATTACATCCCCATAAAGCTGGATTTTTCCCCCGAGTTTTTATTTCAATTCCAGCTAATTAACATACAGCACAATATGAGTTTCGGGGGTAGGATTTAGTGATTCATCACACACATGCACCAGCCGGTGCTCATAACAACTGCCCTGCGTAGTGCCTGGCAACCTGTTTAACCCAACTCCCCCAATAAAGTTGATTTTAAAAATAACTAGAAATAGTCCAGATGTCCAACAATAGTAAAATGAATAAGTAAGGTATAGTCACGAAATGAAATAGTACATAGCAATGAACAAAGAACACACTTCTGCTACAGACCACACATATTCTCACAGACATTAGGCAGTGAAAGAACCTTCCACAAAAGTCCACGCATAATACTCTGCTTATATGAACTGCAAGAAGAGGTAAACTAATCTACGGTGCTCAAGGGCAAAAGAGGGGTGATTTCTGTGGCAGAATTAACTGGCACAAGGGAGTCTTTGGGGTACTGGAAATGCTATCTTCACCTGGGTGATGTGAGAACATATATATGCAAAAACTCACTGAGCCACATACTTAAGATTTGTCCACTTTGCAGTGTATATTATATCTCAGTAAAAAAGTAAAAAAAAAAAAAAAAGTGAGGGGGAACCAGTCCGTAGGGGCGCCTGAACAGCTCAGTCCTGGGATGGAGCCCCGTGCTCAGTGGGGAGTCTGCTCCTCCTTCTCCCTCCGCCTGCCGCTCCCCCTGCTTGTGCTCTTGCTCTCTCTGTCAAATAAGTAAATAAAATCTTAAACAACAGCTACAACAACAAAACACCAGTCTGTATGTGTGGGGGAGGGTTTCAGGGAAGGTTGCTTAGAGGACACGAGGAAGTAACAGTAGGTGGGAAGGATATCAATGAGGACAAAACACGGTGTATTCCAGGAACTTAAAATCCAAATTTTTGAAAACATCAAATCTCAGTTGGACCTGAATATACAAAACATATAGAAGCCCCTGATCCGAGTGCAGCGTGGGAACCAGGGCGCTACAGGGCCTCGGCGCTGAACAGACTGGTCCAGTTTAAGAACTCCCGGGGGAAAAAAAATGACTCATTCCAGGGCCAGTGGCCATCGCTGGTCCCAAAGCTGCTCCCTGCTCGGGAAGGGGAGGCAAAATCTGGGCGTGCAGCTCAAGGAAGCGATTATTAGGGGCTGGAGCAGTCAGCAAAAACTTCACAGAGGAGGTAATTTTAACCCTGACCCGTGAAAGGACAGGATGCCATCAGGCAGAAAGCAGAACTCCGAAGCAGCCAAGGGCTGCTTGTGTCTGGAGAACGTGAGGGGACAAGAGTGGAGGGAAGCGGGCGGCCAGTTCAGAGGCTATTCTGGAAGACTGGCAAGAGACGATGGTGATCCTAACTAGAGTATGGTGGTGAGGTGGTGAGAAGCAGATGGATTCAAGAGACCCTTAAAAGGAATATCGGGCAGTTTTATGATCGATGGGACAGAGGCTTTCCTTTGTCTGCTGCCTGGGGAATCTGAAAGGATGGTGTGGCCAGAGTGGTCTCTTGAGAACATAATTCAGGTTCCATCAATCCCTTGCTTCGCACCCATTAATGGCTTCCTGCTACACTTAAAATATACTTAAAACTCCTTCCAACAGTTTGGCCCTGCTTATCCCTTGAAATCACCTCAACCCTCTTTCTAGCTACACTGCCTGCTTCTGGTTCCTCAAACACGCCAAAATCTTCCTACTTCAATGCTCTTTGTCATTTGCCTTCATCTGGAACACTCTTCCTCCAGAGCTTCACCACAGCTGGCTGCTTCTCATCATTTAGGTCTCAGCTTCACTGTCCACTTGGGAGGTCTTCCCTGTCCATGCCTTCTAGAGTAGCCACACATCACCCCAGGAACCCCAGATCTCGTTGCTCTGCTTTAATTTCTTCAGAGAATCGACTACTATCTGAAACTAATCTTTACTTATATGATTACTGTCTGTCTTCCCCACTAGGATGTGCACTCTAAGACAGCAGTGATTTATTTTATTTTATTTATTTGTCAGAGAGAGAGAGAGAGATCACAAGTAGGCAGAGAGAGAGGGAAGCAGGCTCCCTGCTGAGCAGAGAGCCCGATGCGAGGCCTCAATCCCAGGACCCTGAGATCATGACCTGAGCCGAAGGCAGAGGCTCCAACCCACTGAGCCACCCAGGCTCCCGACAGCAGGGATTTTCTTATCTATTATAGTCCCCAGAGCAGTGCCTAGCTTGCAGTTGGAGCTAAGAATTCACTGACGGATAAATGATGAATGAATGAATGTCCTGAATTTAAGAGTGGAGTCAGGCTCTGAAGTCGGAGCTGGGCTGAGTCTTGACTTTGTTTTGGGCAAGTTATTCATTCCCAACTTTGTCGGTGAGAGGTGGATAGTAGTAATTACCTCAGTGCGGGGGCTACTTTGAGGATTAAACAGGCTATGCTTGCAAAATGCTTAACACACGCCCTTGCCTTTGGTAGTGCTCAATGTCGTCACCATGAGGAGTTCAGTAAATACTGGCTATCTAACTGGCCGGACTGGCCTAGAGTAAGCTGCTAGAGCTACAGTGGCCACAGGATGGGCATTAGAACTATAGCAAAGTAGCTCCTCTGGCTTCTCAAGACTCTGATCTCAGAACAACCACCCCACCCCTCGCCGCTGCCCCAGTTCCTTTCATCTGGTTGGGGAGAAGGTCTGGGTTTGACCAGTAAGCCACATACCACAGCTGTGCCGGAAATCAGAGTAAAGTCTGGGGACAACAGCAGAGCCCTGAGCCGACGGAAGCCCAGAGAAGAAACTCTCCGAGTATCTGTCAGTCTGGAAATTCCATGAAGGCAAGCTCCAAAGGTGCTTTGTGGACTGTTATCTATTCAGACCAAGTACAATAACTATTCATGGAATGGAGGAAGGGAGGGAGGGAAGGAGTTACTGACCCTGAGAGCTCTACCTGGTAAGGTAGGCCATCAGGGGAAAGAGCCCCACGCTGGCTTCTAAGCCTTCATTTCCTCATCTACAAAATGGGAATGACAGTATCTATTTTCATTAGGTCGGTGTAAGGACCAAATGAGATAATGAATATGAAACATTTAGAATATGGGGCGCCTGGGTGGCTCAGTGGGTTAAGCCTCTGCCTTCGGCTTAGGTCATGATCATAGAGTCCTGAGATCAAGCCCCGCATCGGGCTCTCTGCTCAGCAGGGAGCCTGCTTCTCCCCCTCTCTCTGCCTGCCTCTCTGCCTACTTGTGATCTCTCCGTCAAATAAATAAATAAAATCTTAAAAAATAATTAACTTAGTAAAACCATAAAAAAATGTTTAGAATACAGTATGTATCCAATCTTAGCTGCTTTTATTAGTAGCAGTAGCTATTATCTGGCTTTTCATGCAGAATTATCAACATCTCTGAGGGGGTGGACAGCTTTTTGGATTCGTTTGCCTCCTCTCTGCTCCCCTTTCCAAAGACATCCAAAGAAGACAGTTGCTTGTGCCACCATCTATTCCTAGCTTTGCACTCTAGGTCAGCAATCATCATGATGCACTACGATGGTTAGTTCATCTGTCTCCCCTTCCTGCTGCAGGTTTGACAGGGGAGCTATGGCTTATTTATCTTATGAACACATGCATGTAGATGCAAACAGAAATGGGGTGTGAGCTGCTCCTGGCCCAGTTGACTGGGGATCATGATGCCTCCATCTCATGTTGCTATCAGCTCTCTTAAGAGCAGAGAACTCTATGAATGTTTTTCTGAGAACAGGGAAAAACCAAAGAGATCTTAAGGAAAGAAGACATGTTTCTAGTAAAACCGATATATTCCCTGACTATCCCTTCCGGTTATTCTCATGTTAACATTTTATTTTGTTCATAGCACTAACCACTATCAGAAGTTCTCTTATTTGCTTACTTGTTTATATCTCCTTTCACCATGATTTAAACTCAGCGAGAGTGAGAATCCTGTTTCATCTGTCACTTTATATTGTTATCACTTAGAACTACTCTAGGCACAAAGGAGCCACTTAGCAAATGTGTTACAAGAACAATGAATGAATGAATGAATGAATGAACACACTTTCTTAAAACTTTTATTTTTAAAGGATTCAGACTTGGATGCTTTTAAACAAATGCATAAGCATTTGAAAACACAAGCAAGTGAAGTATTTTAACATAATACAAAAATTAAGGTCATTTTTGGATCATCAACATATAAGACCAAAAAAATGGTCCCCTCTCCACAACACTTGGCTGTTTATGAAAAAGGGAACAAATTTATCTCATCAGGTGAGGGGGGTAGTGAAAACAGCATGTTATGGAGTCAGAAGACTGAGTTTGGGACGCCTTTGCTCATCAGCGTGTGAACCTGACCAAGACCTTTAATGGTACAGAGGAAGCTCGGCTTCATCATCTCAGAAATCCCTATCTTAGAAAATGACTGTGAAATTCAGAGAAAATGGGTGTGAAAGAGCTTGGCCAATTGTCCAGCACCGTGAGGGGTGGTTTTTTATCAGTTGTCAAGGCTGAAGTAGGAGAGCAAACCAGCTCCCCTGACCCAGGAGCTCCTCCTCCCTAAAAGGCGGCCACACTACAGGAGCACCTGCTCTCTCTCCTGACAAAGGACGAGGCCACGGAAGGAACACGGCTTTGGGAGGTAGAGACCCTGGGACCTAAATTCGCTCTGCAACTGAAATAGTGTGTGATCTCCAGCCTCATCCTCTACGAGACAAAGGGTTGGGCTCCTAGATGTCTGGGGGCTTTTTCAGTGTTGACATCTCAGGAGGCAGTGTGGTCCCAGCCACACTCCCACTCCCGCCTCTGGACTCGGTCTTGCGTATAGGAAGCTATCAGCAAGCAAGCACTCGCTCAATGAATGAATAAAGCACTGAATGAATGAAGACGTCTCCTCGGACCCGGTGAGGGGCCCCTCTTCCGTACGCCCACAGGTCCTGCGCTTCCCAGCCACAGAACCTTTCCCGCCCGTCTGCGACTGGCCTTCTCCCTGACTAGACCAGGTGTAACGAGGGCGAGGAGCGTGTCCCATCCGTCAGTAGAAATTGGCACCGCGTAGATGGCGGGGTTCTGGTGACTGGGCGAGGGGTGCGGGCCGGACCCGAGGGAAGGGCTTGCAGCACGTCGAAACCGGAGGCTGGCCCGGGGCCGCCCGACTCTCCCCGTCCCCGGGCGGAAGACTCACGTGAGCACTGGGATGGGCGTCCACACCACGCAGTAGGGAAACCGGCTCCGGTCCACGTCCATGGCGCCGCCGGCCGAGCCGCTGAAAGGCTTCTTGTCCGTCTCGGCCGCCGTCGGCGCCTCCACTTCCGCCATCCCGGGCGGGGGCGGCGGCGGCGGAGGCAACAGGAGCGGCGAGCTCCCTTCCGCTTCCGCCATGCTGCGCGCGCCCCGCTCCGGCCGGCCCCTGCTCCGGCGCCGCTCGCCCCGTGGCGTCACTTCCCGGAGGTGGGGTCCGCCGGCTTCGCCTTCCCCCCGGGAATTGGGGCCGCATCCCTCTGGGCCGGGCCCGCCTGGCCCCCTGCCCCGGCGCCGCCGGGCCCCGCGCGTTTGCGCCGGCTCTGCGGCGCTGAGGCGGGGATGCCCTCAGGCGGCGCGCAGTCTGGCACGCGACCCTGACCGAGAACTTGGTAATTCAGTACGCTGAGGCCTCCCGAGAGGTGTGGTACAGCCGCTATTTATTGAGCGCTTCCTAGGTGCCAAGCACTTGACATACCTTGTTTTTAATCCCCAGAGACTGGTTCGACGTGCGAATTTAGGTGTTTCCCCTCAGGTTACAAGTGAGAAACTGAGGCTCAAGAGGTGAGGTGAGTGGCCGGGACTCAAACCCAAGTCTGCGTCCCTTGTCCTTTCCATTGTGTGGGCTCTCACGAGGCAGTGGGAGCGGAGAGGACGGACAGGCTAAAACAGTGTGTGGTGTGCGTGTACGCAGGGCGGACTTGCCGGGAGGTGTTTGAGCGTCTAGATGTTTGCCAGGTGGCACGGGGGTGGGGGTGCAGGGACGCGTGCAGCCGTGCAAAGCAAGAGGAGGCTTTCCAGAGCGCAGTGTGCAGGAGTGTGAATATCACCTTGGTTGGAATAAATCTCAAACCTTAGATGTGATCCGAGCCCTTCATTGTGCAAATGGAAAAACTGAGGCTCAGGGAAGTTCATTAATTGTGCGAGATCACGACACACAACCAATACAAAGCGGGCAAGCTTAAGTCTTGGATTCTTGGGGCTTTTTAAAGGATGCCAAGATAGCCAAAGAAAATGGAATCCGTTGGGACGGGAAGGGGAAATACGGGGACAAGAAGGAAGGCAGGTAAAAATCTGGCTAGAAGGAGGTAGGGAAAAAATCAGAAAAATGGGAGCTATGCCTTTTTGGGAATGTCTTTTTATTCCATTGAATTATCCTCAACGCTGATCCATAGAAAGCTTGCTGTCCTGTTTTTGGCACTTAATATTTTAATGCATTTTAGGGGGTATATCTGTTATGAAATCTATGCTCCTCGACTTCAGTAGCTAGCATATAGCTCCCAGTACAGAGTAGATGCCCGCTAGATGTTTCTTGATTTAATGATTGAATGGATGTTTTATAAAGGCCTTACAGATACCACAGCTGAAAATGATTCTAACCTACTTAAAGATTTTTGAGGTTTGTGCCTCTCCTGCGACCCATGTGTAGTGTGTCATCTTTGCGGAGCAACAACCAGCATCTAGGATCTAGCACAGAGTTTGGAACAGATTAGGTGTGCAATATATGTTTGTTGAATGAATAAATTACATTACTTCTTGACTCAGTGACAATAGCTAATCTCTTCCGGATCACAGGCTCCGAGGAAGGTCTTTGCCTTAGATATTCCTCCATCATCACTGTCAACCCATAATTCTAGCACAGGCCTGATGGGTGCCCTTTAGTCATTTATTATAAATATATTGATGAATAAACAACCAAAGTAAGTCTTAGGGTCTGCCACAGTTTGGGAGTACTAACACAGGTACCACCTTTACTCTGCCAGCCTTCAGTGGCCTCTCCCTGTACTTAGGATAAAATACAGATATCTCACCATGGCTTACAAGGCCCTGCATCTTGCCTTTTTTCTTGCTTGTTCACTACGCTAAGGCCACCCTGGCCTTTTTATCAGTTCCTCTCACGTGCCACACTCTTTCATGCCCCCAGGGACTTGGCTCACACTCCTCTGCTGAATGCTCCCCACCCCCTTAAAGTGGCTAATTTCTATTTATCCTTCAAGTCTCAGATTAAATGTGGCTCTCGCCGAGAGTCCTTCCCAATCTAAATCGGAAAGCCCCTGTTAATCTCCCTTGGGACCTCCTCTTCCTTTCCTTCAGAGCACATTTGTAGCTCTGTATGCCCCGATTCCCCTGCTAGGCTGGAAACTCCTCGAGGTCAGAGGCTATACTTGTCTTGTTCACCTCTGTAAAACTGGTGCCTGAACTGTCTAGTAGTGTCTAGTATATAGTATCTGCTTAATATTTGCAAAAATGAATGAATGGCAAACCCTTAAAAGCTTGGTATCAGGGGCGCCTGGGTGGCTCAGTGGGTTAAGCCGTTGCCTTCGGCCCAGGCCATGATCTCAGGGTCCTGGGATCGAGCCCTGCATCGGGCTCACTGCTCGGCAGGGAGCCTGCTTCTCCCTCTCCCTCTGCCTGCCTCTCTGCCTACTTGTGATCTCTCTCTCTCTCTCTCTCTCAAATAAATAAAATAAAAATAAATAAAAGTTAATATTTCTTTAAAAAAAAAAGCTTGGTATCATATGCTGGCTACACACAGTCTGCACACAGGGGCAGGAGCCTAGTTTATCACCTGCTACCTCTTGGTGTCCCAAGCTTTTTTAAGGGGCCCACGGAGGTTGCTGGGCACAGTGCTCAGGAGTAGTGTCTGATCAGAGATTCTTAGCTCCTTGGCCCAGGCAGCTACAGAAGCAGAGGTGTGAAGATGGCCAGGTACCTGGAGAAAGCAGCCAGCTCCTCTGACTTCTCTGGGGCCTCTACCCCAGGCTTCTCCCCCTGCCACCCCTTAGCCTGTCCACACAGCCGCCTCTCATATACACACATCACCTGGGTTTTCTCACCCAATGTAAAAGCCCCCCTAGCCTGTGCCTTACCTGCTCTGCTGCTGCCACCTATGTCACCCACAGACAGATGGGAAATCACCATCAAAGACTAACACTTCCTTCCAGGCTCAGAGGATCGCAGCGGGGTCCTGGAAGAAGCTCCTCTAACAGACAGCTCAGGAAAGGATTGATAGGACTCATTGCTACCCCTCCCCTCAACACACACACCGACCTAAAATAGGAATGACCATCTGGATCCACTTACAGGGCTGGCCGGGGGAGGGATGGATAGTAGAGCCGGAACTGTCAAGCTGGGAAATCTTCGAGGGCAAGATGCTGCTTGTTTGGAGGGTGAACTCAGGGCACGTTCTCTTGGTGGGAGTCAGGGCACCCCCTCCGTTGGCTCCATCTAGGAGTCTCCACGGCTCCACACCACCACCTCCCTCACTGTCTCACTCCTCCTCCTGGCATTCAAGGCCCCCATGGTCTGGCTCTAAACTCCAACCTACTTTACAAGCCTCATCTCTCACTGTCTCCCTCAGGACTTGCTTGGAGTTAACCTCCCTGGGTTGTTTGCCCTTCAGAAAATGATTCCTGCACTTCATACCTCATGTCTTTGCTCACACTGTCCCTTCAGTGGAATGCCCTTCCCCTACTCTCCTATACTCCTTTCAAGGTTTCTGGCAAATGTTCCCTCTTTGCTCCCAGAGCACGAAGGCTGTGTTTCTACCTATTGAATATTCATGTGTACTTGCATTAGCATTAGCTGTTTACATGTCTGTCTCCCCTGAGGGACCGTGAACTCCTTGGGAAGGGGTCTGACTGGATCTATTGGTCCCTGTAGCCAGGCACAGCACCGGGAAGATAGGAAGTGCTCAGGGAATGTCACCGTTGCTATTTGTTGATCATAGATGGTCTCCTTCGGGGCTCTGGGGAAGAATCACCTCAATCCATAACCCAGGGAAGCAGGGCCGAGCCAGGGGCGGTCACCATGGCTGCTGTTGGGCGTCATGCAGTGTGTCTGGAGTGTGTGAGGGCAGAGTCCTCTCTTCTTTAGCCTTTCTGTTTCTGCTCCACTCATTACCTTCTCTGGCTCCTGGAGATTGGGATTCTCCCCATTAAGCCCTGAGCTGTCTTCCAGGATGGCTCTGAACCTTTCCTCGGTAGGAAGGGGACCGTTTTGAGATCAGGTACTCTGAGTCTTTGGACATTAGAATTTACAAAATGACTTCGGCTTTACAGATGGGCAAACTTGCCCAAGATTATCGAAAGCACAGCTAGGGCCAGAATCTAAGTCTCCTACTCCTAGGTGGGCAGTAAAGCATGACGGTTAAATACGCGCATTCTGGAGTCAGCCAACAAGCCCAGTGTTTCAACCTAAGCTCTGTCAGTGGTTGTCATGCATTAGGAAACTAACTGAGCCTGTTGGCATCAGTTTCCGCATATCTAAAATGGGAAACGATAATTTTCATCTTAGAGTTCTTGTAAGGTTTATTTGACCGGCTATACCTGAACAGTTCCTGGCCCCAAATAAACACTCAGTGTTAGCTATTGTAGCAAGCACTTTGATGCACATAATCTTCACCATGACTTGGGGCCTTTTACAGTGTAGTGAAATAACCAGAGCAGGTATCAATATACCCATTTTACTGATAAGGAAAATGAGCCCAGAGAGGTTCAGGAACTTTTCTGCAACCTAAGCATTTATATTAGACAGACTTGTGGTTTTGAGCCTCCTCGACCCTGGCTTTCTCTGCTGGTGAGCCCTCTTAGGTCTACTGAAGAGTGAAAAGGCTGAGACTGGCCTGAGATTCTGTAAATCACAAAATAGGTGCAAACCATAGCCTCCTTTGGACCAGGCTAGTTTATAAATAAAAAAAGAAATGAGTCGAGAGCAGGAAGCAGAACAAGACAGAATAGAGTACCCCGTGCCTGCCATCATGTCCATCAGAATGCTTTCCTCCCACACCACCCTTGCCAGACACAGAGCCTGGCAAACGGTGGGGTACTCCATGGTAGAATGTACAGGGGAGGACTCATGATTCCCAGGGAAATTTAGTGTTCAGGGACCATGCACAATCCGCATTGCTATCCCACATCTTCCAGACAATGTGGAGGTTCCAGGAGGTCAGGGATTAGTCTGTTGTGTGCACTTTTATTAAGCTAGTGCTAGGCACAGAGAAGCTCAAAAAGTATCACAGCATTTAAATAATAAAAAGATTTTTAAATACTTGGGACTAGGAATCAGAGATTAGGGCAGAGATTAGGGATCCAGTCCTGGTTTGGTTTCTCACTGAGGTCCTTGCACAGCCCATCCCTTCTTCCTGACCCTCTTTGGAATTCCTTGTCTCTCTTCCAAAAATGTGGTTTAGAGCTAGATCAGTGACCCTCAGCTCTGGCCATACTTAGAATGAATCTGGGATGCTTAAAAATAATGGATGGATGCCTAGGTCCTACTTCAGATCAATTAAAACAATTTCTGGGGTGGGACACTTGTAGTTTTTAAAGTATACGGGTGAGGGGCACCTGGGTGGCTCAGTGTGTTAAAGCCTCTGCCTTCAGCTCAGGTCATGATCTCAGGGTCCTGGGATAGAGCCCCGGGCTCTCTGCTTGGCAGGGAGCCTGCTCTCCCCTCTGTCTCTGCCTGTCTCTTTGCCTACTTGTAATCTCTCTGTCAAATAAACAAAATCTTAAAAAAAAAAAGTATACTGGGTGAGGGGCGCCTGGGTGGCTAGCTCTTGATTTTGGCTCAGGTCATGATCTCAGGGTCATGAGATTGAGCTCCACAGTGGGCTCCATACTGAGCACGGATGGAGGCTGCTTCAGGTTCTCTTCCTCCCTCCCTCTCTGCTGCTCCCCAGCCCTGAGAGAAAGAAAGAAAGAGAGGGAGGATGGGAAGTAAAAGAAAATAATCCTCGGTGATTCTGATGGCATGGCCAGAGTGGAGAATCTCTGAGCTAGATGGTCTCTCATTGCCCTTTATGTTCTGCAGCCCCACTTCAGCATGTGCTGCAGCACAGAAGACCGGGCAGCAGGCCTCTAGGGCCACACCGACCCACCACAAACACAGGGGCCCAGTTCTTTAAGTAGGCTCCCTGCCCAGTGTGGAGCTCCAAATGGCAGCAGGGGCTTGAACTCATGACCCTGCGGTCAAGACTCAGATGATTGCCAACTGAGCTACCCAGGTGCCCCACGGGGGGGCCCAATTTCTAATGTCGGTTTCGCTTGCCAGGGCTGGCTCAGTCGGTGGAGCCTACAACTCTTGATCTCGAGGTTGTGAGTTCCAGCCCCATGTTGGTTGGATGTAGATTACTTAAACATAAAAAAAATCTGGGGCGCCTGGATGGCTCAGTTGTTAAGCGTCTGCCTTAGGCTCAGGTCGTGGTCCTGGGGTCCTGGAATCGAGCCCTACATCAGGCTTCCTGCTTCGAGAGAAGCCTGCTTCTCCCTCTCCCCCTGCTCGTGCTCTCTCGCTGTGTCTCTGTCAAATAAATAAATAAAATCTTTAAAAAAAAAAAAGAAAATTCTAAAAAAAAAAAAAAGTATTTTGCTATACATCACTGGGCAGGCTTATCTGACCCCGCCTCTTATCAGTAGAGCTAGTGAGAGTTTTGGGTGAGTCACACAAGCAGAAACACATTAAAAATGGAGCACCATGCAACCTTTCTCACTCTAGTTTTGCCTTTTCCAGAATGTCATATAGCTGGAATTATACAACGTGGCTTTCAGACTGGCTTTTCTCATTAAGCAATATGCATTTAGGTTCCCCCATATTTTTGTGGCTTGATAGCTCATTTCTTTTTATCACTGAATAACAGTGTGGCTATATCACAATTTATCACCTCACCTTTTGCAGGAGTTGCAGGTTGCTTCCAGTTTGGGGAATTATGAAGCTGCTACAAACATTTGTATACAGGTTTTTGCATGGACGTAAGTTTTCAACTCATTTGGGTAAATACTAAGAACAACTGCTGGATCCTACAGTAAGACTATATTCAGCTTTGTAAGAAACTGCCAAACTGTCTTTTCAAGTGGCTGTACCATTTTTGCATTCTCACCAGCAGAGAACTCCTGTTGCTCCACATCTTTGTCAGTGTTTGGATGTCCGTTTTTTAATTCTAGCCATCCTAATAGGTATGTAATGGGATTTCATTGTTGATTTAATCTGCAAACCCCTAACATAACGCTGAGCATCTTTTTGTATGATCATTAGTCCCCTATATATCCTTTTTGGGTGAAGTGTCTACTCAGATCTCTTACTCATTTTTAAATTGGGTTGTTTTCATGTTGTTAAATTTTAAGAGTTCTTTGTAGGTCTTTGTATATTTGGGGGCAAAGACCCTTTATCTGACATGTTTCGCAAATATTTTCAGTCCTTGGCTTATCTTTTCATTCTCCTAACAATGACTTCATGGAGAAGTTTTTAATGACCCGATTTGTCAATTCATTCATGGATTGTGCTTTTGATGTTGTTTCTAAAAACTCATCCCCAAACCCAAGGTAACCCGGATTTTCTCCTATTTATCTTCTAGAAGTTTGTTTTGTCTTTTACATTTGGGTCTATGATCGCTTTTGAGTTAACATTTGTGAATGGTGCAGTGTTTAAATCCAGCACTATTTATCGAAAAGACTATCCTTTTTTCCATTGAATTCACTTTGCTCCTTTGGCAAAGATCAGCTGACTATACTTATGTGGATCTACTTCTGGGTTCTCCACTTATCCCATTGATCTATTTGTGTAGTCCTTTGCCCGTACCACACTGTCTTGATTATTGTAGCTTTATGATAAATCTTTTTTTTGCTTTATGATAAATCTTGAAGTTGGGTAATGCCAATCCTCCTTTGTTCTTCTTTGCTTTATTTTATTTTTTTTTTTTTTAAGATTTTATTTATTTGACAGAGAGAAACACAGCGAGAGAGGGAACACAAGCAGAGGGAATGGTAGCGGGAGAAGCAGGCTTCCTGACGAGCAGAGAGCCCGATGCGGGGCTTGATCCCAGGGTCCTGGGATCTGACCTGGGCCGAAGGCAGCCGCCCAACGACTGAGCCACCCAGGCGCCCCTCTTCTTTGCTTTATTATTGGGTTCGCTATTCTGGGTCTTTTGCCTCTGTATTTAAACTTTAGAATCCATTTGCCAATATTCTCCAAACTAGTTGCTAGGATTTTGATTGGGATTTCACTGAAGCCATAGATCAAGTTGGGAAGAAATGACATCTTAATGATATCGAGTCTTCCTATACATGAGCATGGACTATCTCTTCATTTATTTTGATTTTCCTTGATTTTTTTTCATCAGAGTTTTGTAGTTTCCCTCATATAGATCTTGTACAGATTTTGTCAGATTTATTCCTCAGGTTGTGTGTGTGTGCATGTGTGTGAACAGCTAGGACACAGGGAATTTTTAGGGCAGAGACTATTCTGTATGACAATGTAATGATGGATACACAACATCATGCATTTGTCAAAACCCACCGAACCATAAAGAAAGTGAACCTTATGGGCTTTAGTTAATAATGATATATCAGTATTGGTTCATTAATTGTAATAAACGCACTACAGTAATGCAAGATGTTAATAACAGGGGAAACTGAGCCAGAGAGAGGTCATATGTGGGACTCTGTACTATCTGTGCAACTGAATGTGAGCCTAAAATTGCTCTAAAAAACAAAGTCTATTTTAAAAAAAGAGTGGGGGGAGTACTAACTCCAACTGAAAGGGAGCCCCTGGAGAATGAAGTCTTCGAGTGGCTCCTCCCTGCTTATAGAGTCCAGCCTACAGCCTCTCATCAAGCACAGGGAGCCCTCCGCAGCCGGACTGCCCCTTCAGCCCCTGGGGTCCATGAAAGCCTACTGCTGACCTGAATCACTCGGGCTCCCGGAGGGAATCTGGGACTTTACACTAGTCTCTTGACCTGGGACACTGTCCCTCCCTTGCCTGGTCTGCAAATGTCTCAAAGAAGTTTCTGCAGTTGGACACACAGAAGTGATACCGGTCCAAAGCACCTGCTTCATTACCACCACCGATTGTGCTTCTGTCAGGATCTCCTTCCTGTCTCCTGAATTAAACTGAGAATACCCTGGCATCCCCTGCTGCCTTCCCCATCACTCCCTGCTCTTTCCAAATGTATAAGCAGAAGAATGACAGAATTCCAGTAGTGAAGCTGTTGTTCCCAAAATATTGAACCGCAGTCCCGAAACTGTGCATCAACAGCCCTGGGGGGCCGCACCAAGTTCATAGGGGGCGTGGTAGATTTTAAATTTGGGAGATACTCAACATCTATTGGCTATGGAGAGATCAGATCTACTAGCTCAAGGTAGATCATAGTTTCATCATTAGGTTGTGATACATTCCTTTGGTTAGGTTGTCTTTGAGAAGCTGGGTTTTTGGTGGTTGCTGCGATAAAAAGCAATTGAAAGTCAAAGTGAAATAGGTAGTAGTGTCCAATTTGATTAGAAAGTTTGACAAGCTTTATAGTGCCCAACAAGCATACAGATCCCGTTAGTTATTGTATTTAAGAATGAAAGTATCGTTTCTTCTAGTTTATATGTATTTTTTTTTAAACAATGACTTAGTATGATATAGTTCTTATTATATGATTTGAGTATAATTACTTGATAAATAGAACTGTTAGGCATTTTTTTTTTTTTTTTTTTTTTTTGGTTTAGAGGCTCCATGAGAAAATTACTGAGCCACTAATGCTGGGGTGAGTACTATGAGCTGAGAAAGTTTGGGAACCTCTGGTCTAAGATACCCAAATAATCCAGGGCATATTCAAAAACGTTATGTTTTGAAATCCATTTAGTGGGTTATGAGCAGCATTTTTTTGCCTTAATAAAACAGAATGGTCCGTAGAACACACTGCATGTAGCAAGGGTAAATATTATTGTGTAAAACTTGTGTTCATTATATATACCCAAATAAGCATGGGTATCTTGGGTCACAATGTAAAATGTTATTTCTTGTTTGGGTTGATTGTAGAAGTTTGAAAAGCCACTAAGACTTCAACCTCCTTATTTTAGAGATGAGAAAACAGCTTGGAGAGTAAAAGCTGATCACTGCAATTCGCAGCCACCAGGGCCAGGCGCTGCTGTGATCAGCCCTGCTGTGCTGGGCGGCCACCGCACAGGGATCCTCCGAGGCAGGCCTCATTCTACCCGGTAGAGGTGTGGTTACTCAAAGTCACATAGCTACAGAGGTGAGGGATCAGGTACCCTCACTTTGGTTCCAAGACCCATTTGTACCCCACAAATGCCAGCAGCCACACCTAGAACAAAATGGTTTTAATCAATTGCGTCACCCTCACTCTCCTGGGAGCGGAGCAACAAAAAGGCTCGGCTCCTGCCCCCAGAGGACAGTAAGGCTTATGTGTCTCTCCACACTGCAGGGCCCAGGCTGGGCAGGCAGGGGGCGGGCGGGCAGGAGGGTGGGAGGCAGAGAGGAAATGGCAGGTGGCTCCAACACAGGAAAGCAAAAGGGGCCCCTGCTGGTCCTTGGGCCCCAGGGCACAGCCCCAGTACTCCTGCTTTCCCCTCCCTGGCTCGAGAAAGGTCATGGAGAAGAGACAGGGGAGCAAGTCCCAGCAGCAGGAAAAGCAGCAGCAGCTGTTTCCTTCACCAATAAATATACTTCATTACCAAGCTAGAGGAGAGGGGTGGGAGAGGGACTGGGTGGGGAGGAGTGGGGAGAAGCTGCCACCTGTGTTGCTGGGATTAAAGCAATGACGAGATGGTGCCAGACCCCCCACCACTATCCTCACCCCCCCCCACCCCTGTCTTCTTAAAACTGTGAAAAAGCTTTTAACATGGCCCTCCTGTCTCCAGGGCTGCTCTGAAGCCTGACTGAGAGGAGGCACCTGGCAGAGACCAGGCGGAGGGAGGGAAGGACGGAGGGAGGGAAGAAGGGAGGCTGCTGCTCCCCAGAGGCTGCAGCTGGAGGGCTGGAGCCAAGTAAGCACTGAGGGGAAAGGGAAGGAGAGGGGAGGAGGGCTGAGCAACTCTCGGGAGCAGCTCCCAGCTGAGAGCCAAGGGGGCAGAGAGGCTTGGTGAGTGGTGGGGTGACTGCTGTCCAGTGTTAAGCTTGGGGCCGCTGAGGAGGGAGGGAGCCAAGTTAGGGGTTTTCCCATCTGAGTGGCTCAGGAGACCCACCCCCCTCCCCCCAGAGCAGCAGGGGGACAGAGAGAAGCCATCACTTCTTTGGTCTTTGTGGCGGCTCGGCATGTGGGGTGGGAGGAAGGGCAGGAAGGGCCCTTAGCAGGGAGTGCCACCTCAGCGGAGTAGGCCTGGCCGGGAGCTCTGGCAGAAAGGTCACAGTGAGGCCAAGGAGCCCCCAGAAAGGGGAGTGGGAGTGGTCATAGTGCAGTGCAGAAGGCTATGGCGGGCGCCCCACCCTCTGCCAGGGCCCTTGGGAAAGGCTAAGCCCCCAGGGGATGAGCGCAGGCCCAGGGTCCGGGGCCAGCACTGGGAGAGGGGAGGACACTCTCCTGCCCAGGCAGGGGCCTGGCCTTGCCTACTGCCGGACTCCCGCCTTCCTTCGGCTTCCACCCCTACGTGGTGGCTCTGGAGGGAGGGTGGGACCCCATCCTTTTTCAGAACCTTCCCTGAAGCCACAGAGGAGCTAGCCTTGCCCGCCGTAGGAGCAAGAGTGGCAACAGGTCAAGGCTAGCCCTTACGGACTGGAATTCCACTCCCCTTCCTGCCGCCAGCTGAAGTGTAGGGCGGTCCTTGAAGACAGCTTTGGCCCTGCCTCCCAACCTGAGGCAGGCCAGAGCTCTCTGGGGACATGGAAGGGGGGGGGTATTTGGAAGGGCTTCCCCTCCTGCTCTTCTGCTCAGAGCTGGGGCCAGTCAAGGGGCAATCTGCCCAAAAGTCTGAAAGCCAGCAAGTTGTAGCAACCCCCCAACCCCAATGCCAAACTAACAAACAAAACAGGGAAATGAAAAAATGGGGGTGGGGAAGACAAACCAAAACAGAACCCCCTGACCTCCTGCCGATGGTGGAGGGTCCAGCCAGTAGCAGGGGCTGGGGACCAGATCTAGGAGGGTCTAGCTGGGCCGGCACTGAACCTGGCCCTCGGAGCTGTCCTCGTCATCAGAGGCCCCAGCACCCCCACTGCTCAGGCCTGTGATCCGGTAGCCCATGTTGAGCAGCATCACCTCCAGTGGGTCGGCATTCATGCGCCGCTGGTTGGCCTGAGAAGCACCCTCCATGTCCTCCACAACTCGGCCTGTGAGGTCTTCACTCTGGGGGGGGGAAGGCACACATAGCACCGGGACAGAGGTTTGGGGGGGCGGTGTACGTAGAGGGCACTGTACATACCAGGAGACATACACGGGACTGTACGTATACTCCTGTGTGTACGTGGATGCCTCGGAACGCACATACAGGGATACATACAGGACATGTGCTCGCCAGGATACGGATGGGAGACACACCACGTGGCGTTATACATACGGGGCCCATCGAGTAATATATACTGGGAGGGGACACACAATACACTGAGATACATGTGGGGGTGCACATGCTGGGTTACATACAGGAGGGCATACCCCTATCAGGGTACATACTGGGGAGCCCCATATAGGAAACGGTGGGGACATACCACATGGGGTTATATACATGGGGGGCCCATACATGGATATATGTGGGGGGACTCACACCAGGGTCTTTTGGGCACACCTACTAGATACTGGGTGGGGGAGACAACACCCCCCATCCTACTCTTTTCTGTCATTACTCCCAACAACCCGTCCTTTATCATTCTTTTCCTCTCTCCTCATGGGAGAGGCCTGTAGGGTTCTCTTTAAAATTCACAGTAAATTGCCTCTGTAATTAGATACACCACTTGACTTCTGTTTTGCTGGCTAGAAAGGGGAGGGAGTGGGGCAGCGGGCAGGGGAGGCCCCAGGCCGGCCAGCCTGGCTACACCGTGGAAGTGGAGGGGACCACGTCATCCCGAGTGTCCCTGGGGACTAGACACTACACAGGCATCACTTCGTTATCCTTAAAAGCAACCTTTTGAGGTGGTGCTGTCATACCCATTCCAAAGTATAGATGATAAAAACCTGGGCCAGAAATGGTTAAGACCCTCAGGCAGTGAGTGAAGGGACCAGGATTCAAACTCAGGCTCACCAGATTCCAAAGCCACGTACTTTCCATGTAACCAAGGGACTGGCTTTTGCCCAGCTTCGGGGGGACACAACACAGTGGTATATGAGGTCCCTAGGGAGCCCCTGAGGGACAGTTCTCATGAGGGGGCACTGGTGCTGCTCTGGTCCCCTCCCTGCCTCCTGCAGCCCTGTCCTTGGTTACCGTTTTCTGTCTGGGAGTCTCATCCTCTCAGCTCGCTCAAGGATATGCCTCTAGAAGGCAGGCGCCTACTCCTCCCCCTGGAATTGCCTCCTGCATTTGGCACTTTGAGGATCTGATGGCTCTCACCTTGACACGGCGTTGGGCCCTTGGGTAAGAGTTCACTCATCCTAGCAGCTGCCAGTCTCCGGATGACTCGTTGCCCTTCCCAATCCTCCCGGGCTCAGCCAGAGGCCTCGCACAGGGTCCAGCCCAACCTTTGTCCCTGTCTAGTTCTGGCCATCTTCTCCACATCCTCACCTCTGGCCGGGGGTTCCAGAGCCGCACAACGGGGTCGATGCCGCTGGTGGCCAGGAAGCAGTAGCTGGGGTGTGGCTGCAGGCAGTTGACGATGGACTCATCCCCTTGGAGCACGCGGACCAGGTTGGTGGTCTCCTTTTCCCAGATGAAGAAGGAGCCATCGTCAGAGCCACTGACGATGTACTGAGCGTTGCTGGCAGAGGGGCAAAGGGCAGGGAGGTCAGGTGGGGTACTGCCCTACAGCCTCAAGAAGAGGCTGTATGGCTTAGGGCAAGGGGGAGCAGGGAACTCTGGGGTCTTCACTTGACTCAGAACTCCCACACAAGGTAGTCCTCTCCATACTGCAGAGCCTGGGCTGCTGTCCAGCGATTACACCTTAGGACCAGGGACTGCGTGGGTGCCTCCAAGATACTCTCCCTCAAAACACATTAAAAGCTCCCTGGGTGCTGGATCAGATCTTGCATCTCTTAGGTCTCGGAAACACCGTCTAAGCGTTCCCTTGGCAGTCCTAGCCTTCTTGGGTCCACAACCCCTTCACACACCACTGACACTTAGAGGGGATCCTGATGGAGAGACTCTCAACACTCAAGTTCACCTACCCAAAGAAAGTATACCATCTACAAAGGAAGGTTGGGGATGATGGGGTCTGAGACATGGGCTATGTCCCTCAGTACCGGGGGCACAGTTCTGAGAACACAAGTGTGCCGAGACTGCCAGCTTCTGAGGGTTCTGGCCTCACACCCCAGCAGAGGGAAACTCAAAGCATCCACATCAAGAAACCAAGCTCTGGCACATGGAGACAGAGGGAGAGGAGGTAGGAGGTAGGATAAAGGCAGAGTCCAGGCCCCATGCTGGATGCTTAGTGGATTACCTCATAAATCCTCATTATGGCCCCATGAGTGGGGATGGCTGGTTTCATTTTTATAGATGAAGAGATTGAGGCCCACAGAGGTGAAGCCATTTGGTCAAGGATATAGAGGCAGCGTTGGGATTTGAGACTTTTCTAAAAGCATTATGCCCCCGCCGCCCCCCAACCTCCTGCTGCCAACCAAGCTGTGCCCTCCTCCTCTTCAGGGCCTCGGACCTGCCAAAGAAATTGGCCTCCTTGATATCCGTGGTGGTGTTGCAGTGGCCACAGTAGCGGAACTGGTAGTCATAGCTTCGCTCCCGCAGCACCATCTCATCCTCCGAGATGGAATCCTTGCGGCTTGTGCTGCGGAGGCGGACAGGGCCGCCACCGCCACCCCCGGCTCCCTTCTTCTCCTCTAGGGGCAGAGAGTAAGGAAAGGTGAGACCTGGCCGCCTTCTCCCTCCCCTACCTTGTCTCTACCCCTGGCCCTGTTTTCAGCCCAAGTGCGGATAACGTAGGGCTACCTGCCTCTACCCCCTACCCTGGAAAGCTGGGAATGACTGTGAGGAAGAAGCATCTTTGGACCTAGCCCTTGAGGATGTTCAGGAGTGGACCTCGGATGCTAGAAGGGTCTTTTCTGAGATCCCTGAATAATGTCTGGAAGCCCCAAGGATGCACAGGCCCAGTCTGTTTCTGTGGAGATAAGAGGCAGGGAAGGGAAGGTGAAGCACTACTGAGAGCCTTGAAGGGATGATTTTTCTAAACAGATTCACAGTTCTGAAGGCAGTAAGGTCTAAGCCCTTCCTCACTAGAAGACGAGTTATAGATTCCAAATGAGGCACTGATTGGTAAGTGCCTTGGGTAAAATCACAACAGTTTTCTCAGTGCCTTAAAAGTGGCTTGATTCTGCCTGCCTCAGGGCCTTTGCATGTGCTGGTTCCTAGGCCAGAAGTCTTTACCTCCCACAGCTACCACTTTTTTATCTAGTTACCTCCTCTTCCTCATCCCTGAGATCTCAGATAAAATGTCTCCTCCTCTAGAACCCCAGCCTGCATCAGGCCCTGCCCCATGCACCTGTACCATATCAGCCCCCCATGGCACTCATCACACTTTCTCCTTCATTGCTTGGTCCCTTCACTAGGGCTGCAAACTCCATGCATACAGAAATCCCATCTGCCTTGTCCACAACTGTACACGCAGGACCAAGCACAGTTCCTAGTGCGTGGTAGGTGCTGGATAACTACTCAAACAAAGGCATCCATCGAGTGGTTAGTAAATTGCGTAGGAGAGAGGTGAGGACCCATGTCTGCTTCCAGTGAGTTTCACCACAAACACCCAGCTCACTCTCCAATGCTACTGAGGGGAGCTGGACAGGGCTTTGAATGCTCTCTGTGTAGGCAAGGCACTGGGTTCAGGGAGGCTGTGCATTACCTCAGGTCACATGGTTACCACACGGCAAAGTTGCATGCGTGAGGAATTTCTATTGCCCCACACTGCTGCTTGTGCTGCAAGCATCCAAACTGGAAGGAGAGCAACCCCAGCTGCTGCCTCTTACTCAGATGTCCAATGGAATAGCTAAGACCCTGTCTCTGTGGGCAGGTGAGAAGGTCCAGCTGGAGCTATGTGGACGGCCTGACGGGGCTCAGCTTACTCCTGTCCTGAGACCTAGCCATCACGCCAGGTACTTTAAATGTGCTATTGCTAATCCTCAAGAGAAACCCTAAATGGGAGGTGCTATCTCCCCCTTTACATATGAGGAAACTGAGTCTCAAAGAGACTAAGTGAGTGTCCCAAAATCACATGATTTCTGAATCAGCATAAGAATCCAGTCCTCTTGGGGAGCGCCTGGGTGGCTCAGTGGGTTAAAGCCTCTGCCTTCGCTCAGGTCATGATCTCATGGTCCTGGGATGGAGCCCCGCATCAGGCTCTCTGCTCTGCTTCCCCTCTGTCTCTGCCTGCTTGTGATCTCTATCAAATAAATAAAAACAAAATCTTTAAAAAAAAAAAAAAAAAAAAAGAATCCAGGCCTCTCTAATCTCAGAACCATGTCCTCTCCAGCATGTCATGTAGGACCTCAAACAGAAAGTGACAGCAACCCCTCCTCAGTGCCCACTCACCACCATCGTTTTTGGAGAAGAGGGCTGCTGTGATGTCGCGGCCCAGTGCATCACAAGCGCTGCTGTGGGCCTGCTCCGGGAACTTCCCTTTGAAGTCATCCAGGCACTCCAGGGCCTCAGCCACATACTTGAGCTCAAAGAGGCAGCGGGCCAGGCGGAAGTGTGCCTTCAGGTGGCATGGGTTTAGGGAGATGGCCTTGAGGCAGTCTCTCAGGGCATCGTAGTGGTCACCATCCCTGGGAGGCAGGGGAGTACGGCTTAGACGTGGGGCCACCTGGCAAGCAAGGAGTCCACCGTCTCCTCTGCTTCCTGCAGCCACCTCAGCCCACCTCTGACAGATCTCAGGGAGAGGGTACTTGTAAACAAAAAGAACCCTGGCTCAGCCCAGACCCCGCTCCCCAGGAGAGATAGAGTATGTTGAGGAGATGAGTCAGGAACCCTGAAGTCTTGGTGGGGGATGGGGAGTGGTGTGTAAGTGTGCACGCGAGGTGCTGCAGGGAGGGGAGCGCGCACATGTGTGAAAGAAAAACAGTGTCGGGCTGCCCTCTGCTGGGCATGGCATGCAACTGCACACTGGCTCACCCCCGGCCCCTGCAGCTCTGCAGCAGAAGGCCTGGCGTCTTGCCCACCTCAGGCTCCCCAAGCCCTCCTTCTCTCTTCCTCCAACTACCTCCTCAAATCCCTCCGGCTGGTCTTCAAAGCCCTGGCCAAGGCAGGGGGCCCTCAAGGACAGTTCTGCGGTCTGGGGAAGCCAGAAGTGCCAGGCTGGGGAGTCAGGGTCTGACCAGCAGGCAGCAAGCCCTCAGCCAGACCCCCCTCTGTCCTGGCTGACTGATCCATAGCAGCTGTGGCCTCTACCTCCCGGGGCTGAAGGATGGGGCCTGACAGACTGGCAGAGTCAGCTCTCTGGAAGCTGATGGCGAAGGGGGGTGTGCGCGCCAGGAACTCCAAATCATCCCAACTCACTACTTCAACCTCCCGAGCATGGACGAAGGGAAGTGGGGACGGTTTTCAGTTTTCAGGGGAGAGCAAAAAAGGAAAGGGTCAAAAGAGAAGTCCCCGGCTCTCCTACCCTGTGCCAGAGTACAGGATACACTCCTCTAGCACCTCTCATCTGTCCCCACCTGTCGTTTAGAGAGCCGGACAGGTCACAGGAGCCACTTCTCCTTGGGTAGCCTTCCCCCGGCCTTTCCCTGCTGGGCTGAGATGGGCCTAGGACCCAACTGTGCCAAGCAGCACTCCCCGGAACCGAGGCTCCTTCCAGTAAGGCACAGCTCACAACCCTCCTACATAGGGCCAAAGCAGGCCCGACAGGGGAAATGTCCTCCTGACCCTCTCCTACAGCACTCAGAGGGAGCATCCAGCCCTCGCTACAGCCGCGCTCAGATCGGGAGCAAGCAGCTCACCGGTGTGGGAGCAGGCAGGGGACAGAGTGCTTTGAAGGCATGGCCTGCGTCAGAACCACTGGCTGTGAGGAAGGAGCAGGAGCTGTTTGGAAACCCAATTACCACCTGCAAAGTGCCCCGCAGAGCTCCTGGAGAGAGCCAGACAGAGACCAACCAGGAGCCAGAGGGGGACAGCTCCCACTTCATCCAGGAGCAGATGGCAGCCCTGGAGAGACTGGCCTGGGACAGAATGTGACATTCTAGGGGTCACCGGCAGGCATGTGGGGATGGGGAGAGAGCAGGCTGGCCTCAGGGCTCACCCATCCAGACTCACTGCCAGATCAATCTCCCTGAAAGGACAGCCCTCAGCACATCCCTCTCCTGCTCAAAACTCTTCAGTAGCTGCCCATCATCCCACTGAATCCAGGCCAAAAGAGCCACCGCTCTGCATTCCAAGTCCTTCCCAGGCCGGCCCCAGGCTACCTCACAGACTCATCTCCTGCCAGTCCCTTCCAGAACCCTCTGCTCCAGCCAAATGGATTTGTTGTTCTGCAAACAAGCTCTCCAGTCAGTCCCCCACCCCCACGCCCTTGGTGACACCATTCATCTCCCTGGGAATGTCCTTCCCCCATAATCCCCTCCTTTTCATTTCCTTGCCTGAGTCTGCCCACACTTAAAGCCCATCAGACACCTCATCCTCCCGACACTCCCCTGACCCCAGCTAAAGTGATCTAACTTTTCTTAGTGCCCACAGCCCTTTACCTGACCACTCAAAGACTCACTGCTTCCTGACTCTGACGATGAGAACCATGATCATGTCTTTGTCTTCTGTCCAGAAGTTGGGTACTCTGGAGCCTAGGAACTCAAAGTGAAGAACTTTGTGTCCCTGGTATCTAGTGCATAGTAGGAGTTCAGAGAACATGTCAAGGGCCCCATCAGCCTCTCTTAGCAAGAATGCAAGAGTGAAACACCTCTCAGTCTAATACCTGGATGATACCCAGCTCCTGGGACAGAGAGGCAAAACACCTCAGGATGGCCCCCAAACCATCACCTCCTGGGTTAGGTTGCCATCTGAGTCTTTGGCAAACTCTTGATGCCTGAGCTAAGGCCAATGGGGGCAGCATTTTCCCAAACCCCCATCTACCATCCTGCTAACTTGGGTGGGTTTCTTAAGCTTCCCTCTCTGGCCTGCCTTGTTGCAGCCAGACGATGGCACACCAGCTGGCCTGTCTGTCTGGGCAGAGCCGACGGATGCCAGACGGAGCAGAAATGGCTGTGGGCCCAGCTCTATCCATCTCCAGTCCTGGCCCCGGCTGGGGGATGGGGTCTGCCTGCCTGCTTGCCTGCTGGTGCTGCAGGCAGAAGGGCTGGGAGCCCTGATGGTCTCCAAAGATAGTGGGTTCTTCAGGATATGGAGCCCACCCATTTACCACGAGCCACTATGACCCAACATGACCCACAGCCAGCTTCAGATCTCTGGTATCTTGTTTGTGCTTAGTCCAGTGGTCTAAGAGCATAGGAAAGCAAGCCCCAAGGTCAAGGAGCTGCAGAATCATTTCAGACAGATACCAACTGAACTCACCAAATGCCTCCTTTCTAGGTAGCAAGAATTCCCCTGCTCCTTCATAGTCCCAATTCAAGGCACAATTATCCAACAGCTGGGATTTATCAACCTCCCAAGTCCTACTTGTCCAGGGGCCACATCACTTTATGACAAGACACCATGTTGAAGCTACTTGTGAACATGTTCTACTTCACTGTGACCTTCCTTGGTGCTTGAGACTTCCTGACTTCCAGTCTGGAGGTGGGAAGGAGAACCCTGGGCCTAAGGAGCCCTAAGAGGCAGTGGGATGCCACTGCCACTTTCCCCGGAGGCCTCGGCAACTTGGCTCCATCAGGCCCCCTGCCTTCATCCCTCATCCTAAGCCCAGGTCCACTCACCACTTGCGCTTCATGTAGGCAGCAGCTCGGTTCCCGTAGAGCATGGCATTGTGAGGGGCCCTCTGCACAGCCTTGCTGTAAAGCTGAATGGCCTGGGTCCACTGCTGGCAGGCAAAGGCCTCATTGGCTTGCTGTTTCACACGCTCCAAGTATGGGGGCAACTCTACCTGGGGGCTACGGGGAAGGAGAGCCAAGTTAGGCCAGCCAAAGAAGGTCAGAGGAACTTCTCAGGAAGACTGCAGCCTTGCCTGAGGGCCACCTGCTATTTTCTTGGTCCCTGGGATCTGCACTGTCATTTAGAAGAGCACTTCTGGGGCACCTGGGTGGCTCAGTGAGTTAAAGCCTCTGCCTTCGGCTCAGGTCATGATCTCAGGGTCCTGGAATCAAGCCCCGCATCAGGCTCTTTGCTCAGCAGGGAGCCTGCTTCTCTCTCTCTACCTGCTTCTCTGCCTACTTGTGATCTCTGTCAAATAAATAAAAAATATAATCTTAAAAAAAAAAAAAAAAGATTCTCTCAAAAAAAAAAAAAAAAGAAAAATAGAAGAGCACTTCTATCCTTAGCCTGGGTTACTGTGATAGGTAATGGGCAGAAGTCCAAATACTCTGAACCAGTGAAAAAAAAGAGGAACAGAAATGAAGCTGTCATGGACACTTAAAAGGCAATTCTCTCTTTTTTAAAAGTAAACTCTAAGCCCCCAACATGGGGCTCAAACTCATAACCCCAAGATCAAGAGCTGCATGCTCCACTAACTGAGCCACCCAGGCAGCCAACAGGCAATTCAATTTGATTCTATTTATGAGAGATAGTGCAAGAGTGTGCAAGCTTGCATGTATGAGCAGGGAGTGGGCAGAGGGAGGAGGAGAGAATCTCAAGCCAACTTGTGCTGAGTGCGGAGTCTGACAGGGGGCTCAATTTCTTTTCTTTTCTTTTTTTTTTTAAGGTTTTATTTATTTGACAGAGAGAAACACAGCGAGAGAGGGAACACAAGCAGAGGGAATGGTAGCGGGAGAAGCAGGCTTCCCACTGAGCAGGGAGCCCGATGCGGGGCTTGATCCCAGGCCCCTGGGATCTGACCTGGGCAGAAGGCAGACGCTTAACAACTGAGCCACCCAGGCACCCCAAGGGGGCTCAATTTCTTAAGCCTGAGATCATGACCTGAGCCGAAATCAAAAGCTGGATGCCTAACTGGCTGAGCCACCCAGGTGCTCCCTAAAGGCAATTCTTAATCAAACTTCTGGGCATGACAGTAGCTAACCACCCACCTCCACACTGGGCTGGACCTTGTGACCACCCAAGTTCCTCCCATGGATCTCTCTATAGAGACTTCTGGTTTCTCTCAAAATTTAGAGGCTTCGAACACCTCTATATCAAAGTCCAGCATTGAGCCTGGTAGTGAATAGAGGCCAAAAGATAGTATAGGACAAAGTAAAATATAATGGGGGAAGCCCATCTATGTAGAACACCTTTAAGAGAGAGCTCAGTACTAACAGGCAGCTGGCCCCTGGGTCCTGACTCAGCCTCGGATACCAAGGGGCTGAAGCTTCAGTCTGAGCATGACTGGAATCCTCCCAGGTAGGAGCAGTATTGGAACCACTAGCCACATCCACAAATACTCCCTTACCCCATTATCTCCCTTGCCCCAGTCCCCAGACTGGGAAGTATGTACCTGGATAGAAGGTTTACAAGACACGCTCTTCCCTCCAATTATACTGTAAGGTACCATAGGGTGTAATTGGGATTGGGAGGGCTGGACAAGTCAGGCTGGCCTCACCTGACATGTCCCCTACTCTCAGGCAGCCGGAAGCCATTGCTATGAAGGTGCAGGCCATTGGACACGCCGTTGGATACACCATTGGTGGCCATCTTGCCGTTCTGAACTTCTGGCAGGGATGGGGAGAAAGAACAGCAACAACTCAGGAGGAGTTCCTCGCTCCTCAGCAGCCCTCCAGCTTCCATCACAGGATCTGATGGTTCCACTGTAGGCCATCCTCCTGGGGTGAGATCCATTCCCAGAAAGCAAGTTCTGACACAGGCAGGCAAGTGCATAAAGAAAAGCCTGTGCGCCCTCTGCTGGTTGGAGAGGGACACAGCTTCAATGTGACATTACCCTTGGAGGGATGGGACTTGGAGGTCCCTAAATCAAGGGCAGGCCCGGGAAGGAGTCAGTGAGGAGACTGATCCAGGATGACAAAGGAAGGGCAACTACTTCAGGTCCTCAAGAGACAAGCCATGGAAAGAAATTTCTTTTTCAGAGGCAAGATCTCTCTGACCTACTGTTATCTTCCTTCTTACAGTACACAGTGTTCTTTCAGAGAATCTAGTCCTTTTGGGGGATCACAGCCATAGCACACGGGAAGGGGCAGCTTTCTCAGCAGAAGTGGCAAATGCTCAAACTCCCCAGCAGAGATAACCCTACCCCCAAGAGAGAACTTACCCCCTGAGGAGTGGCATTTTCTAGGCAAGAGAAAGGTGTATGGCCTCTGCTTGTAAGTCAGGTCAAACAAATAGACCTAGAGTGGAAGGGTCAAGAAAAGAGACGGAGGCTGTGAGGTGAGAAAGTGGCCAGCCAGCGGCAAGGCCTTGGTAGCCTGACAGCTCTCAGGAACGCAGTGAGTGTTGAGCAGGGAGCCGTCCAGCAAGGCCAGGACGGGTTCTACGGAACAAACCTCAGGCAGGAACATCTTCCCAGTTCTCGGTCCTGAGGGTGGACTGCTTGAAACACCATCATTAATTAGAATAACATGTTTAAGTTGGAAAGGTCCTCAGAGGTCACAAAGCCAAATTTCTCATTTTACAGATGAGAAAACTGAAACCTCAGAGAAGGAAAGCAATTTGCCCAAAGCAACACTGGTACTTACTTCTCTCAGTGAACATTATCTATTATTTAATGTTTATTCAATTCTTATTGGCCTTAGGAACTCTGCTAAATGTTTTATATGACTTATTTCATCCTAGAAACCACCTCATAAAGAGGTATTATTATTATTTTTTTAGTTTATTGTTTTTAGTAATCTCTACACCCAGCACTGGACTCTGAACTCACGGCCCCAGGGATCGAGTTGCATGATCTTCTGAAAGAGTCAGCCGGGTGCCCCAGGAAGTACTATTATTATCACCCCCGTTACAGATGAGGAAGTATGGGCTCAGCCTTTATTTACCAGGGCCACAAAAGTAGCACGTGGCACAGCCAAGACCCCAAACCAAGTCTGTCTGGCTCTAAGCCACTCTGCTACACTGCCTCACTATTCATCCTTATGCTACCTTCAGCCAGGTGATGGCTCAGCAATCTGAAGCCAGGACCGGATCTCCACCCCAGTTCTCCGGTACATAATCCACCTTGCCTTGTAAATTCATCAACTGCTTCATTGGCCATGTCTCTCCTGTCAATCTGGGCTAGATCGTATCTCACCTTTGTCTCCTTCATACTTATAATAATGCCAGTCCCAGAGTAAGAGCTCAGTGAGTGAGTGTAGAATAAATGGATCTGAGCAAGGCTTACTAAATACCCTGGCCGGGGACATGGAAAGAGAAGGGTCAGTAACCTGCCCTTATCAAGGAACACTCCTACGGCTGGTCTTAGCCCACAGGCTGGCTCTGAGCCCCAGGGTTTCCTCCTAGGAAAATCGAGGATGAGGAAACTGAGGCTCAGAAGAATGAAGACCCTCACAGTTCAAACTCACAGTACACAGAAGGCCGGCATTTGAAGACAGGTCCGTCAGTTCTAAAGCTTAAGAAAGAGCCAAGGCCAGGGCACCTCTCTGGGAATTCCAGTGATGCCATGTTGCTCCTCCATTTCACTATAAGGGCATTGACGGGAAGGCTGCTGCTTGTCTGCCTCATGGCAGTGGAAGTGAGGTGCAAGCCCTGGCTGCTGACCGTGGGGGGGGGGGGGGGGGGG
>CM053606.1:17048365-17111872 GCA_028646535.1 Procyon lotor
CTCCACACATGGCTAGAACCCCCTTCACCCACTGCTCGAGCCCTGAACTCTCTGGAAAGACCCTCCAGCCCTCCGCCCGCCAGCCCAGACCGCTCCAGAACCGGCGGCTGGATGAAGGTAGGCTCCGCCCGCCCCTGCCCGCGCTGGGCCTCCAACCAGACTCTGGTCCGCGTTACCAGCCACAGCGAGCTGGGCACACAGGAGAAGGCAGCAGCAGCCGCCACAGAGCGCGACCCGTAAGGCGCGGGGTCCCGGCGCGGCCATGTGCGGGGCGGGGGCCGGGAGTCGGCGGAGAGCTGGTGTGGTGCGTCCCTCCCAGACTCGGCTCCGCTGGGATGTGGGGAGCGAGCCCCAGGCAACCTGGGCGTGGCCAGGTGGGCGTGGTCGTCCCGGGGCGGGGCCTGGTGGGGGCGGGGCCAGGCGGGGGCGTGACTAGTGGGCGCGGCCTGGCGGAGCTTGGTTCGGCTCTCTGGGCTGCGGCTTGGACAAAACGGGGCGGGATCCAGGTGTAGTAGCACACCTGGTCCTGGGAGCCCCCACCAGCAAGCTTCACGGAAACTCCGCTGGGTAGGTAGTAGCCCCACTTCACAGGTGAGGAAGCTAAGGCTTAGAAAAGGTGAGTGAGTAGGCGGAGGTCACAGTAGCAAAATCTGGATTTGAAGCGAGGTGACTTTCCTGCAAGCCGGGCCTTGTTGAGTGAACCCAACTAGGCCCCACGCCCTGGGACTGGCTTCACCTGGCCCCTGGACTCTGACTGCCCACCTCGCTTCACCCCTTGCACCCTACTATCTTCTGCCCTTCAGCCTCCCACCACACCCTCCGACCAAGTTTTTGGTCTCATTATTAGTAGGGCAATTGGGGCTTTCCACAGCCTTCCCCTCCGCCTCAACTCCTGCCCTGGCACCGGCCTCTTCTGGTTCTTTCCTCTCTGTAACTTCTCCAGTTCCTTAGAGGGCACCTCCTCTTTCTCTTTCCTCCTCCCCTTTCACTTCCACTCTCTTTCCCCTTCTCTGCTGTCCCTCCTTTTCCTCCTTCCTCTTCTTCTTCCTGGTGGCCCAATTCCTTCCTGAGACCTATTCCATTTCTCTTAGGGTCATTTTGGCCATTCCTCTGCCACTGGTTCTGATCTGAAAGCCATCAGGTGTTCTATCTCCATCTCCAGCCCAGTGCGCCCGCCCCAGCTGCCACCTGAAAGTAATAATACGGAGTTACACTATTGACCTCTTACTCTCAGCAGGATCTACATTCCACTAAGAGCTTACTTGCAGCTTCCTATCTAATGTCCATGACTACCTCTAGGCAAGGCTTTTGTTATCCCCAGTTTGTGGGCTTCAGAAGTAAAATCGGGCACCTCGCAGGCTCAGTCAGAAGAGCATGTGGTTCTTGATCTTGGGGTCATGGAGAGACTTACTTTAGTAGAGATTACTAAAATAAGTAAATAAATAAACTTTAAAAAAAAAAAGAAGTAAAATCACCTGCCCAGGGGCAAACAGTTACAATGAGGGGGGCCAAGATATGAACCCAGGACCCAATGGGTCCATCTGCTTCCTGGGCACCTCCACATGACTCTGTCCCAGGCCCGTAAAACTGCCCCATTTCTCTTCCCCACTCATGATACTTCCTTTTTCCTTCAAAACATGTATTAAATGTGTACTTAATTACTCTTTTGTATCCCAGGCTGTAATTTCTATGAAAGCAGGAGCCATGTTTATCTTCTTCTGTAGTTAACTCCTTCTACACTTAAGGGCTAAGTAGGTGTTTATTAAATAACCAGATCGTATCATGTTGTGACTGTGTTTGTCCTGTCCTTCCGATCTGTGAGACCCTCAAGGGACCCCGACTTAAAATCATTTCAAGCATTTATTTGTAGATTGTCCATCTTTCCCCATCAGAATGGCTGCTTTGTGAAGAAACCAAGGATTTTTGTTCATTGCCTTATCCCCTGTGCCGAGAACCGTGCCCAGAAAGTAGCACATGCTCAGTAAAAATTTATTGAACATTGAAAATGCAGGGATATGACGGTGCTGGACTGGTTCAGTTTGTAGAGCATGTGACTCTTGATCTCGGGATTCTGAGTTTGAGCCCCATGTGTGGCATGGAGTTTACTTAAAAAAAAGAAAGAATTAAAAGAAAAAAAGAAAGAAAAAAAAACGCAGGGTTGTAGCCAGATCATCTCTCTGTCCATAAGACCCACTCAACGCCTGGGGAACTGTCAGTGAATACTGGCTGAATGGACAAATGGGTCTGTGCTAAGAATGTGTGAACTGACGATACCCAGATCCTTGGGGGCTTGAACAGGGAGCTTGTGCGGATATTATCTGTGCCTCAGAAGCACACCTATCTTCCATGAGAGCCTAGACCCATGGGATTCCCCAGATTGAAGAGAGAATGGTAGGGGAAGAAGTCTTACCTGGAATGAAGTGCTCACAGCCATCTGGTGGTCACCTGGGAAACTGCAGGCGTTGTCAACCCCCGTCAAACTTCCCGCCCAGCCCCTTCTGGGGAAATGGTGAGTTTAGGATGGAATGGAAGGCACACTGGATTTGCAGATTGACCAGCTTCACATCCCAGCTCTGCCATTTACTGTGTGACTGAGAGCAAGTCCTTCAGCTTCTCTAGGCTTCACCTATGAAATGGGGATGGGGGTTGTTGTAAGCCCTGGGATCTGGTCTGGCACCTAGTAGGTGGGAAGGACTGGACAGGATATCAGGGGTGCGGAGGAAGCAGGGAGGTGGGGAAGAGGGCATGAGGAGGAGAGAAGAGGAAGGAACAGCCGTTTCTCTAGATAGCAGATCTCTGGGGAAGAGAGACCTAGCTGGCAGTGAGGGCCAACCTCATTGTCCCGATGGCATAGGGAAGTTTTGAAGCACGGAGGGAGTGCCCACGCGAAAATCCACGGCTTCACTTGAGTCTCTCGGGTGTCTGGGGTTTCTCATGGCTAGAAATATCACTGCACTCTTTCCTCCCCCGCTGCCTGAGGATCACCTTCCATTTTGAACAACACCGTGGCTCTCTGGATCAGGAAGTTTTAGCCAACCGACTACTTCAGTGGAAATGTGGTCACTCTGGGTGTTCTTCACCCCAAGAAGGCAACAGTACCCAAGGCAGAACTTTGGGGAAAACTAGCCAAAATGCACAAGACCCTACCAGATGTGATCTTTATATCTGGAGTCAGAACCCACGTTGATGGCGGCACGGGAACTAGCTGGGGTGTGCTTTACAATTCCTTGGATTATGAAAGAAAAATGAACCCAAAGACAGCCTTGCAAGACATGGTCAGCTTGAGAAGAAAAAGACCTCAAGAAAAGAGCGAGTGGGACCTGAGAAGAGAGTGGAGAATGTCAGGGCACCACACAGGCCCATGCTGGCGCCGGAAGAAGTAAAGACTCTGCAGTGACTTCCTCTGTGGTGATTGTGCAGACTTTTTATGAGAGGATTAATAAACTGTGAACATTTGTAAAAAAAAAAAAAAAGAACTATTACTGCCACTCAGAATAGCAGAAGGTAGTCTCTCAGACAACTCTTTCCCGCCAACCTGCCAGCCACCTTCTCCGACCCCAGAGACCAGCAGGGCGGTTGTTGGGACCCCGCTCAGATGGGGAAGAGAGTGGACACCCGAGTTCTGGGGGGCCAATGCTCCCCTAGGCTCTCTCTTTGGTGCCCCGACCTTTCTGGACACGGGGCATATCACAACTCTCCTCTTTCTCTAGGCGCTGCTTTTGACTTTAAGCACCTGCCAGGTGCTTTGGTAGCATGGAACCCAACGAAGTCTCTCCCCTCATGGAGCTTATATTCCGGCGAGGCCGATGTGTAGTAAAAAAGAAAATACATGAATAAACATAATTTTGGGAATGCGAAGCTCTGAGAAATAATAAATCAAGGAAAGGGGAGAGAGAGGGTGGGGTAATCGAGGATAGAGGTCAGGGAAGCCTGCTTCAGAAGTGACTTGAAGGCAAAGGCCTGAATGAAGTGAAGGGGTTCCAGGCGGAGGGAAGCCCAGGACCCTCTGCAAGGGGTCACACTCACCCACAGTCTGTTCCCTGGGGCTTTTCTCCTTACTCTCTGTTCCCTCCCTCGAGTGCTATCACCTACCTCTAGAAACTCAATTACTGCCTGCGCACACATGTCTCCAGGTGCCCTCCTCCCGCCAGAAACACTGTTGTAGCTAACACAGCCAGTGCGGAGAATGTGCCGGGCCCTCCCACCAATCCTGAGGTAGATGCTAACGTTATCCCTCTCTTACAGAGGCGAAGACAGGTACAGAGGGGCGAAGAAGAAATTCAGCCAACGTCACAGAGCGAGGAAATGCAGGAGCTAGGATTTGACCACCTCCACCCTCAACTCACCACATCCAACCTGAAATGCATCATCTTCCCCAGCCCCTACCCTCTCCTCTTCCCTTGTACCCTGCCGCCGGCCTGTCACCTCCTTCACCCTGCCCCACACCGACTGAGGGAACTACAGCGGTGCCATGGTGGGGGGAGGGGAAGAAGCCGGTGGGGCTGGGGATCTGAGCCCCTCTGGTTTCCTGAAGCCCTAACCTGATCCCTGTCCTCCACCCCCATCCCACAGGCCTGGATGATTCCACTGAGGATCAAAGCTAGATTCAGAGGAAGGAGAAGCGCCAGTCCCTCTCTCCCTGGGCATATCTGTCACCTCTGGAAAAGTCAGCTGGGGTGGCGTATGTCCCTGGGACAAAGGACAGGCAGGGCTGGGGAAGATGGAGCTCCTTCTCTGCGCCCTCCCCTGCCAGAATGCCTAAGATGGGGGGTTGTGAGAGGGGCCTGCCCTGGGGACCACACTGCCAGGTTTTCTGCTTCCAAGTTCTTCCCGGCTCCCCCTCTCCCGCTGCTTCGGGGAAGTGCCCCCCCCCTCCGGCTTTCCAGATCCTTGAATAAATAATTCAGATTTTGAAATCTGGCCAGGCCCACCCCTTCCGTGTTGGGAGGGCGCTATTGGGCTGACATGAGTGACGTCATGCGGGTCCTTATCCCAGCCCCGGCATCAGAGGACCTGCCCCGGCAGCATCTTACCTGCCTGGTCACTGGCAGCCCAGACGCTCTACCCCTTCCCTCTCACGCTGGGGCTCATCCTCACAGTCACCGGGTATCCTCATTCCAGGACCTTACAACCCTCTTCACTTTGTTTTGTCCCCTCAGTACCTCAGCACTTGTGACAGGGTCATGGTGACCTGAAGTCCTATCATCTGGACACTCCATCTTCCCTTTCCCTCGCCACCGCCTCTGCCACCCTGGGATCCCTGAGCCCCATCATGTCACAGTCACCCTGACACTGCTCTGGTTGCCCTGGGGGCTTCCCTTTCTTTGGCAGCGTCCCATGGCCACCATCCCCCAAGATCCTGTCACCGTGCTCATACTGTCACTGCCACCCACTTCCCTGCTCCCTCGTGCTGCTGTCACCATCACCTCAGGGCCCCATCATCTTAGCAACCCCCGTCATCCTCGCCGAGGACGCCCATTCAGCCCATCACTCGGTCTCCGTCACCCGAATTCCGTCGATCTCTGCCACCTGAGGGTCCCATCACCCCACAGTCTTTCGGGGGCCCCTTTCTGCTTCCCCTTACATACTGCCCGCAACATCCCTGAGACTTCTCCAAGGCTCTCCCACTGACGCCCCCCGAAACCCCAGCCCGCAGAGGGCGCCGCGTCAAGGACAGCGCGGGCCTAGTGGGGAGGGGGCGGGGCCGCGGCCACGGTCGCTTTTTATGAATGGGGGAGCGGGCGGCGCAAGGCCTCATTACTATGCCTCGCCGACGCGCGCTGCGCCCCGGCGCGACGCACCCATTGGCCGGCCGGGCCGCTGACGTCACCGAACCGGGGGCCGGGGGCGGGGCGGGGCGGGGTGACTCACGTCGCTTCTCCCGTGGCCGCGGGGGCTTCTCCGGGTCCGCGCAAACCCCGCGCCGCCCGGACCCGAGCAGAGCCTCCCCGCGGCCCGGCCGCACCAGGTCCCGAGAGGTGAGTAGGGGGCCCCGCCGCAGGCACCAGGCATCCGGAAGGGCACGCAGGATGCTGGGGCGCAGGGTCGGCGGACAGGCTCCCAGCGGCCGGCAGAGGTCGGAGGTTGAGACCGGGAACTCAGAATCTGGGTTAGCAGGCGGGGACCCAGTGTCCGGGGTGCTGAGAACCGTCATCTGGGTGACCCCGCGTGGGGTGTGCTGTCCTCCAAGGCCCAAGGGCCCTGGAGGGACTGATGGTCCTCTGAGATTGGGCTTGCAGGAGTCATCGGAGGCGAGGACCCAGGTGTCCGAGCAGGTGTCTCACTTAGGGATCTAGACATACGGGCAGGATGCGGAGACAGGCCCAAGATCCAGGTGTCCGGGCAGAAGGAGGGGTCTGACTCAGAGATCCGGGCCTCCAGCAGAGGGTGTCTGTTCCCTTCAGGCAGAAAGAGGGGTCTGGCGGGGACCAAAGTCTGGGCCTGTGTGTGTTGGGGGTGGGGCTGAGTTCCTAGGTGGTGTTACCCCGGGAGTGCAGGGTGGGGGCTGGCGGGAGCTTCACGCGCATTCTCTGGGGGCGGAGCCTCGGGCTGGCAATACAGAGACTCGTGAGGGGTCTGGCAAGCCTCAGAAATTAAGCGTCATCCTCCCTGATGGGGAGGGAGCAGAGCTACCCTCAGTCTAGAAATGTGTTTGCCTTTCCCAGTCCTGGGCCTACCCTGCATCTCCCGGATCCTACAGGCACCCCCATCCACTTTTGGTGGTCCTTCACCTGGTTCTCTACTGGTCACACAAGTGGGAGAAAGAGGCCTGTGGGACCCAGGGAGTTGGAAGGAAGAGTGGAGAGACCCAGGACAGAGATAGGAAAATAGGCCCCTGCTGGCGTGGGGGTGTGCGGGGCAAGGGGAGACAAAGGTATCCTGGAAGGAGCCGCGGGGCATAACTGGGGGACAAGACCAGCCAGGTATCCTGAGAAGGCACCTCGTCCCGTTCAGACCCCTTCGCCCAGCGCCCAGCCCGCGAGCTTCTCACAGGGCCTTTCTCCTACAGGTACCGTGATGTGGGGTGCAGGCAGCCCCCTGGCTTGGCTCTCCGCCGGCTCAGGCAACGTGAACGTGAGCAGCGTGGGTTCAGCAGAGGGGCCCACAGGCCCAGACGCCCCCCTGCCCTCCCCCAGGGCCTGGGACGTGGTGCTGTGCATCTCAGGCACCCTGGTGTCCTGTGAGAACGCGCTGGTGGTGGCCATCATTGTGGGCACTCCCACCTTTCGTGCCCCGATGTTCCTGCTGGTGGGCAGCCTGGCTGTGGCCGACCTGCTGGCGGGCCTGGGCCTGGTCCTACACTTTGCTGCTGTTTTCTGCATTGGCTCGGCGGAGATGAGCCTGGTGCTGGTTGGAGTGCTGGCGACGGCCTTTACTGCCAGCGTGGGCAGCCTACTGGCCATCACTGTCGACCGCTACCTTTCCCTGTACAATGCCCTCACCTACTATTCAGAGACAACGGTGACTCGGACCTATGTGATGCTGGCCCTGGTGTGGGGGGGCGCGCTGGGCCTGGGGCTGCTGCCTGTGCTGGCCTGGAACTGTCTGGATGCCCAGGCCACATGTGGCGTGGTATATCCGCTCTCCAAGAACCATCTGGTGGTCCTGGCCGTTGCCTTCTTCATGGTGTTTGGCATCATGTTGCAGCTCTATGCCCAGATCTGCCGCATCGTCTGCCGCCATGCCCAGCAGATTGCCCTCCAGCGGCATCTGCTGCCGGCCTCCCACTACGTGGCCACCCGAAAGGGCATTGCCACGCTGGCCGTGGTGCTTGGCGCCTTTGCCGCCTGTTGGCTGCCCTTCACTGTCTACTGCCTGCTGGGTGACGCCCACTCCCCACCCCTCTACACCTATCTCACCCTGCTCCCTGCGACCTATAACTCCATGATCAACCCCATCATCTACGCCTTCCGCAACCAGGACGTGCAGAAGGTGCTGTGGGCCATTTGCTGCTGTTGTTCCTCTTCCAAGATCCCCTTCCGATCTCGTTCCCCCAGTGACGTCTAGTCCTATCCCGGTGACCCTCCAGCCCTGATCACTACAGAATTCCAGAATGTTAGGTCCTCCAGGGCTTTGTTCCAACCCCCCAGGTCCACACCCCCAAGACCCAGCTGGTTCTGGAGTTCTAGGACATCGGGTGTTTCACAGGATTCTGTCCAGATCCCTACAGGGCCCAGCTGGCTCCATGGTTCTAGAATGTTCAGGTGGCCAGGGCTCCACTCAGAAATGTCCCACAGCCCAGCTGGCTTGGAGTTCCAGAATGCTGCTGGATGTTTTACAGTGCCATTCCAAGTCCCTGATCTTCCCCCACCCCCCTTTGACCTTAATCATGTCACTTTACTTTTTGGTTTCCGAGCTAAAGAGTCAGAGAGGTTAGTCACTCAGTTGCCTAGATAGGAGAAAGAAAGAAAAATGTATCTATATATATGTGCACATACGAAAAAAGTATCTATTTATAATTTATTTATTTACTTATTTATTTACTTATTTATTTATGGGCAGTAAGGGGAAAAAAAGAGACTCACTCCTTAAAATCCAGGCCATACCAGGGTACCCCCAGTCCCCACACCCCCATTGCTGACCTCAGTTCCTAGAGGGGGAAAGGGAGAAAGAGAATCACGTATTTTGTTATTATTTTTGCTTCTTTTTTATCGAAGAGATCATAGAAACCAGAGCCTTCTCCCCAGGCCCGCCCCTCTCGGATTTGCGGGAGAACACACCAGCCTCTGGTTTTTTATTTTTTTAAGAAGCCATCACCTGAGCAACCGAGAATTCCTCTGCGCTGGGGGCCGGCTGCCCTCTGGTG
Source organism: Procyon lotor (assembly GCA_028646535.1). Lineage (NCBI taxonomy): Eukaryota > Metazoa > Chordata > Mammalia > Carnivora > Procyonidae > Procyon > Procyon lotor. Next base: position 17,057,172 of record CM053606.1, read on the forward strand.
GCCGTTTGGGTGAAACTGCAGCCCGGCCAAGCAGCCGGGACCAGACGGCCCGCAACCCCAAGTCCACTCCAGCCTGGCATCCAGCGCCACAGCCAGGACCTGGGGGCCAGGCCCCACCCTGCGGTGCCCTAGAGGAGGCAGGGCGTGAGCCAACACCTGACCCCTCTGCCAACAGGGGCATGGCCTTCAGTGCTCCCCTATTCCTATCCCCGACCCATCGCTCAATAAAGAATGATTTTGTGATAAGTCTGTTTCTGTCTCTATGTGTGGACGGGGTGGAGTGGGCCGGATGTGGGGGGACCCTGGAATGGGAGGGAATTTGGTGAGGCCTGGGAGCCTATTGAGAGATCTGGGGAAGCTCGAGACCCAGGATGGAGTGAGGCTGACACCCCCTTTAAAGGCCGATCTAATAATGGGCCCCTCTGCTCTGCTCAGACCCAGGCACTGCCAGGCAAGGACCCCAGCTTTCTTTTCTTAAAATTTTGTTTATTTATTTGTCAGAGAGAGAGCGCGTGCGCACAACCAGGGGGAGCAGGAGGCAGAGGGAGAAGCAGGCTCCTAGCTGAGCAAGGAGCCTGATGCGGAACTCGATCCCAAGACCCCAGGATCATGACCCGACCGGAAGGCAGACACTTAACTGACTGAGCCACCCAGGTGTCCCAAGGATCCCACCTTATCCTGAGGACAGGAACCAGGGTGCTAGACCCTTCTCCGGTTGAGAATGCCCACGTGCGCTTTTGTTTGGAGGTTTGGCATGAAGTTGATGCTCAAATCATATCCATTTCAATAATAGCTACTTCTAATTGTGGGTGTTTGCTGTGTGCTAGGCACTGCGCCGAGTGTACTGCCTATGTTACCTCGTTTATGCTGAACAAGCATCCCACCGCGCAGGTAGTATCTTCTCCATTTTACAGATGGGAAAGCTGAGGCCGAGGGAGGTTAGTGACTGGCCCGAGGGAACATCCATTTCCACAACCTGTGCTCCGATAGCCTCTCCTCTCCTTCCTTCCCAAGCCTGGAGCTTAGAACATTCTGGACCCGGATTTGTGCTGGGATTCATTCTGGAAGCCAGAGGCCACATTTGGGAGGAGGTTGGATGGAGTATGGTCATTCTGAAGCGGGAAGAGCTGCTTTTCTATCCAAAGGTGAGTGGCGGTAAGTGTGTGCATTTGAGGACCTATATGTTCGGGTCCCTGAGTACGGGTGTTTCAGAACCAGGGAGAGTATGTTCACCAGGAAGGAGCAGGTTTGGAAGTGTGGCTGAAGGGGAAGCTGTTTCTTGACTTGCAAAGCCTCCCGGCCTCCCAGCCTCCCAGTCAGGCAAAACCTGGAGATGGGACCCTTAGGACACCCTTTCATTGTACAGACAGGGACACTGAGGCCTGAAGACGAACAGTCATTGCTCAAAGCCACACAGCTGTGCCAGACTAAGACTCAGGTCTTTCTCCATTTCCCCGGCCAAGAGCTCTTTCCCCCGAGTATTCAAGGCCCCTCCCCAGCACTGGCCACAGGACTCCAAGGGGAGTGGATCTGCCAACGGGGGCTGGGTCAGAGCTGGTGGAAGGCAGACCTGGGCTGAGCTACGCACAGTTCAAGTCCAAATACAAAGCAGGGGGTCCCCATCAGGTCATGGGGAGCCCTCTTTCCCCACCTTCCTGGAAGGTCCCGGGGAAAAGACACCCACTCAGCAAGCACCTCTCCATGCCAAGCTTTGGCTCTAATGTTTCACACAACATCACCATGGCCCTTTGGGTGGCATTATCATTCTTCCCATCTTACAGAAGAGGAAGTTAAGGCTCTGAGAACAGAAGCCCTCATTCATTCACTGCCCTCCTTGCAGACAACTGAAATTTCATAGGGGAGACAGTAATAAAGAGACAAGTTTAAGATTTGGTCATACCAGAGAGCTCAGAGTCCTAGGAGAGAAATAAAGCAGGGAAGGGGCATAGGGAGTATGTGTCATCTTTAAATGAGGGCTCCCAAGAAAGGCCTCACTGAAGGTGACAATTGATCTACCTAAAGTCACATAGTAAAGGGCCGAACTGGGATTTGAATTCAGGTCCATTTGATTCCAGATCTGTTTCTATCCAGGGTAAGGGTTTCAAGAGTAACTCAGAAACAGCAAGCAAGGAAACCCAGGGCAGGGCCTGTCCCCAGGCTGGGGAGAAGTTGGGGGTCTCCAGGCTACACACAGACCTTTGGGAGGGGCCGTGTGAAGAAGGGCCTCCTTGCTGCCTCACCCATGTTCCCAAGGAGCCCCCACCGGGGGCGGGGGGGACCAGAAGGAGAGGGTCCAGGTGCCCACACTATTCTGGGCAGGCTTGGCCCTCTGCCTCCCCATCCCAGCTCCTGGCTCCAGAGCTCAGCAGAGCCAAAGCTCTTTGTCTGGGGGGGTTTGGGGTAGGCTGCGGGCCCCCCTCTGCTTGCCTGTGTGTGGTAGTACGGTGGGTCTGAAGCATTTCTGGGAGCCCGTATCTGGCTTCTCTCTGCCTAGGGTCTTGGGCCCAACCCGAGGGATATCTCAGTCTGCTCCTTGGGTTGGAGCCTATGTGCGTGAGGGGTTGGCTGTCTTCTCCCTCCTCCAGGGATTCCATAGACACAGCTGAGGTGCTCCCTGCACCCCTACCCTGCGCTTCCTCCAGGAAGCCTCCTTGGCTAAGTCCTCCTGTGGCCATGAAGATGTGGTTTATATAACGCAGCTTGCTATACGTCGCAAGTAAATACTGTAGAGAAATCTTGCCCTCTTCCTCAGCATAGGACCCCCTGAAGGCAGGGCTGTGTGTCCCCCTCCAACTGAGGGTCCCCGAGAGAAGGCATTCTGCCCTCTCAAACTAAAGCCTTCTCTGTCTCTTACCACCTCAGCTTCAGCCGGTTCTCAGCCCGGAGCTACTCAGCCCTGAGTGTCTGGTGCACGTGTGTGTGGAGGGGGGGCGTGTTTTGGGGGTGGGGGTGTCCAAGCCCCTGATGCTTTTCCAACCCCACGCCTGATCCCACCAGCTACAGAGGCTTGGGAGGTGAGCTCGGCAGCGGATCGGGGCCCCACTCTGGGCCCCGAGCTCTGCCTTCCTGCCTGGGGAGACCCTAGGGCCCATCTTTCCTTCTCTTCTTCCCAGGTCCTGTGTGGGGGAGGGGAGGAGCCCCGAGTGCTGAGCCTCCGCTGGGGCCATGACCGCCTCTCCCTGCAATAAGTGAGGAGACAGCAGCTATTAATATAAGATGAGTTCACGGGCTCACAGCTTCCGCAGGCTGGAAAACAGGCTCCCGGGGCTGGGGGCTGCGGCAAGTCTGGTCGTCTGTCAGATTCTCTCCTGGAGCCCGGAGCCCGCCAGCCCCACATTCCCCAGCTCCTGACACGCCGAGACCTGTATGCATGCAGACCTACGGGTACGCACACACGGGCACATGCAGGCCGTTCAGAGAACACACACACGCACACACATCCGGACATGCACACTGGTACACACACACACACACACACACACACACACACACACACATATCATTGCACACATGGTAACAGACCACGTCAACTTCATGTGCACATGTTTGCACGCGGGAGCACATTCATCAATGTGTGTACACATCCTTGCACGCACAAGTATGCACACACAGGCTTGCCCTTGTATACATGTGTGCACATGGGTCCAGACATGCTTGCATACCCAGACCCATGTGCACACCATTGCACAACCATATATACAGACACAAAACTGCACATGTATATACGGATGGTATCCTGTCGGGTACACACATTTGCATATAGGACCACTTTCAAGGACGTGAATGCATGTACGTATGCCGCTTTGCACACACAGTCACACGGGCTCCCTGCTGCTATCGGCGCTCAGCAATCATGAATTCACAGGCAGACCCTCGGCTTCCAGCCACCAGGCGGGCTCAGCCTCCCCTCCTTGTCTCTCCCCTCCCCCACCCCCCTGACAGGCAGCAAGTGCTCCTGCCAACCTCAATGCCTGCCTTCGGCTTCCCGCCCCCCAGGGGTCCCCAGATCCCTGATTAACCCCCTCGCTAATTGGCCACCAGCCCCTTGACTTTGCTGCAGGCCTTCTCTGGAGCTGGGAGCGAGAGGCTGCAAATTGGCCAAGCAGGATGGGTCTGGGGAATAGAGCGCGGGGGTGGGATGGGAGTGCTGTGAGCCCGGTGCCTGGCTGGAGAGCTTAGGGGAACACTGACATCATAGTCTCTGCAGAGGGCACCCCGATGAGTCATGTGCACACAGTCACAGGAAGCCTTCCCTGCACACACATTTACACACACTCACCAGTCATGGGCATGGACGTGATTCACTCCACTTTTTTACACAAATGCATATGAACATTTGCACATATCCAAGTACGTTCGTGAACAAACCCAGTCCATGTGCAAGCAACATCTGACATGCACATAAATTTACCTGCTGCATACACAGAGACCATTTATTCAGTCTAAACACACGAATGCCGTCCTAGGTAGACAGGCGTGCAAGCACGTGCACTTACACGTTACACAGACCTGTGAATGCGCTCCTAAGTGTACTTGTAGGCACATATGAGCATCGTCGACATGTGAGTGTGCATCCGTGGAGTCCAAGCATGCGTGTCCACGCCACTCATGCATGTGGTACCTTGATGAATAAGCTACCAGGCAGCCACCAAGTACGGAGAACCGTCTTTCGCCTGCCTCTGGCTTTGTGCAGGCGGCTGGTAGGTGTGGGCAGCGGTGGAACCCACCCAGGGTGCGGGTGGCTGTTTCCCAGCCTCCAACTCAACTCCGAACCCTGGGACCTCTGCTGGGTTCCCCTTGGCTTTCAGGGCTCCAGACAGAAGGGGAGAGCTTCTGGGTGAGTGAGTGGAGCATGAGACTCTTGATCTCGGGGTTGTGAGCTCAAGCCCCATATTGGGTATAGAGATTAAAAAAAAAAAACAAAAAATCTTAAATAAATAAAAAAAAAAAAGGAGGGCAGAGCCTCTAGCTTTAGTCTCTGTTGTTCCTGTCACTTGGCTCCGGGCCTGAGCCCACAGGGAGAGTTCTACTCTCTTATAGCAGCTTGGGGCCCACAAGAAGAGGATTTCTCTTTCCATGCCTGCTGCCAATTTGCTGTGTGACTTTGGGTAAGTTGCTGTGCCTCTCTGTGCCTCGTTTCCTCAGCTGTAAAATAGCACTAAAAAGCTCTGTGTTGGAAATCCTCCCTGGACCGGCCTGAAGAATGCATGTCGTGTTTATGGATGGGCTTTACTCAGGCACATTACGTTTGGGAGAGGTGTTATTTCCCAAGATGGTGAGGCTCCAGGGTGGCAGGTCACATACATCGTGGTCAACTTTTATGCTTCATCGAATAGGTGAGGAAGCTGAGGCCCAGAGAGGGAGCGGCGACGTGGGAGCTAGAAGGCCTGACCTCTGACTTCTCGGCCAGGAGGTCCGCTCGTCTTTAAATCTGTATGCCGTGAGCAGGTGCGCGCACAGTTCCGAGGCAAGGCCGGGTGGCTGCCTGCCGAGGTGCGGGGGGGGGATCTATGCAGGCCTCCTGCCACCACCGTACTGAGAATTCTACCATGAGAGATCCCTCTGGGTGTGAAAGCCTCCCCCCCCCATCCTTTTTTTTTTTGCCCCCCAGCTTCAGACCGCCCTCTAGATGCCCTCATCTCCTGGGGCTCAGGGACTACGAGGAGCACCTGAAACTGCTCCCGGCCTCATTATGGAAAAGGGAACTCGCTGACAACCACCCAGAGCAGAACTCACGGGAGCCGCTGCCAGGTGGCCCTGGCCACTGGGCGGCCAGGAGGGGGCAGTGAGGAACTGGCGGCGGCTGCGCGAAGGGAGGGGTGGCTGCTGAGGACCTCGTGAGGCTGGCCTGCGATTGTGTGTTCCTGTAACTGTGTGTGCCGATCTGTGTCCTTGTTTGCACAAGGGCGGGGCTCTACGTGCGGTGTGGGCACGAGTCCCTGGGCCTGGGATCTCAAGTGTGCCCACTCACACGTGGAGGTGTCGCCTTGGGTGTGTCTGCATGTCTTTGTGCCTAAATGTGCGATCTCCACGGGCGCGCGCGGGAAGCCCCGGCCCGCACCCAGGAACCCACTGTGTTCCCAGGCAGTTCAGGGTGCCAGGTACTTCCAACTCGCACCGTCTACGATAGTTGGGCCCACTTGACTTTGGAGCAGGAGCAAAAGCAACCGGCACCCCTCAGCTTGGGCTCCGGAGGGTGGGGCGGCCCAGAATGGGGAACCCTCACGTGCCCCCTCGGACCCTGAAGCCCGTGACTCCGGACGGGGGAGAATCTGCACGCTGTTGCAGTTGGATGGTGGACAGAGCATGGCCGCTGGCTTGAGAGAGACCCGGGTTTGAAGCGTGGCTCCGCTCCGGGCCAGCTGCGCGGTCTTGGGCAACTCAACCTCTGAACTTGTTTTTGTCGTGTGCAATGAGACCCGTCCCTCGTGAGGTTGAAATAAAGTGCGTGCAGTCTTGGGCAGGTAGCAGGCGCTCGGCAAATGCTCCTTCTTCGGAGGATTAGCCCTGAGGCGTGAAGCACGGGGTCACAGCTCCCAAGTGGAGGAGCTGGAATTGAAGCTGGGGCCGCCTGCTTCCCAGAACCGCATTCCTCCCCTCCGACTCCCCAGCGAGGGCGGCTCCCGGCACCACCATTTTGTCTTCTCCCAGGGCGGGCGTCTGGCTGCCTGTCAGTCACCGGCCTCGGGAAGCCAAGTGCTGACTAAACACAGGCCTGAGCAGGAGGGTGGAGCGAGGGGCTCCGCCGGGGCGAGCTGGCTCCCGCGCCCCCTCCGCTGCACCCCCACCTCCAGCGATGAGCTCAGAGCGGCTGGCGCAGCAGTTGCTGACAATTCAAAACTTCTGCCCCCTCTCCTGGGACGCCAGTGGGTGACTCTCTCTCCCTGAACAGCAGGCGTGACCCGTGGAGTCACCAACCTTGCTCCCCGTCCCTCTCCCGGGGCCACCCCACCGCGCCCGCTGAGCCCGGAACTAGAACTGGGTGTCTGCCCATAAGTTACCCCCAGGGACAGTCACCCGCAGCAGCTGCGCTCTGAACAACCGTTGCTTCCTGGGTAGGTCATTTTTTGGGTCAGAAGAGAAGCCCAGCCCCTCCGCCTTCCCAGGCAGGAGAGGGAGTGTACGGCAGCCTAGACTTTTTATCGGATTCCGCTGAAAATCATTCTATTTAAGGTAAGTTGCTTGGGCCTGAGAGGCAGACAAGATGCCGGCCAGATGTTGGGAGGCAACATCAGCATTCTGCCAGTGCTCTTCTGCCTGACGGAGGAGGCCAACAGCTAGTCTCCCCTGGCGCCAACACACAGCCCTCGCCGGCTGAGGAGGGCCGGGGATCTGGGCTTCTAGGTCCCCCAACTTGGGTCTTCTAAACCAAAATGGTTTCTGGCCTTCATCTTCACCTCCTACACAGGGCACACGATCCAGACCCCGAGGGCTCCTGCTCCTCCCCTCCCAACCAGACCTCCCTCCAGAGCTCTGGCCACCACCTGTGGCTATCAACGTTGTCCCCCTCCAACCATTTTTCCCATTAGAGACAGACACACACACACCAGAGGTGGCTGGGTAGCTACAAAGATTTATCAAATTATTTAAAATGTTGGCATTTACATATTCGCATGTATAACATAAAATCGTTACTTGGAATCCTCAGGTCACAGGGTGCTAATGTGGTCCATACATGGACCTGGCAGGGAAACAAAGGAGACCCGGCATGGAGCCACAGGGCTTTAAAAAACTGGACATCCTCCTAAGGGCCTCAGAGGAGTAGGGCGAAGAGGAAGGGGTCACCTCGGGGGTTTGGGTTCACCCCACGCTCAGGGAGAGGACCCACTTCCAGACCGTAGCCCTACTACACAGATGCCCACTCCCTGAAATCAATGTGGCAGCCACAGCGAGGAATCCACTGGAATAGGTCCCTATAAATATATTCATATCCGAGAAAACAAGGCACTTCGGGAGCGTTATAGCTCACGCTCCTACATGTACATCATTCTAGACGGGAAGTAAAAATTGGTTAGTTTCTCAAGTGAGTTAACTGAGTCAAGTTAATACAATAACAGAATTGTTCCCTAGCCCTCACTGAGGCACAGAATGAGGCATATCTCCTAGTGACACCTGGTCCCACGTCTGCTGGACCCCAGGAGAGCTCAAAGCCTGATGCCCCCAGGAGGCTTGACATCTCTCCTGAGCAAGAGCCCCTCACCCTGGGGCACCGGGCCCCTCCCCAGGCCCCGAGGTCAGGTGAGGGGGGCTGCAGAGGGAGGCAGGCTGAGAGCAAAGCGGGGACACGGTGGGAATGCTTAAGCAGGGTCACCAAAGCCACAGAGACCTCAATCTGTCCAAGCTGGCGCTGCAGAGCCGGAGGACCGGCGCCGCGGGAAGAGACTTCACATTAGCCCTGACAACGCCGCCTCGGCTCTGCGGTGACATTGGCCAGGGTCGTTTCTGAGGGCGCTGGAGCTTCCGCTGGAGGCGAGCTGGAGCTTGAGCCAGCTGCTCTGAGCCTCAGGGACCGCAGAGCCTGCCCCCTCCCTGTGGCTGCCCCTTTGGAATGTAGTCCTCTCACAACCGTGGCAAAGCCACAACTCACTGCTGACACTGCCGACTGGAAGCTGGGTCCCTGCGCCCCAGGAACGGGGGCAGGTCCCTGGGGCTGGGCAGACTAGGGAAAGGAGGTGGCTTCTTGGCTTCAGTGCTTAAGAGTCCTCGGGAGCCACTGCTCCACTCTCTGCAGCCTCGGCCCAGTTTAAATATCACTAAACTTTGCATTCTACAATTACAGGATTCCAAAGACACACAATTACCTGCAGAGGGTCCTTTATCATCTTAAAGGGCTCTGGGTTTAAAGTGGGATTTTTTTTTCTTTTTGTTTTTTGGTACACATATGCATAAATAGAGCCCAGAGGGCCTCTCGGCTGACTGGGTCCCCAGCCCCCCGAGCTGAGGAGGCTGCGCAAGGCCGGCTGCTACAAAGCCCAGAGCTTGGCTGCATAGATTTTAATGAGAGCGTCAGGCAGAGCTGTGCTGTTGCTCTCCGGGACTTGCAGATCATTACCAAACCAGCTGTAGGATGAGAACACAGCACATCGAAACCCTAGGAGGTCACTGAGCTAATGATCTAATCCTACCTTCCGCAGGCAGTGCCCCCCCCCCCCCACTCTGCCCCCAGCCCTTTCCAGGGCGGATTGTGTCCATTCCAGAAGCCAGGCCAACACCGCCCCCTTCAAGGTCAGAGCAGAATGATAGTGAGTGGCTCTGGCTCCCCCTTTTTCCGGAAAGGAGGGGGGTGGGGGTAACTTAGTCAAAGCCATTAGGCCCAAACCCTGGCCTGGCCAGGCCCCAGGACTCCTATTTGGGAGAACCACTGCCCTCCACCTGCCTCTCCGGCCACCGCTGGCAGCCAGGGACACCTTCAACAGCCATTTGAGGGTTCTGAAGAAAGCACCTTCCGCCTCCAAAGTGCCAGGCGGGGGCACACACGACCCGGAATGCTCAGCACCGGAGCACGGGGCCGGCCCTGTGCCAGACACCTGATCTGAGGAAGGGGAGGAGGGTCCACCCTGCAGCGGCCCCAGCAGGAGGGCACGCCGGCCCCTACAGGCTCGGCCCCTACGCCAGGAGCTCAGGGAAAGAAGGCAGAGGGGGGGCAGCCAGCCAGGGCCCAGCGGTAGTAGCCATGATTACACGCACTCCTCAAGCCGGAGGGCTTTATGAGGGCTTTGGCAATTACTACAGCCATTTGCTGTGCTGGGTAGAGACAGATCCTGTTTCTCTTTGTTTCAGGGCTCTGAAAGCCGGAGAAGCCAGGAGAAGCCGGTTTCAACATAAGAGGCTACACAATAGTTAGGGCAGAAGAGAAGAAACCTCACTGTTGGCCAAAGCTGACCAGTTTTTTTCTGAATAATAGCACCTGTGTATTAGCTCTGGGAAAAGGGGGAGGGAGGGAGGGAACATCACTGCACGCAGTGAGGTGGGGGCTGTAAACAACACCCAGAGCCCCACTGCCTTTCAGCCCTCCTCACGGCTGCCAGGCCCCCCTAGGCAGCTACCTGCGGCAGCCACCAGCCCGAGGGACTGAAGTTTCTACAGCTGGCAGAACCTATGCTTAAATTGGGGAAATAAAAGGGGGACGAGTTGCAGAGGAATTGAAAACAGCACCTGTCAAAGCTGCGTACCCCCTTCCTTCTCTCGCTACCTCTGGTCCCCCGGAAGGGCAGCTCCCAAGGCCACGTGGTTCAACGGTGATAGTAAAGGGGGAGCAGAGAATCGTAAGACAGGCTCTAAGGGTCTGAGCGGCATGGGCAGGCCTGGTGCTGGCCCTGAGTCCTCCTCCTGGGACCCCCACCCACGGTGAGGTCTGGAGTAGCAGAGCCAAGACTGTTCTGCCCAGATTCTAGCAAGTGCCCACTATTTGGTCCCAGAAGGCACCGGTGACTTGGACTCAGGAGTTCTGGGCTCTAGAGTTCTGTCACCACCCAAAGTGTGACCCGCAGCAAGTCAGTTCCCATTTCTAGATCTCCGCATCATTAAGAGCGTAGGATTCCGAGGAGTCCCACCGTGTTCTTCCGGTTCTGCAGCTCCTAACTTCTACGTTCCAAAGTTCTAAGCTTGGGTTCTGACAGTCAGCAGGGGTCAGATCCCTGCGTGTCGGGCTCGTTTGGTCACGGGTATTAGAGGTCTGAACTGGGCCGTGGTGCCTACAGCACCTGGTAGTGAGGGGGGCGGCATTTAAGGGACACCTGAACACCACACTCTGGAGAGAGGGCTTGGGAAGGAGGCAACAATCTCAGCCTTCAGAAAGGCACCATTTCTGGGCAAAGGGGGAGACACTCCTTAGGGCCCGATGGCTTCTAGAATAAAGGGCGTCCAGGCATAGAGATGGCTTAGCGAAAGGAAGCTCACCCTGCTGACCAGGGCAGGGAGGTGCAGCAGACTGGCCACTAGGGCATGTGGGCTGCTCAGCCCTCTCAGTGCGGAGGAAAGGGGCTTGCCGCACCCACGCAGGCTTTAGGACCAGAAGATGGCTGGCATTATTTGAAGGGTAAGGATTTTGGAAGGAGACCACAGTTGAAAATGGCTCCCAGGGGAAGGTACCAACTCCAATCTAAACCCAATGGAAGGGTTCTGCTTTGGAGTTTTTCGTTCTCTTCAATATGCAACAGTCACTTGAAGGTAACATCTCAGCTACTGAATCTGGGGGCCTATCCATGGGGAGATGGGAAAATATATGTTGATTTGGAGGAAGCACTTGGATATATCTTTGGTTGCTTCAGGGAAGACTTTGGCCCCTTGAAATTCTTTTTTCACCCTCTTCTCCCCATTAGACTGCTGGGATATGCATCAAAGAAGGCAGCAAGAGGAAAGAAAAAGGAGGTGGGCAGCAGGCAGAAAGAGTTAATCCGACCAGTCGTCCTCATCAAACTCCGAGGAGTCATCTTCCGAATCGCTATACTCCACAGCAATTCGGCGTGACAAGATGGTGGCTACGTCGTTGCCCACAACATCACGCTTCTCCTGTTCCTGCTGCTCCTCAACCCTGCGCAGCTGGAAGCCTGATGAGAGAGAGAGAGGGGTTTAGAAGGCGAGTCAATCTCAAAAGGTCTCAGAATCCACACAGGACTGAGGAAGGGGGAGTGACCAGGGGTGGACGGAGTCAGGGGAACAGGTTGGGGGAAGGATCCTCCGAGAAAGCAAAAAGGAAAGGGCGGGGGAGGAAGAAAAGAAATAAAGATGGGAGTTTATCCAATTCTGGCCCCAGTGATATAGGCGTGTCGGAAAGGAAGCCTGCCATTCTTTCCAATTCCACACTGTCAGGCTGGTGAGGAAGGCACTTCTCACGAGGCTCTAGGTGGGGAGTGGTCACCAAACTGTACCCACAGGGCACTCAGTCTGCCCAGTACATTGATTACCGCTGAGCTCAGCTGCCCCAACTCATCTCCCCCAGACAATCCTTTAGTTCCAGCAAGGCTCACAAAACAGAAGAAACCACTCTAACCCACTGGAACCAGACCTGACCTCTGACAGAAAGAGAATAAATGCTCCACAATGGTGAGATGATGGCGGAAGGCAGGAAGGTGGAAAAGAAGGGAGGGAAGGAATCAAAGAGGGAAGGGGATAGGAGAAAAAGGGGAGGAGGACGGGGTGAGAAAGGGGAAAGAGAGAAGGGTGGAAGGATATGAAAGGCACAGAAGTGGAGGACAGGGCATGACTAAGTGTGGCCAGAGAAGTACCTTCTAGGGTAGTGATGCTTGGTTTTCTCCAGGGCACAGAATGAATGCAAACACAGGCAAAACATCTCTTGTCAAGGAGGTCAAAGACCCAAGTTAAGTACCTCTCACTTTACTTACTTACTTATTTAAAGTAACCTGTACCCAAGGTGGGGCTCGAACTCACGACCCCAAGATCAAGAATCGCCTGCTCTTCTGATTGAGTCCAAGAATCCTTTACTTTAAACTAAAGTTTAAAGAAATCTACATCTTCGTATTTTTAGAGCGAAGCCTTTCTTTAGGCTGATCTGAGGCCTGAGGTCCCTCCCATCTCTCCCCACCCAATGAAAGCTATCCCTTGGGGAGGTCATGGAACCCCTAGCCCAACCTCCAACCAGTCATCCCAGCTGCAGAAAGACAAGGCCTCAAGGTCCTGGACCCAGCACTGGGTATTACCTTGCCGTATGGCTGAAAGCAAGTCGCTGCGGGCATCGCTCACAGGAGGCAAGGAGGACTTGGGCTTGGTGGCATCAGAAATCGGTGGTGGTGCAACAGATGGGTTCTCTGCACCACTGGAAGGGAAAGGAGGGGGCCCCGGAGGAGGAGGGGGTGGCGGAGGGGGAGGTGCGCCATCTCCTGGTTGGGGAAAGGGAGGCGGTGGCAGAGTTGGGTAGTCAGCTGCGGGCGGTGGGGGAGGAGGAGGAGGGGCAGCAAAATCGGGGTGAGGTGGGAAAGATGGGGGTGAAGGTGGTGGTGGGGTCCCTGGGGACCCAATTCCTCCAGGCGGTGGGGGGGGTGGAACGCCCATCATTGGAGGTGGAGGCGGAGGGGCAGGCGGTGGAGCAAACCCAGGTTTGGACCCGGGTGGAGAGCCCAGAGGAGGAGCTGGTGGTGGATGGCTTGGGCTGACCACGCTGGATCTTTTGGGTCCAGCTAAGCCAGGCCCTCTTTGGTTGCTGTCTGCTGAGCAGCTGAAAGGACAAAGAAGAGAGCACCGTCACTCAGCATACAAACACCCACCTCCGGTAAAGCCTATCTACGAGCCTAGACTCATCTTGGTCGACTACTATCATTTCATCTTAGCTCCAACAGAAAACACCTGAGAATAGTCAGACCAGACCGACAATGCAATGGCAGCCTTGTAACGCACTGAGCTTCTCATCAGCAGGAGGAGGGAAGCAGAAATTGAGAAAAGCTATTTGAAAGAAGTTTAGACTGGGATTCCTCTATCAGGGAAGGGTTGGCTAAGGTCATTTCCTAGGTCTCCCTCAAACCTTCCAGCTTCCCTCCAAGGGAAGACACCCTCCGGAACCCTCCTCTAGGAGGGATAGTCAGTTTAATCGTGGAACCAGGACCAAGAAGGCATGCAAGAGAAACTGGAATAAAAATCCAAACATCACCCACCCACTGAGCTCTATTCCTCAGGCTATTACCGTTCACCAGATCTCACGAGGGCAGGAACCAAGCTAAGCTGACTAAACCTGAGCAGGGCACAGATTTAGGGAAATGCACCTCCGGTGTTCGTGCGGGAAATCCTGAGAAGGGTGAAGATCAGAGGGTCAGCAAAGATGGGAAATGAATGTGCCACCAGACCTCGCGTGGCCTGAGAGACGACTAAGGAGCACTCCTCTCGGGTCAGATAGGCTTGGCTGCGGTTGCAAGGTGTCTCGGGCCATGTGTGAGGCTGAAAGGTTTCTTTTCCACCGTTGTACCTGCCCTCCACTAATAGCTCCTCCTTAGAAAAAAGCATCCATCTTGGAATTTTCCACAGACATTCAAGCCTTAGCTCCATCTGACAGGGCAACCAGCAGGAAGTGATCTGGGATGAGTGGTTTCAAGAGCCACGAAGAATGGGGCTGCGTTGGGGGAGGGGCTACAGTGCTGCTTCAGGTGTCCGTTGGAGGGGTCTTCGACATATCCAATCTCTGATTAAACAGTGCCCAAGGAGGAAAGTGTACCTTTCAAAGCTCTCATTTGTCAGGCATCAGAAAGGGAACAGTAACTGTAAGCAAACACTGAGATCTGAACTCTCCTGAGCAAGACCCCTTTCCAGCCATTACTTTCTAACCCTTCCCCTGTACACCTCTACCAAATATCGGTATGGACAGAGTCTAGGCTTCACCTCCCTTTTTCCTTTGTTTCATTCTTTCCAGCAGTGAAGTGAATCAGAACAGGGTAGAAAGATGACTGACTGCTAAGTTCCCAGATAACTGGGCAAGGTGTCTGTTAAATATTTTAAAGACAGCAGATTATACAATTTTATTTCATGCTGAGTTAAAGCTAAGTAAAAACAAGAGGTAAGCTGGTGATCTCTATCTGCTCCAGTAGAGCTCGTTGTGAAGAATACGGGCTCCCTCAAGATGCCTGGGTGGCTCAGTCGCTTAAGCGTCAGCCTTTGGCTCGCCTTTGGCTCGCGTCATGATCCCAGAGTCCTGGGATCGAGTCCCGCATCGGGCTCCTTGCTCGGCAGGCTGCCTGCTTCTCCCTCTGCCTGCCACTCGCCCTGCTTGTGCTGCTCACTCTCCTTCTCTCTCTGACAAATAGATAAATAAAATCTTAAAAAGTAAAAAAAAAAGTTAAAAAAAAAATAATACGGGCTCTGCCTCTGGCTGCGCGACCTTAGGTAAATTCATTGACCTCTTTGTGCCTCACCATTTACTCATCTGTAAAATGGGTACTCACCTCAGGAGGGCTTTTGTGAGGATGAAGCAATATATACAGTGTTTGGCATAATGCCTGGCAGCTCACTTAATAAAATGTTAATTATTTCCATTATCTAGACAGACTTGTTTCAAGTTATTTTACTGGTCCTGCCCTGAATTTGGAACACTTATTTTGTTTTGTTTTGTTTTGTTTTCCTTTAGATTTTATTTTTTTAAGTAATCTCTTCACCCAACACGGGGCTCGAACTCACAACCCTGAGAGCAAGAGTGGTACGCTGCACTGACTGAGCCAGCCAGACGCCCCTGCAGGGGGCAGGAACACTTATTTTGTTCTTGAGTATATAACCACCCAGAGTAGACAGGAGAGAGAGCGCCATTTACCTGAATTCTGCTGGTGGGGGAGGCAAGCTGTCCTCAGAGAAGGACGGAGAAGGTGGAGAAGTGGAGTCCGAGAGCGGTGGCGGCGGGTAGCTGCTTCCGTCCACGTTTCCAGCAGAGCCGATGCCGCCGTTCTGGTACACCAAGGTGGGTGGGTACCTAACAGTGAACCCAGTGCCGAAACTGTCATTTAAAAAGTGGGAGTGGTACTCTCGTGTTTTTTGTTTTTTTTTTTAAAGACCCTACAAAAATGCATTTGATATAAAAGCTTTTAGGGAGAAAGAAATGAGAATATTCCCCACATATTTTCTGCTATTCTGCAATTTTATTTTAGGACTAAATTCAGGATTAAAATTTAGGACTAAATTTTATTGTTAAATATCTCTCAGATAGTCCTGCTGGATTCAGAGGAATGGGATTCACAGATAATCAAAACCATGCTGCTCCTTTCCCAGTGCTGGTTGGCCTTATCACACCCAGAAGTTCTTTCAAATTCTCTCCCAAATGTTAAGAGCAGCCTATACCCAAAAAGCCCAAAGTCTGTCTTGTGGCAAAGGGCAAAGCCAAGCTCCAAGGCTAGTGAGATACAAACACGTGACTGGCACACAGCCTGGTTTGGAGGTCAGCAAGCCTCTGGAGTACTCAAAGGCCAAGGAGGCATTTGGTTGCAAAACCAAGCTGAGGACAAATGCAAGTTGCTGTGTGGTAGCTAGACTTGGTCTCCCTGCCAGGTCTCTTTTCTAACACGACGAGCTGCCAACTTAAGGAGGGTACTAGGGCCTGTGCCTCACGAAAACCTGTCCCTCAGAGCACTGGGCCTTGGGTGAACAAGAAACCTCCAAATGACACCATTACAACAAACAGCAGCTAGCCAAATACGGTTGGTTCTGCTCCATCTCCTCCTTCTCTCCACTATTGCTGGGTTCTAAAGACCTCATCTCAAACAGACCCCGGAGAGAAAAGAGCTGGAGGAAACTAAGGAATCAAATGATGCTCTGATGCAGAAAATCCCCAAGGCCTGGAGCCCTGTAGGCTTGGTACATCTCTTACAGGTTCACCGACAAGCACAGCCAGGTAGACCAGCCGTGTAGCCCAGTCCCAGACTTTTTGGACAACAGGAAGATGGGAGGCAAAGTCCTCATTTTCACCAGTCCCAATCCACACACACAAACCCAACAAAAACCAAATGCATACTAGCTGGTATTCTGAACATGCAAGTTTCTGGCCTTACAGTCATAGAACCTAGGACAAGGCCTGTCTGAACAGGATGGGACCACGGACCAAAATGGCCCCTTTTGCTGGGAGGTGAAGGTAATGAAGGTACCCTCAGAGCTGATATCCCTGTAGAGAGAAAGTTTCATTTTTTTTTCTCTCACCACCTTCATCACTCTTTAAAACAAATCTCTTAATTCAGGAAGAACTAGTGTCAGAAGTGTCAAGATTTTTAAAAATCAAGATTTTCACGGTAGAGTTATTCCTAAAAGCAAGAACAACTCAACTCTTTCCTTTTATCATTCCTAGACACCCGGCATGGGCTGGCATGGTTCTCTGACAGCCAGGATGCAATGTATTTAGAGAAAAAACCAGGGCAACATTCATGCCAAGCAGTCGTGGTGACTTGGCTTTGAATGTCACACAGGTCGGACACCAGGATAAGCATCAAACCAAGCTCAAAAACTAATTTTTTTCCCTTTTAAACCTCCAGTGTGATTTGGTATTGGGAAATGGGTCAGACTGACATCCACTGTTTCCCCACGGAGATATATAGCCTCAATACTGGCCGAGCGACCTTTCCCACACTGTCTCTGAGGTCTGCTTTCAGTCCCTTGGCCAGCCTCTCTCCCGAGACCGACAAAGGCTGACTGAAAAGTTGCTTTGGTGATGTGTACAAATTCTCTGCTGGGCCCTCTCCAGTCCTGTGAAATGCCCAGCTCTTAGGCACGACCTTCAAATCAACGATCTGGAGGCAAAGGGCTCCCAAGACCACTCTTCTTCTCTGTCCAGTCTTTCCTTTGCGGCCCACAGACATACTAGTGTCTGGCAGAGCAGGGGCACTAGAAGCCGTGGGCCTTCTTTTCCAGACTGCTACAGTCACCTCATTTAAATTGCTGAGGCTCTTGATTTATTCAGCAAATTTTAATTACCAGATGGATGCACGTTAAGGTAGCTGATTAATAGTGATACTGATCTCAGCCCCATAGCCAGACTTCAGAGGGGTGTGAACGGTGTCACACCAGAGCCGCCAGGCTGTTGCCCCCTCGGTCCCACACCCTTCAGAGAATATGCCACTATACGAAGGCATCACCTACCCAGAAGGCCCCAGCTTTTCTTTGGATTCCACAAACTCTTGTCCCATCTTCATCTTCTCCCACTCTTCCTTCCGAGTCTTGATTTTACGTGGATTTACATTCCCTCTATTTGGATTATCTTTCTTTTCTTTCTATAATGAAAAGAAACAGAAAAGCCTTTGTAAAACATTATTCCAAAGTCCTTCATTAAAATTCCATCCACCTGGGGCGCCTGGGTGGCTCAGTGGGTTAAAGCCTCTGCCTTCGGCTCAGGTTGTGATCTCAGGATCCTTGGATCGAGCCCCACATCGGGCTCTCTGCTCAGCAGGGAGCCTGCTTCTTCCTCTCTCTCTGCCTGCCTCTCCGCCTACTTGTGATCTCTCTCTGTCAAATAAATAAATAAAATCTCAAAAAAAAAAAATTCCATCCACCTTCAGGGATGCACACCCAAGAGATGACATGCCTAGACAACATACTAGAGAATTTATAGAATTTATAGAATTACCGGTTTTGGAATGACCTAGAGATCATCTAGTCCAAACCACCTCCCAAGGTCAAACACATTCATTCAATCCAACACTCAGCTTTACAGATGGGAAACTCACTACCTTTCTGGGTAACTCATTCATGTTTCTGAGCAGCTCTAATTGTTAGGAAGTTAGTAAAAAGCTATTCGTTATTCGCTCTGCCATGAAGTTCAGTTACTGTCTCTGGGACAAATATAAGGAAACTGTTAACAAAACAAAATCAAACAACCAACGAGGAGTTCCTCAGCCTGTGTAGCTGCACTCGCCCCTGCCCCCGGTGCTCTCTCGGGCCTCCCGGCAGCCGTGCTAATGGAATTGTGAGGCTGCAACTGGTAGGTCATATCTTACACACCTCACTGGAGGTCTAAGGGGAGAGGGGCGGCTCCCAAAACAAGGCCTAAGCCCTCACCCCGCCCCACCCAATGCCCCACCCAATCCGTAGTGAAGGTGTTAAACTGTTCCCGTTCGTAAATCAAACACCGGAGAGGCCTGTGCTGCTGAGAAATGAGCTGCAAAACTGGCGGGGAAGGGACTAGCCTAGCTTGAGTGTCCAGCAGAGTCAGGTGCAAATTGCAAGAGAAATAAATGGTGAATAGAAAAGTCAATTTCTAAAACTCAGCCTGAATATACTCAATTGTTAATAGCGCTAGGGGGAACAAACACATTTTTGGTGTGATTTATACTTTCATCTTGGTTGTGCTTGGAGTGGACACATTTTTTAAAGAGTTTCACCTGGCATCCAAGCAAGCAGCCACTCGGAATGATTACTTCATATAAGACTGGCTTCCTTTTTATCCCCCCTCCACAATCGTGCCTACTGATGTGTAGAACAGAGGCCCCTTTCCCCTCACCCTATGCTTTCTCTTCTCTTTCATGATATCCTTGGTGTCCTGCAGCATCTTCTCCTTCCAAAGATCAAAGAAGTATGAAGGGTCTGTGTAGAATTTGAGTGCCTCTTTCCCATCGTCCCTGGGATAGAAAGGAAGACAAGTAGCTGTCAGGAGACAGATGAGCTCCCAACCAAATCCAATATTCCAAATACCTACCAGTTAGCAGTTTTTACACTGAGGAATCAAGAAGTCATTCAAATTGACTGCATATTTCCTCTTCCACACCAGCATTCCGATGCCCCCTGAATGGCACTTCTTTATTTATCTGGCTTTTTAAGAAACTTAGCCTTACTTTCAATTCCTGGTAGAGGAATTTGCATGGTCAGGGCAAGAATAGGCTAGAGCAGCAGGGATCCTGATTATTTCTAATGATCTGCATGGCTACAGACATCTCCCTGAGGATATCCTGATATCCTGGCACATCAGAGGGGCTTTCTGCCATTGGTTCCCCTTCCCTCACCAATTCCCCAGGACTCTCTAGGAAGCATTAGCAGCTTCCCACCCACCTGAAACCTGTGCACATATGTGCGGGCTTACGTGTGTACATTATGTATAGATATACATACATGAAAGCATATATGTGTGCAGCTGTTATTCCTCTGTAAAAACAGGTAACCATAGCAATCCCCCTTCTCGCTCCCTTCTAGAATAGCTCAGCATCCCCCACCCCACCCCCCAACCACAAGGGGGCCCCAGTGAGAACAGATGGCCAGCTGTTCTATGACGAGATTTAATTACCATCTTTAGCGGCTGTGATCGCAGTATGAAGAGAGCTACTGAGTGTCCATGTAAGGGTTACCTACCAGACTTGATGGTCCTGGTTGGAATCCTGCACTTTGGCATGACTAAGTCTCTCTCTCTTTCTAGAAAGCATGTGCTAGGGTTGGACATTTATTAGAAAGGCAATTCTATTCCCTGGCCTGTCACGAAACACAGAAAGCATTTCCAAATCAAAACACTAATGACTTTTATATTAAATCTTGTTCTAAGTTAGCTACAGCTCATTTCTGTTAGGCCAAATCCAGATAATTGAGAGAAGAATGATAAAAAGGAAAATACCATTAACTGAAAAGTAAACTTGTCTTAATATCATTTGTTTGCCCTGTTCTATCACACAAGCCCCATGTCAGACGTCACGCTCCCTTCAGTATCAGGTGTACCCTCCCTTCCTGCCCTGAAACCTCTCTGCCCAAATCCAACTTGATAAATGATGGAGGCATTTATCCTCCAGGCACAAATCTCTGTCCTGTTCTGCTAGCTAGCCCCTTTGAAAGCCAAGGTGTAAACACAATTTTACATAATAATAACACAGGTAGACGCTATGGGATAGATGCTACGTGCTTTTATCTGTGTGAATAGCCACCCGCTCCTATTTCCAGGCTCCTTGGATCAGGTGGGTGTCCTTGAGTTACACACACACACACACACACACACACACACACACACACACTTTCTCTCTCTCTCTCTCCTTTGAGTTACACACACACACACACACACACACACACACACACACACACTTTCTCTCTCTCTCTCTCTCTCCTTTGCAGTACACCCATGTCTGGCAGAAGACATCTGCCTCCAGCTATCTGTAATTACTTTTTACCTGTTCCAAAGATATTTATGGATACAAGCAAGATAAATATTCACTTTCTGCCCCTGCTCAGTGGTTTTCTGCAGGATGATCACACTACAGACCACTGGGGGAGGGGCTTAAAGTTGTCTATCTTAAGTTTAGCTGCAGCAGTGCAGGTCCTTGCAGAGGGGAATGTCAAAAGGATGTTCTAAACAAAGTGAACGGCACTCATTTGGAAGAATGCCAATTATTCCTTAAGCTTCGGAAGGACCCTGAGGACCCAGAGCAGCCAGTCCACAAAGCGAGCTCCACTAACACACCCAAACATCTGGTAATCTAGTGGTTTCCAAGTAAGTGGGAGCCTTGCTCGAATGCTGCCCCTGGGATGCATGCTCTAGGACTGCTTTGTAACAAAGTCCTTTTGGTTCTATAATAACTAAATTCCTTGGATGGAATCCAAGATGGACCTGGCTTATACCAAATTAAACTCTGCAGCATGCAATGCTATAGCAAACTTTCCATATATATTATATTTACTATGAATTTCAGAAAGCAAACAATAAGTGACAAGTGTTTATATGGTAAACATTAGCTGCTGCCGCCACAAACAACTCTGGGGTAGGTAGTAAGCTTTTGGATACAATCCTCTGATGTCAACATCCTTAAATAAAAAGGCAATCTAGTGCTGTTAACCACAGGTCAGCAAAGGGAGGAACTAGCCAGGTCACCTGTAAGCGGTAAGATTGTTTAGAGGTGGAGGAGTGTCACAGGTGTTGTATGTTTCCAAGACAGGTACCGGGAGAGAGTTTCTGTCAAAAAGCTTCTGGTCTTGAATAGTAGAGCTTCTGAAGGCCTTCCGGGTGTTGATTCCTTGCAGTGACACTGAGAGAAGACGGAAGGCAGGAGAAAATGGACGACAGGCTATTTGAGCAAACACTGAGTCACAGCAGTCTGAGAGGCCTCAGCTGCCGCGTTTCTTGGCTGCGGCTGTCTGCAGCCAGGTTTTTTTTCTCCCCCTCTGGGGAAGCCCCACAAGGCTGTCAGCAGCCCAGCCATTTCACGACTGAACAAAATGAGGCAACACAAAGGTTTACTATGTGGCCAGATCTAGCAGGCCTCTCCTTAGGAGGAATGAATCTTCCAAGTACTTTTATGGTAACAAAATACAATTGGGGGAGGGGGAATTTGAGCCAGAATTGGGGGAATGGGAGAAAGGGAGCATGTGGGGGTGTGGTAGAGCTAAAAAGGTTTCTTTACACCACCCGGACTTGTGTCCTTTCAAAGCAGAACTCCATAGGTCTCTGTGATTTTTTTCCCCCTCACTTTTTTATAAATCAGGAGAAAAAAATCCTAAGAAACTGCTCAGCAAAGCCTGCAAATGCTGAGCTCAGCTTCCTTACCTTCTTCTTCCTTGGGATCCAGCTGAGTGACTTTAACTTGTAGGCGGTCGACCCTCTCAGCAAGGGAACTTACCCGAGAGGCAAAGGTATTTGCCTGAGTAAAGAGCTCTCCAACAATGTCCTCTGCATATTTACCTGAAAGAGCAAAGAAACCAAGTCACTAGAGCATAAAAATGACATAAATGATTAGAAAAACTTGCTACTAAAGATCTTATTCCCCACCTCCCCAACACATACCCACCCCACCCCCTAAGATGGTTTGGGTTACATGCAGATGCTTGCTCTTGGAGACAGAGATGCGCCCTCCATAGCCTGAGCAGTCTGCATTTGTTCTCTAATAGTCTTCTTGGCAAACTCTGAATGGTCACAAACTCAATGCAGGCTGAATAATATCAAAAGGTGCAATACAAAAAACTAATCCTGGAAGAGTAGACAATATGTCTATACATTTGCCTATAGCCCTTAGCCCCTTACTGCTCTGTAAAAGCACCTTGTAAAATGGCTCTTGAAAACAGATTTGGAGTTACAAGGACCCTGTAGCTGTCTACAATTAAAATGAAAAATAAAAAATTACATCCTCAATGGAACCTTGGAAGTACATTCAATAACCATGATGAGTTGAGGTATCTTCAAGAGGCCTTGAACTTATCAACAACTCAAAACAGAGACTTAAAACTTCTTCTAAGGGGTGAAAAGGTTATTTTATGTTCTATAACCTACAACTTTGGAAGTCTTTGCTTTAGGTTATAATCCTTCAAATCTACATCTCAGGGAACAAGTGAAAAGCTGAAATTTTCAAGCCCTGTCTGAAAACCAACATAGCAGTGGTCTCTTTCCACAGTATCTTATTTTTTAGAAAAAGAAAAAAGAGTTCTGTACTTTCAACCCTGGAATGCAAGGAGAATTTGCAGCCAAAGAAACCTACCAGCAATTTGACACTACCTCCATATTGTCATTCCAAGCCACAAAGCACATTCTTGCTAGGAATGAAAAGCAGCGCACATGAATAAATATACCATCTGAGTTTCTTATTTGCAAGGTGAAGGTAGGCATAAGTGATGGTGCCCAACCAAAAAAACTACTGAGAACTATTTTAAGTAGGCTCTGACTGGGGTGCCTGGGTGGCTCAGTCATTAAGCGTCTGCCTTTGGCTCAGGTCGTGGTCCTGGGATCAAGTCCTGTGTCGGGCTCCCTGCTCAAAAGGAGAATCTGCTTCTCTCTCTCCCACTCTCCCTGCTTGTGTTCCCTCTCTGTGTCTATCAAATAAATAAATAAATAAAATCTTTAAAAAAAAAAAAGGTAGGCTCTGACTTTTAGCTTCTAAACTTTGTGCTTAGTCCACACTTGAGGGGAAAAATATTAGTCAAAAGGCCAAAACTGCACGTTCACGGTGAACTGTAGCTCACCTTCCCAGTGTAGCCTGGAGAGTAAGGATAAGACCAATCAACAGCATATTTTGAATTGCTGGCAAATTCAGTCAATAAGGAATTTCTAATCAAGGAAGAAACAAGTCTTTGCATACTGAATGATCTTGTGATTTAAACAACCATGGGAAGCTCCTGGGTTCAAAAAACATAAACTGGCTAATGAAGCTGCATTTCTGTTCCACAGGCTGAGGATCGGATCTGATCCCTGTCCACAATACAGCTAAGTTCCTATAAAAACCATACAGCATCGAGTTCATTCAGGTAATGGGAAACTGTGATTGGAAAGCTAAAGCAGATAAACATGCAACATTACAAAAAGAAACCAGGCTCAAAAATATCTGTTAACTGGGGCACCTGGCTAGTTCAGTTGGTAGAGCATGTGACTTTTGATCTTGGGGTCGTGAGTTTGAGCCCACACTGGGCGTAGGGATTACGTAAAAAAAAAAAAAAAAAAAATCTGTTAATCAACCAGCTATTCTGGAGGGAAAGAAAACTCCGAAGCAATCCACCCTTAAGGCACCAAGAGAGTACCCAGGATCTCCTGCTCCTTGGTGAAGGGAGTAGGGTTAGTGCCAGCAGTGGCTGAATGTGGCAGTGATTTTCAAGATAAAACTCTTACCCCCAACATATAATCATGTAAACACTGAGAATGCTACTTGAAGAGGGAGTGAGATGGCGTGAAGGTGTCCTCACCGTCACATCACCACATCAGGCCCTGGGTCTACTTAACACTACAAGATGATACATGGAAGAAGCGGCAGACTTCAATCAGGAAAATCTGGAGTTAATCTGGTTTTTTTATTTATACCTACATACTCTTCAGCAAGTCACAGCCTCAATTTCCTCATCTGCAAAATGGGGGTAACTGTATCAACCTTACCAAATATCATAGGACTAAATGGGCTAAAAATGTTAGGTTGTTACAATGAAATTCTTCCTTATATTGCTCAACCACCTAGATGACTTTCAAGACTGTATCTAAACATGCTGTTTTACACTTACAGGCAATTTAAGATATAATTCCAGTCAGTAATATGCTAGTCCCTGTTCTTCAGATACTAAATATTGCTCCAATCTCTGAAAATAGAAGTGTGATACTTATATAGGAGAAAACCAAAGTACCTTGTTCAGAGTTAAATTTCATTCATTCAGATTACCAAAACAGACCCACTATCACATCACGACGTTTATAATAATTATCAACCACATTTTGCAAGAGATTCCAAAGCAGTCTTCAATTTTTTTTCCCCTTAGCAGAACTGTTCAAATGAAATCTTAGGCAGAAGTGAATAGGTAAAACTGAGTCTTACAAACGTGACACAGCTCTTGCTTGAGGTCTGAGAGTCTTGGAGCCCTCCGGTGGCATGGCCCCACTACACTCAGAAAACCCAGTAGCACGGTATGATTTCTCAATTTACCCAAGTGAGGGTTCCATTCTATCAGGTGGTCAGGATACTGACTCAAAAGTGCAGGCTGGCTGGCTGTGCCTCTATTTCCTAAGACATGGCAACCTAATATGTGAAACACCAATCTCTCTGCACTGAGGGAAAATAAAAACTCTGGATATGCTATCATGGAGCAATCTAAGACTGTGGAATTTTTAGTTTTGTGCTTTATCCATTCCATAATCAGATTCTGCCTACCAGACCAAGCATTTCTGGCTGTAGTACATGAGGCCATGAGGCCAACGTCATGAATGTGAAGCATATATGAGCCTATTCCTGCCCTACTGTCTGCGAGATGAAATTCTAGTCATATTTCAGTGATGATTCAAATCTAATCTGTTCTGTGAAACATTCCCTAACTCTCCCTATACTCCCATACCATGCACTGACTCCCCATAGAAAGCATTACTTCCTTTCCTGTATTCTCTATGCACCAACAACATGGAATGGTGGTGAGAATATAGGCATGAATCATTCAACAAACATTTACTGAGCTTCTATTGGGTACCAGATACTATGCAGGATAAACACTGGGGTTTAAGAACAAATAAGACATGATTTTTGCCTTCAGAGAACTTTTAATTTAGTATAAGAGATACAGATAATTTTCAATATAATGTGGTAGGTAATAATTACAGGCAGCTCAGAGAAGCACTTAGTCCAGCCTGGAGGAGGGAAGTTCTTGAGTGAGGCCTTGAAGATCAGCTACAAGGATGGTAAGGTTCCTCCAGGCAGGAGAAACAACAGCAAGGGCACTGTAGGAGAGACTATGGTCTATCTCAGAAGTACTACAAGTAGTTGATAATTCATCCTTCCTTCCTCCCTTCCTCCCCCCCCAACTTTTTCCTTTTTCATTAAAAAAAAAAAAGAGAGAGAAAGAAATTCTTTTAAAAAGATTGTAAAATGGGAGAGGATGGATTGCAAAAAATGACTGGAAAGGAAGGGAGGTCTTGAAAAGTCTTGAATGCCAGACCAAGAAACTTACACAATCCCACAGTGAGGAACAGGGGAGATTTTTAATAAATAAAATTATTTTATTATATTATTTTATTAAAATTTTAACAAATGAAATTTATTTATTTATTTAAAAGGATCTGGAATTTTTTCTTTCCCAGAGATTTTATTTATTTATTTGACAGAAAGAGATAGTGAAAATACAAGCAGGGGGAGTGGGAAAGGGAGAAGCAGGCTTCCCACTGAGCAGGGAGCCCGACACGGGGCTCGATATCAGGACTCTGGGATCATGACCCGAGCTGAAGGCAGATGCTTAATGACTGATCCACCCAAGTGCCCCTAAACACTTTTTAGGGACACCTGGGTGGCTCAGTTGGTTAAGCCACTGCCTTCGGCCCAGGTCATGATCCCAGGGTCCTAGGATGGAGTCTCACATTGGGCCTCACCGGGTGCCTGCAGCTCCCCTGCTGTGGCTCACAGGCGGCTTCTGCACAGTCTCTCTCTCTCCCTCCCTCCCTCTGACAAATAAAATCTTTTAAAAAGTAAATAAATAAGTAATAAAAAAATAAAAACAATTTTAAAAAAATATTTTATTTATTTGACAGAGAGAGAGGGAGATCACAAGTAGGCAGAGAGGCAGGCAGAGAGAGAGGGGAAAGCACGTTCCCTGCTGAGCAGGAAGCCTGATGTGGAGCTTGATCCCACAACCCTGACATCACAACCTGAGCCGAAGGCAGAGGCTTAACCCCCTGAGCCACCCAGGCACCCCAATAAAAACACTTTTTAAGGGCACCTGGGTGGCTTAGTTGGTTGGACGTCTGCCTTCGGCTCAAATCATGATCTTAGGGTCCTGGAATGGAGCTCCCATGTCAGGATCCCTGCTCAATGGGAAGCCTGCTTCTCCCTCTCCCTCTGCTCCTCCCCTCCTCCCTGCTTGTGCTTTCTCTACTCTGTCTCTCAAATAAATATATAAAATCTTAAAACACACACACACACATACTTTTTAAATTGCAGAAGTTAACAGACTTAATTTTCAAAAATTCAAACAATTCAGAATTCTAAAAGTAAAAAGTGAGATTCACGTTTTGAGCAGACCACTCTGACAGAGACAATAGGCTTAAGATTTACAAAATTTTTAAGTTTATAGACTTAAGAGGGTTGAACAGAGAAAGGGAAGCCAGAGGGAAGATAAGGCAATTGTTCAGGTAAAAGTCAACAAAGGTCTGAACCGGGGCAGTGTTGGCAGAGACAGAGTACAGGACAGAGCTGAGAAAGTCTTTGGAAGTCTGATTTTACCTCTTAGTGGCTGCTGTCTCTCTAGGCAAGTTACCTTATTTTTTGAGCCTTCATTTCTTTACCTAAAAAATGGGAACACCAACACCCACCCTCAAAGGATCACCCAGGGGAATGAATGAGATCCTCTATGTCAAGATCCTATTAAAACCTGGCGTAAAGTAGGCAATGAACAAATGCTGAGTTCCCCTCTCACCCTCTTCCCTTAAGAATTATTCATTTCTATCTCCTCTGGTAGATTATGAGCTCCTGGAAGGCGGAGACCATTTCTTATTATCGCTGTATTCCCTCAGCATCTGGCACATAAAATATGTTCAATACATATTTACTGGATGAATAAAGGGTCAGTTAGCTCCACAACGTGAGGAAATCTTGTTTCCATAGGCACAAACCAACCCTGGCCCTCAGACTGGCTTCCTCCAGACAGGAGTGGTCTGATCACAAATAGGAGAGTGAGCAATGACATCCATCAACACTACCCGGGAAAAACACCTGAGAGAGAGCATAACTCCTGCTGAGTGAGAGTAAGAAGCATCATTAGCTAGAAGTCCTTTGTCCCATGGAAAAGGAACCAATGTGTGATTGACTTCTACCCATTTGGCCTTCTCAGGGTGACAGAAGCAGAAATGATGCTTTTAAGAAGCAGCGAGGCTCTCTGCTGCCTTCACGTGCTTCCTCGTCAGCTGCATTGCTGTCAGTATTCCTTTGTGTAAGGCACTGGCAGGCCTTCATTTCTTCCTGACGCCCCATCCAAGTTTCCCTAAGCCCTGGATCAAGTGAGGAGCTAGGTAAAGGCTTAGGAATCTCAGACCCCATACATCATATGGTCACAGAGCTCTGTCTCCTCAGGGCCCTGTTTTAAAGGTAGGGCCTATTACTATCTGGGGGAAGGCAGGCTTTCCTGATATCCCACTGCCTTCACTAAGGGCAGTGATGCAATAGGAGGGGTGAGTGTCTGAAATAATTCACACCAAGATGCCTTTCCTAAGGAAGATCACTAAAATGGCAATTTGATGGACGTTCTTATGGGAGCTGGAGTGGCACTAGACAAATGCAGAGCCTATCCAAGCATCTGCCCTTCCCATACCTCAGCTTCAAACAAAATCAGCTTGATTCAGAGTAAAATCCAAACCCATACATGTACCCCACCCAAGGCAATCTCATCCATTCTTGCCAATTAAAAAAAAAAAAAAAAAATCATTGAGCTGGCTTTCCCTCAGCTCCAAACCAGACTGGGCTAAACCCCATCTTCCTCCTAGAGAAGAATGGCTCCAGCTACACTTTGTGTCATTGTGTGTAAACGCAGCTTGCAAAACTCCCAATGCCCCAGAGACTGCAAAAGTAATTTGTACCCTGAACTTGGACCTGGGGGCTTGCAGCACAATTAAATGTCTACGGGGTAGACAAGTCAGCTAGAATCTGAGCGCATGTTTGCTTTACTCCTCTCTGGGAGGAAAAGTTGGGGGGAGGGGATGTTGGGTACATAAAGACTACTGGCACATTTGAGGCTTCAACGAAGTCAGCTACATCGAACAGCTCGTGCAATTACAGGCACATTCCCCAACCAAGATACTGCTCTGTGAACCTCCCACTTTACACACAGAGAATTCTGCTCTGTCATTCCATCTGCAGTTTCTGCTGCAGCCCTTCCTGCTACCCTTCCCACAGATTTCTTTTGAAGCAGGTGGAGGGGGAGGGGGAGGGAACCTAGAGGGTGGCGGTAGATGAAGAAAGGGTTGAGAGGAGGAATCTGTACCAAAAAGGAACCTCTCTTTCAGGAAGGGGGGGATACATTTTCGCATTACCTAGGAGAGGCAGATGGGGGAGAAATAGGAACACGGGAGGAGAAGGAAACTAAATAAAGAGCACCAACGACCCCTGAGGGCAAAGCACAGGCTCTCTGCGGCACTCACTCAGGCTGCCCAGCTGTCGGATGACATTTGCCAGGGTGATGTTGGTCACGCATTCCAGCTCGCTTCTAACGCTAGGCAACGTCTGACGGCACAGGTGCCTTGGCTCGATGTTCCTCGTTACTAACGGCATGATGGACCTGCTTCAGGCAATGTTCTGAATGATGAAAAACAACCTAAAAAAGAAATAACAGGAAAGTATTACTCAACCACAAATTCCAGGCACACTAGGGCTGTGTGAGTCTTTTTTTTCCCCTTTTGTCTTGCTCTGATCTAAAACAGCTTTTAAAAAATCTTCTCTCCCCCATCATTTTTCTTTTTTAAGGCCCCCCCCACCCCCACTCCCTACAATCTTTAAGATTTGCTATTAGAAGGCTTGCTGGATAAGTTTAGAAATTCTGAACTGGTGACTTCTGAACTGGTGAGTTACACAGGCAGCATAAAACCTAAAAACCTTACAATAACAACAGTGCTCCAACCAACAAGAGTCTCTAGAGGCAAGGAGGCATGGTCAGAAACAGTCCATTCAGCAGGCTCTGGATGGTCCGGACGGATCCTATCCTCGGTGTGTCCATAATCGGGACAGATCAGATTCCAGATGATCAATTACAAGGATCAAAAAAGAGCTACTGTCATCCGACAATCTCCACAATGAAATCAAGCTGCCAATATTGATTCCACTGATCTACATCAGGACATAACTTCTCCAGTCCTTCCCTGATGGGTGACTGTTCATGTACAGCTAAACACTAGCTGCCAGTGTCTATTAACACTACTAAAGTTTCGTCTGTACATTGACAGAATTAAAGAATATCAAGGAAAATTTTACATGTTCAATATGTCAAACATGATGCTGAGCAAACTGTTCTGTAAGATTCCCCAGTCCTTTCTCTTCTACCCAACAGCTCCCTTTCGCTCTTGCATCCGGTTCAACACACCTGGGCCAAAGGGCTCTTGAGAGAGCAGGAAGTGTCTGGAGCAGATCCGGAAACCTTCCAGTTACCGTTTCTTATCCTGTCAGCTGAGCCCCTTTCCCTAGGAAATCCCCCACCACTTCAGGTTCATGCTGAGCTATTGTTTTACAATTAGCTTGCCAAATTCCTAGCTTTACAAGGATAGGAGGAGGTTTTCGTCTCAACAAAATGGGTACGACTACAGCCAAAGGCACACTAGGCTGGCTGGTCCTGCTTCTGTATCTTGTGAAACTAAAGAAATTTACAACAGCCTAATGGTTTTCATGCTAGGGAAAATGCAAATTCACTTCAAATGAAAAGGTAAAGCATAAAGGTAACATACCCACATCCCCAATATTGCAAACTCCTCTATTTTTTTTTTTTAAAAAACAAGCAAAGCAAAGGTTTACTTACATCAAATCTTAAAACACCAGCTCATCACCAAAAAAAAAGTTGCTTGTGAATAGAAAATGTTTAAACCAAGCTAAGTATCATAGATCTTAAAAGTGAACCAACATATTGTCTGACCAAAAGGAAAAAAAAAGCCCTTCAGGCTCAAAGGGGGAGTAGAACCCTTTAGAACAGACTGCTCCTTGTTATGGACATTCTGATCTACTAAGAGTAAAAATAAAACAGGAAGCTAGCAGCTTGGGGAACAAGATTTCCTGTCACCAACAGCAACAGCCCAAGAACCAAGAGAATCAGCTGTTTGCTCATAACTTCGAACCTCCCTTTAATAGTCACTGTGTGGCAGCTGTGCCTATCTTTGGGGTGCAGAGGTGTTTCCTGAGTATTTGTCTACTGTCTGAGGAAATAATTTTCATTCCGTTCCTCTGCTAAGTTCCCCTTTGACTCAACAAGTTTTCTAACCCAAACTCTGGACTTTCCCTTCCAGTCTAACTCCTCTTTTTTTACATGATGCAGAAGGTTATCAGGTACTAAGACACAATCATTAGTAACTCACTGGTGAAGAGTTTATAACAAGAAAGGAGGCCGGAGGTTACAAACTGAACCTCAAAGGGTTCTGTACACCATCCTCTGGATGCTCTTAGACTCTCAAATTTCAAGCTTTCTGGAGGAACCAGAAATTCAATGGTGCAGCCAGAGATGACTGAAAATAGTCACTGGAGCTCCCTCTATTAGCAATCATTTCAGTGTTTGTTCCAGCTTCTCAGAGGAGCTAAAGAAGCCAGATCCTCTTGAAATTCTGTGTTGAATGTGGCCACTGACAAGACATTCCAGACTTTCTCTCTGTACACCTAATGGAAACTGGATTCCAGATGACCAGGTACATGTAGAACTGGGCACCAGGGAGGGGGTGCTTCTAACACCTTGGTACTTTAGCATTGATGCTTTACCAAGGGCCTTGAGTGAGCAGACACAAATGGAGTCAACTCTACGTCATATGGGTGGGGCACCAAGTTTTGAATAGCAAGATGGTTTCCTCTTATGAAAAAAGCTAGTTGCCATTAGAAAAGTGAATCTGCTACGAAACAAAGCGGCACCTGGATGACTCAGTCGATTAAACGTCTGCCTTCAGCTCAGGTCATGATCCCTGAGTCCCAGAGTCCCAGGATCGAGTCCAGGGATGGAGCCCCGCATGCAGCTCCCTGCTCAGCGGGGAGTCTGCTTCTCCCTCTGTCCCTCACCCCACTCGTGCTCACTCTCTCTCAAATAAGTAAATAAAATCTTAAAAAAAATAAAATAAAATAAATTAAAGCCATTAATATGTTTCAGAACCACCAAAGAGAGACAAAACTGTTACATGGTATTACCTGAGTCACTGTTCATTTTCCTTTTGGATAACAAAATTAGTTATATTCAGCATAAGAAGTACAGAATTGTGCCTGATCTGAAACACAACAGTAACTTGACCAAGAAAAAAAAAGTCTACATTCCAGTGAAGATAAACTTAGAAATGGGCAAAAACTTCCAAGGCTCTTGACTTAACTCAGCTTAAAGTTGTGGAGTTCAAACATACTTGGGTTAGTACCCTGACTCTGACACCTTACTAGCTGTACAATCTTGGGCAATTTTCCCAGAGACATTAAATAATTTAACACATAAAATGTCCACTACAGGGCTAAGAGAAAAAAGGTAGTTATATGAAGTTCCATGGACCCTAGGAAACCTTATAAAGTCAATTTTATTAATTGATAAATATTTTTTAAACACTTTTAACTATGGACATATTATGTGGCAGAATGCAATATTCACATAAATTTAAAGATGAAACTCTAGACTTTTATGACATCTAGGGTTTTTTTGTTTTGTTTTTCCTGGAGGTTGCTCCCAACCAGACTTCTGGATCTCCTGAAGAACATACATTCTCTCTCCACTCTTTCACACTGAGTTCCTCATCTGATCCACAGAACAAAGAAAATGATTAGAGCGACTATTTTCTCAATTCTCCTCAAGACTGTACATAACTAGCACCATTCCAGATGCATTGGAGAAAAAGTTAATACATTACATACAATGGATGCCTAATGGCATTAGGGTTTAATTCTCTCACGGAAATCCAGTTGAGAAAGGCTCCTCTATCATCAGTAGTCATTTAGTGGAAAACTTGTAGAGTACTGGGTATTTAGAAACCACTGAATCAAGGAAGTGACATGGTCACATTTGCATTTAGACAAATCATTCTAACAGAGGCAAAGATGTTATATTTGGGCAGGAGAAGGCTGGAGGTAAACAGATCAGTTAGGACTCTTCACAGGCTAAGAAAAAGACAATAGAAACGGAGAGGCCCACTACAGCTAGCAAATATGAATTGAGAAGCCAGTTTGCAGGGTGAGTCTGTCCTTTCAAGTCCTATTTGCTTTCTCCTGATACTCTGGAATACAGATATATTCACAAAGTGATAAAACTATGTTTCTTTATTAAAAGTATCATGAAAAAAGGTAAATGCTAGTGCCAGTGACAGAAGAGAAAGTGAAGAAATCTAAGAAAGTAGTGGTTCTCAGCTGGAAAAAGAAGTTTTGGATCCATGCAAGAGTGAATGACCTGTCTTCATAGTATCAGTCAAGTTCTTTTTCAGTTATATTTTACTTTGATTAGGGAAACTATATACTGATATTTGCTAATTTGGGGATTTGAGGTCTTACACCTTGGGATATGTTACACAGGGAAGGAATTAGAACCACTGAAAAGATAAAAGTTACAGGGAAATAGATTTCAATTTAGTTAGTTCCTTTTAATTAGAGCTCCTATACTAGAATAGGTTTTCTTCAGAGGCTATGAGTTCCCAGTACAATCCTCTGGATGACCAGCTATCAAGAATGTTGGGGGAGACATTCCCAAATTGTAAGATGCTGATGATGTTGAGAGGTCAGACTAGATGGCTTCTACAATGCCTTCTAAACCAAAGATGATATAATTCTCATTCTGGGCTTCAGTTGCCTCATCTGCAAAACAAAGGGACTAAGCCAGATGGTTTTTAAGAAGTTCTAAAATTCCTAGATTTGCTTCTACTTAAGTTGCCATAACCTCACTGGCCAACATCCAGTATCCAACATGCATTGCATTTTGAACACAAGGCCAGAGACAGGTCTAAGAAATGTAGAGAGGGATGGATTATGGCTATGAATTAAACCCTTCTCCAGATCTAGATCCATCTAGATACTAGGACCTACAGGATACACAATAGGCCAAAGGATGTTCCAGACAGAGTCCTGAGGTTAAGTTATTTACACCCTGGGAGGCTCCCAGACTGATCTGGGAGTTGGCTACCCAAGTAAGTCCAAAGGAAAAATTGGCGTTGGAATAGTTCCAGACATGCAGCCAGACTCAGCAGCAACCCCATCTTTACTCCTGGTTATTTTCAGCCCAAGGGACTTGAGAATGAGTCTGAGAACAAATAAAAGACTTTAGGCATCCCTCCCTAGCCATGGCCTGGCTGTATATGGACCAGTCTAGACAGTGAGTACCATGGGGGATTCAGCTTTGAACTTGGATGAGGAAATTGGATGAGGTGTTCTCTCAGGTCTCTTCCACAGTAAGGTTCCACAGGTCTGTAAATTAGAAGTTATCACAAAATATATTTTTTAAAGATTTTATTTATTTGACAGAGAGACAGAGAGAGAGAGAGAGAGATCACAAGTAGGCAGAGAGAGGGGGAAGTAGGCTCCCCGCTGAGCAGAGAGCCCGACACAGGGCTCGATCCCAGGACCCTGAGATCATGACCTGAGCTGAAGGCAGAGGCCTCAACCCACTGAGCCACCCAGGCGCCCCAGAAGTTATCACAAAATATTTATGTATCATATGTGGTCAGTGTAAAGTCAAAAGGCAACTTTGAGATCTGCCCTACATTCTTACAACTCTGATCCCAACACCCTGAGGCTGACGTGCAGTGAGGTGAGAAAGACTGAGCGGGAGGAAGAAGGCAATGAAGGAAGGCTACATGTGAGGGAGGACACATTCATTTGTATCCCACTCTGAATTCCTGTCATCACCAGGACAGAAGACAGATGACTGCTCATTCTGGCAGTAATATTTATTACTCGCCGTTTATTATAAATAAATATACAATACTTCATTTACAGCCAAGGTCACTGAGAGCACCTGCCAATTTCTAAAGTTGCATCCAAAAGTAAGTATATCTGAGCTATAGCAATAACCATAACAACAGAAATGCTTCTCAACGCAGTTCCTCTTTGAAACACTCCCCCTCCCTCAAAATGCTGATCAGCAGTAGCAGGGGATGCGAACATGTGGGGATGTTATATGTGTGGCAATTAGGACTTCTGCTTTCACTTCAGCATTTCCCACTGTTCTATAGTTAACAGCACTCTGGAGGGGGACATACGAGAAGAGCTTTACTTTGTAGACCAGTTTCCCCTTTCAAGAGACAAACTTCTTTATGTTAAAGAATATGCATTCCACAGGGGTTCAAAAGTTTCAACTGAAAAGTCAAATAATTTGGGGCGCCTGGGTGGCTCAGTGGGTTAAAGCCTCTGCCTTTGGCTCAGGCTCCTGGGATCAAGTCCTGCATGGGACTCTCTGCTCAGCAGAGAGCCTGCTTCCCCCCTCTCTGCCTGCCTTCCTCTCTGCCTACTTGTGATCTCTCTCTGTCAAAATAAATAAATAAAATCTTTAAAAAAAAAAAAAAAAAAAGTCAAATAATTTTATTTCAGAATGACAGACAACACACAGGCTTACTGTAATCTAAATCTGTCTACTAAAATGTCTAAAGAAGTATGAATTTACTGTTGCATACAGCAGTCCTCACTACCATGCAACAACCACAAGGATAAACGCCTCATTATAGACTTAAGCACCCACCCACTTCCTGCTGAAATACAGGGTGAGGCTGAACGTACAAATATAACTAGACTCCCTCCAAACACAAGGAATTACAAATCAGTTTAGGTTACTTGAGTAATATCTAAAAGAGATAGTGAGACAGAAATGGAACTCCTATATTGGACAGAGAACCAAAAAAAGCTTATTTGTGATCTAAAACCAGGAGAAATTTCCAATTTCCTAAAGTAATGACAATGGCTATGAACCTACATTCAATAAATCTATGGCTCCTTCTTGTCTTGATTTGGTCTGGGGAAAGTGGCCCAGGAAACAGGACTGCTGAATTCGAGTATCTTACTCCTTGAGCACACTGTACATCTATCAAGAACCATTCACACCTGGTAATTCCATAACTTTCTATTACCTGTTGGGGGCAATACCACCTTTTGTTCTTACCTTTATTACTCTTTAGGCTCTAATCATAGCTTTGCTCTTAAGGCTAAAACTGGGGGATCACTTTTGCCTCTAAAATTGTTTTTTTCTAGTATCGACTATTCCATAGAAGACTGCCTCTTAAATGGCCAAAATGAGGCTCTTTTTCAGTGTGATCGTCCGGTTGTCCAAAAGAAAATACATTTAAACAGTAGAGTTGAAAAGCTGGATTTTAGTTCTTAATCTATGGATGAGATTGGCAAATGGGGAAAAAATTTGAATTCATTGTTCTAGCTCAGCTTTGGGCTGCCCTAAAAAAATGCTCAAAAGACGTATATTGAACTGAAATTTTGAAAATAAACTGAAATTTTGTTTGCAAAGTATTCTGATCTCCAAAGAAAAGATTTATTCACGTAAAATATTTCTTATATCTTTACCCCAGCCCAGGTTCCTTGTTACGTATCCACTTACAATACATAGGATCTACAATGTCATCACTGATGACTTTCAGTTACAAACACAAAGTTCATTTCACATTCCCAATCTAATACCAATTTCTAGCAATACTCAATTCATCAAAATGCAATGGCATGAAATACTCCAAACTATCCATTGAAATGGGCTTATTCTTACTGATTGTATATATATAAATTTTGAATGATTTTACTCATAAATGGAGAACTCTTACCCCTGGTATTTGTGGGTACTCAAGTACCAGATTTCTTTCAGCTACAGCCATTAATTCAGCATTAAATTCATACAAGAGTTTAACTAACTAAAACTTAAAATAAAAAATTGGAAAGAAAAAAACAAAACTGCATAGGAGTTTAACATGAAAAACAACTAAGTTGCTCTGAAATACAAACACCAACACACAAAGTATCAGGGGTAGCCTGGGCGGCTCAGTCCATTGGGTTGTCTGCCTTTGGTTCGGGTCGTGATCCCAGGGTCCTGGTATCCAACCCTACATCGGGACCCCTGCTCAGTGGGGAGCCTGTTCTCCCTCTCCCTCTGCTGCTCCCCCGTTTGTGCTTAATCTCTTTCTTTGCTAATAAATAAAATCTTTAATAAAAAAAAGTATCAAACCTCTACAAATCAGTTCATTTAGAGCCAAGATTACTAGAAATATGCCAATAACTCACAACTCACATAAGCCCCAGTAAAGTATCCTTCATTTATAAGACCTTCCTTTTTTATTTATCTCCAATGACAGAGTGCTCTCCAAGGGTGCCTGGGTGACTCAGCAGGTTAGGCGTCTGCCTTCTGCTCGGGTCATGGTCCTAGGGTCCTGGGATTGAGCCCCATGTCAGGCTTCCTGCTTGGTGGAGAGCCTTCTCCCTCGCCCTCTGCCTGCTGGTAGACACACTTTCTCCCACAAATAAATAAATAAAATCTTAAAAAAAAGAGAGATTTTTCAGTCAGTGGTCTCTAAAAATTTGAGATAAGAGGACAGATACAAAATGCATTTCTCTCAGGGCACCTGGGTGGCTCAGTGTGTTAAACAACGGACTCTTGACTGTGCTTAGGTCATGATCTCAGGGTAGTGAGATAGAGCCCCAAATGGGGCTCAGCATGGAGTCTGCTTGAGATTCTCTTTCTCCCTCCCGCAGCTTGGGTGAATGGTCTCTCTCTCTCTCTCTCTCTCTCTCTCTCTCAAATAAATAAATAGGGCCCCTGGGTGGCTTAGTCATTAAGTGTCTGCCTTCGACTCAGGTCATGATCCCAGGGTCCTGGGATTGAGCCCCGCATCAGGCTCCCTACTCAGTGGGAAGGCTTCTCCCTCTCCCACTCCTCCTGCTTGTGTTCCCTCTCTGTAAACAAACAAACAAACAAAATCTTTTTAAATAAACAAACAAACTCTTAAAAAAAAAAAAAAAGCATTCCTCTTTCTCTTTAAGTACCCAGGCTTGTGCTACATATGAGAATACACTGTTGGTTTTTATGGAAAAATATCGAATCCCACTTTACCACCTTACTCAAAGGTAAAGAGGATAAAAAAAAAAAAAAAAAAGGTAAAGAGGATGGAGCTAAGTGTAACCTTTCTTTCCAGGTTCTTGCAAGTAGCAATGAGTCGTGTACTAAGTTAAGACCCCTACAAACAAGTCACTGGAGCAACCACTAGTAAATTAGATACAGAGGTGTGTTTGAAAAAGAGGAAGGAAGGAGATAGCAGAGAGCCCGATGCAGGGCTCGATCCCAGGACCCTGAGATCATGACCTGAACTGAAGGCAGAGGCTTTAACCCACTGAGCCACCCAGGGATCCAAGAGCTGAATCACTTATCAGACACCCAATGAGTCTCCTTTCATCCTGCCAGCTGTCTTACCATTCATTTTATTTATTTTTGTTTTTTTAAAGATTTTATTTTATTTAAGATTTTCTTTATTTATTTGACAGAGAGATCACAAGTGGGCGGGGGGGGGGGGGAGCAGGCTCCCCGCTGAGCAGAGAGTCCCACGCGGGGCTTGATCCCAGGACCCTGAGATCATGACCCGAGCTGAAGGCAGAGGCTTAACCCACTGAGCAACCCAGGCGCCCTAAAGATTTTATTTTTAAGTAATTTCTACACCCAATGTGGGTTTCAAACTCACAACCCTGAGATCAAGAGTCACATGCTCTTCTGATGAGTCAGCCAGGCACTCCTAACTCTTCATTTAATCTGTATGATGCCTCACTTTCGAGCTTCTCTCTGGGGTAACTGCTCCCTCTCCAGAATGGAAAGGCCAAAAAAGAAACTGACTTCACACAACCGAGAAAGGCCAGGGGGAAAAAGGTTGCAGAGCAACAACAAAAAAGGAGATTCAGCAAAATGTTTTGCTGACAGCTCAGAGCAACATACAAACACAAGGTGCGGTCATGGAGCAGGCAGAAGCGGCAGTCCTGGATGGACTGTTACTACACCAGCGTAAGTCAGGGGAGAGACCTAGCAATCACAACCGCGTCTGAACACCAGGAGTGGAATGATGGAGCCAACTGCCATGCAATTCCATATCAACTGTTCTATTCTGCCAGCTGTAACAAGAATTCATTCCTGAAAAAGTGTCACACACTCATCTGTCACTAATGGCCAAGCCGCCAGCAACTGACTAAGAGTCAGCAGCAAAGGGCAGCTGTATATCTACTTCCTCTCACAAGGTCTATTCACTCAAAAGATGGGATTTATAAGGAAAAGTCCTTGAGCAAAGGGAAAGTAAGTACCCATTCTTTTCTTTCTAACCTCAGTTTACTAGGCAGTCACCAAAACCCTCAAAATCTAATCAGCAGTGGCGTAGAATAGCAAGAGTATGGACAGCGTGACACAGAGGAATGGGTTTCAACTCACTACCACCAAATTTTAGCTTTGGGACCTTGGCAAGCAGTGAAATCTCTGTTTCCTAGTCTGTTATAGTATAATGATTCCTAGTTTGTAAGGTTGTTGTGAAGAAACCTGAAATAATGCATGTATAAAATGCTTAACACAGCGCATGGCACAAAATAATTACAATAGTCATGGTGATGGGCGCCTGGCTGACTCAGTGGGTGGAGCACGTGGCTCTCGATCAAGGGGCTGTGAGTTCAAACCCCACACTGGACATCCAGCTTACTTTAAGAAAAAAAAAAAAGTTATAGTGACTGTTGTAGTAGTAGTAATAGTAGTAGTGGTGGAAGTACTAGTTCTACACATACCTAGCGTTTAACTAGGTGCAAGGCACTGTTCCAAATGTTTTACATGTGGTTCTCTCAACCATTAAATAAAACTATTAATAAGTTTCAGGTTGTATTAATAGTATCCTTATCAATCAATGAATATTTATCAAGTAGACACTAAAAGACACAAAGAAGTATAAATCTGTCCCTTGACTCTACAAGCTTATAATTTAATTGAGAAGACAGATAAAACCACAGTTAAGTAACAATACAGCATATAAATAGAAGTTCAGTTATCGAATGATGCAGTGAATGATGGCAATAGAAAAGGATGAAAAGATCACTGTGAACTGAAGGGACTAACCAGACTTCTGGAATAAAGATTTGAGCAGGATTTGGATATAACAAAGAGCGGCAATCATGATGAGTCCTGAGTAATGTATAGAACTGTTGAATTGCGGGGCACCTGGGTGGCTCAGTCAGTTAAGCCTCTGCCTTCGGCTCAGGTCATAATCCCAGGGTCCTGGGATAGAGCCCCACATCAGGTTTCCCGTTGGGTAGGGAGCCGCCTTCTCCTTCTCCCTCTGCCTGCTGCTCTGCCTACTTGTGCTCTCTGTCAAATAAATAAATAAAATCTTAAAAAAAAAAGAACTGTTGAACTGCTATATTATACACCTGAAACTAATATAACACTGTATGTTAACTATACTGGAATTAAAATTTAAAACTTAATTAATTTTTTTAAAGATTTTTATCTATTTATTTGACAGAGAGAGTGACCACAAATAGGCAGAGGCAGGCAGAGAGAGACGGGGAAGCAGGCTCCCTGTTGAGCAGAGAGCCCGATGAGGGGCTCATTCCCAGGACCCTGAGATCATGACCTAGGCCGAAGGCAGAGGCTTTAACCCCCTGAGCCACCCAGGCAGCCTAAAAACTTAATTTAAAAAATACATCTGGGGCATCTGGCTGTCTCAGTTGGTAGAAGATGTGCCTCTTGATCTTGGGGTTGTGAGTTCAAGCCCCACACTGGGGGACAGAGATTACTTAAAAATAAAATCTTAAGGGGCAGCTGGGTGGCTCAGTGGGTTGGGCCTCTGCCTTTGGCTCAGGTCATGATCTCAGGGTCCTGGGATCGAGCCCCGCATCGGGCTCCCTACTCAGTGGGAAGCCTGCTTCCTCCTCTCTCTGCCTGCCTACTTGTGATCTCTCTGTCAAATAAATAAAATCTTTAAAGAAATAAAATAAAATAAAATCTTAAAAAATACATCTAAAACATTAAAAAAATAATAATAAAGAGGGAAGGTTTTCTAGGTGGGGATAGTATAAGCAGAAGTCTTGAACTCTACCACTAAGAATTTATGGAAAGGTCACAGTTCTAATGGGCTTTTTACTACATTTCATCAAATCTAAGATGCCATTTTGTGAGATGTGTGAGATGTATTATGATTTAAAAGATGTTAAAATGTGGGGAAAAGATACATCTTAGAATCAATGAAATATACTTTTTCTATATTATGAGAGGGTAGACAAGATGACTTATAAAAGTCCTCCAACCCTAAAATGCCATGTATGATTCCTGAACTTAGACTTATAAGAGAATATTCAAATTTTACCAAACTATCAATACCACAGGAAGAACAAAGATAATAAAAATGAGAGTCTGGAACCTTACCCCACTAATTATTTGCAAAGCTTCAATATTTATGTCCTAATCAGTATGTTCTTATTTTCCTTTATATACTTGAACATAGTTATAATCGCTGTTTTAATATCCTCGTTTGCTAATTCCATCACCTCTGTCATTTCTGTTTCTACTGACTGATTTTTCTCCTAGTTACGGACCACATTTCCTAGTAAATATGGTAACTTCTAAATGAATTTTAGACATGATTTTACAATGTTGAATATCTAGTATTGTTGTCTTGGTTTCAAAAGTGTTGGACTTTATTTTGGTAGGCAGTTAAGTAACTTTTGGTTCAGTTTGGTACGTGTGAGGCTTGTTTTTAAGCTTTGTTAGGGTGGCTCTAGAGTAGCCTATACTCTGGATATTTTAGCCCCAGGGCAAAGATGTGGCCCCTCTGCGATCAATAGTGGATGCTCCCACTGAGCACCATGGGCTTTCCACTCTGGCTGGTAGGAACTCAAACACCTCCCTGCTCTGGGAACCAGTTAACTCACATCTTCCTGGTCACTCTTTTCCTTCCAATCTCCCTCAGTGTGACCCCAGTCATGTGTGGGGTCATTAGAGATTCAAGAGGCCTCTGAGATTTCCAGGCAGTTCTTCTTTATCGCTTCCCCCTTTCCAGAACTCACTCGCACAGCTTTCAGTTAGTTGCCTCAGCTTCCCTTGAACTATAATCTGTCTCTTCAGTTCAGCAAAGACTAGTGTGCTCTGCTTGGAATCACCCTCCCTGATCCATGGTTAGAAGAGACATCTAGAGAGAAAGCCAAGGTAATCACAGGGCTTGCCTCCTCTATTTTCCTTCTCACAGGGAT
This sequence comes from Procyon lotor, assembly GCA_028646535.1. NCBI lineage: Eukaryota > Metazoa > Chordata > Mammalia > Carnivora > Procyonidae > Procyon > Procyon lotor. The sequence continues at coordinate 17,098,874 of CM053606.1, forward strand.
CACAGCCCTGTGCTTCTTGTTTAGGTCAGGGTTGATTTCCAAGAATTATAAATTTCCAAGATTTCCAAGTTATAATTTCCAAGAATTATAAAGTTCTTAAAAGTCAGATTAATTTCAATTCATCTTCAAGTATATACTATGGAGTACTTTTAGGAACAAAAGGAAAAAGTAGGTGTCCTGAAATCAAACAAACGAGAAAGCACTGCGAACAGGCAGCACACTATCACCATGAGCATATAACATATCTGGATAACATTTAATTAATTTTTTGAATGATCAGAATTGAGAACAATGACAGAAAGTTTTTCTTTTCTTAAAGCTACTACTCATATAGGTACCTACCACCTTCAAAAATCAATATAGCTTCGTGAACCCAGAGGCATGTTCTGGCAAGGGATTCAAGGATTTCCTGGGCCACTACTTAACATGATTTTGCACTGGTTAATCTCTCTGAGCCTCATCTGTACAATGGGAAAAATAAAATCTACCTCATACAATGGTCCTAAAGAGAAGAATAAGATAACATATGTGAGCCTTCTACAGGGATGTCTAACACCCAGTAGGTACTCAGTAACTGAGAGCTCTCATTACTATTAATTCTAAGGAATGAGTTTGTGTAGACTCACCTCCCAGTGGTAATGAAATAATTTGAGGACAGCAGGTCAGATTAAACAGCCTTGAACACTACAAAAGGGCTCTCCTAATTGGTCCTCTTTTCTTTGGTCTCAGTGGAGGCCAAGTAGTAGGTGGATCTCTTACCTTGAGTCTCGGCTCTCTGGAAGTGTGGAAACAAATGCTGGAAAGAAATGGATGGCCTCTGCTTATATTATAACAATTTTAAAGATTAAGATAAAGGATATCGGTCTTCCAAATCATAGTCAAGAATCAATTCGGTATTTTCACTTTATGTACTCTGAAAGAAAAACAGTCTCAAAGGGACTATTGTCTGGATTGTGGCATTTCTTTAAAAAAAATTCTTTCATCTTAAAGGCCCAAGGCAAATGTCACCACTTCTAAGAAGCCTTCCTTGACTCTTCCAGTCTGAAGTCATTTTTCCCTTTCCAAAAGCACCAAAAAGGTATTTGGGACCTCCCTCATGGCAGTCATTACATTCTATTTTGTGGTGTGGATTTTTGGAATGTACAATTCTTTGAGTACCGGAATGGAAAAAAAAGGTATCTTTAAACTTAACAGAAGTGGTTAGTAATAGCAGCAGCTAAGGGTGGGATTCTTCAAACTTCTCCGTATTATTATAATGTCTGTTCAATAAATGTTTGCTGAATTTCTAAAACATGCCCAGTATTTATTCACATTTTCTTATATATCTCTAATCCTCAAAACAGTCCTGTAAGGTAAGCATTAGTGTTCTGATTTTACAGCTGAGAGAACTAAAACTAAGAGCAGTTCTGTAACTTCATCAAAGCCACACAGTCAGCTTTCAAACCCAGCTCCATCCATGTCAAGAGTTTATGCCTTTGCCATGATATCACACTGACTCTTCACAAAACACCCAAACCAAGAAGTTAGACAAATATGCTCATATTCTCATTTTCATACACAAGTGCCACCAAACCCAGACTAGTTTCCTCTCCCTTGAAAAAAAGACTGCATGCTAACACAAGAAAGCCTTCCTGACATATTTACCCTCGAACTGAAATGGTGTTAATGAGGCTAACACACTGCTTTCTCCCTCTCTACACCCAATTTTAGCCAGCTGCTCAGGGGCTTCACATCTTTCACTTTAAACAACATAAACACTGGCTCATTTAAAGTGCCAGCCTCAGATAACATGCTCAGATGCTACTGCTTTTCAAACAAACTCCTGTTTTCAAACAACAAGGTGTTTGGGGTTCCGTCACTTCTGACGAGTTACTTTTATCTACAGGGTCCCTGAAAATCACTTTAAGTTTCATTCTCTGTGCACTGTTTGGCTCATCAAATCTTGTCATCAGGGACTTTCTTTTTTTTTTTTTTTTTTTTTAAGCACCTAATCTTTTATCTTCTTTTACAACGAACCAAAACATTCCTATGGGTAATTCCTAAACTGTGTATGAATATTTTAAAAATAATATTCTTCTTTTTCCAAAAGAGCATAGTTGTTTTCCCTTTTTAGCCCAAGTAAAGATAATTATATCAGAAGTGAGTTTTCCCCCATCTCTTTCTGCATATGGGGAATACTGAAAAGATAAGTCTTTTTTAATTATTAAATGTAAATAGCTCATTAAATATAATCCAATTACTTTAATTGTAAAAAGGAAGTAATTACAATATGTACATGTATTCTTGCCTAGACTTAATATCTTAAATTAATCTTTTCAGCATTAATATTTTAAATTAATCTTTGACATTAGAAAAATACAAGAAACGGATGTCTCTTTTTAAAAATATATTTATATAAAGCTGTACTTTATGGATCTTTGTTGTGATTTCACCTACAAACAACTTTAGTGAGAACAACCCCGCTCCCACAGAGTGGGGTAATTAAATACCACCTGCCCTAACTGAACTGGTATTTCTTGTCTGCCATAAATCATGTTAAAGGGTCTGTTTCTAGTGTCTTCTGGGACAAAAAACCAAGAGATGAATTCTGTGGCATTCCAATAATCACAGAAGCTTTACTTAGACAATTCCAAGCCAAAATTTGTCAGAAGAATGTCTTAGGTATGTAACCTAAATTTTCCGTTACCTAATTTATATTGTTACTACCATCTTAGCTCCCTAAGACCACCCCAAGCATTCTCCTTGCTCTCTGGTCTCTAGCCCTTCAAGTTTGCTGTTACAATATTTTCCCTCAGCAGCGATCTGGTTCTTTCGTTTTTACTTTTTTTGGTGACCAAGGGCAAATAAACTGCAAAGCTAAATCTCTACGAACTGCTTTGAAAATGGGCTCTGCCATGGTCTGTGCACTGAAAACTTCTATTAAAATGGAGGGAAAAGGCTTACATAGATGAGGAATTAGAACGACTGTACTTTGTTTTTCTGCATCCTACCAAAATCTATCACTGAGTGTTGTGGGGTTTTTTTCGTTTTTTTTTTTTTTAAGATTTTATTTATTTATCTGACAGAGAGAGAGAGATCACAAGTAGGCAGAGAGGCAGGCAGAGAGAGAGGGGGAAGCAGGCTCCCCAGTAAGCAGAGAGCCCGATGCGGGGCTCGATCCCAGTACCCTGAGATCATGACCTGAGCTGAAGGCAGAGGCTTTAACCCACTGAGCCACCCAGGCGCCCCAAGTGGTTTTTTTTTTTAATTTTACTTTTTCAGTGTTCCAAGATTCACTGTTTATGCACCACACCCAGTGCTCCATGTAATACGTGCCCTCCTCAATACCCACCACCAGGCTCACCCATCCCCCCACCCCCCTCCCTTCCAGTGTTGTTGTTTTGAGAGAGAGCACACACATGGGTGGCAGAGGGAGCAGGAGGGAGAGAGAATCCCAAGCAGGCTCCACGCCCTGAGATCATGACCAGAGAGTCGGTTACCTAAAGAACTAAGCCACTCAGGTGACCCTAAAATATATTCTTATCTTAAAACAACAGTAATGAGGAGTGCCTGGGTGGCTCAGTCAGTTAGGCAATGGACTCCCGACTCAGGAGTCCACTCAGGTCACAATCTCAGGGTCATGAGATCAAGCCCTGTGTTGGGCTCAGTGTTGGGCATGGAGCCTGCTTGGGATTCTCTTCTCCCTCTTCCTCTGCCACCTCATATGCATGCTCGCTCTCTCTCTCTCAAAATAAAATAAAGTAAAATAAAATAAAATGATATGAATATGTATTTAGAAAAAATAAAACTTATTTAGATTAACACAAAACTTTTTCTAAACTTTAGACACAGCAAAAACTATATAAATATTTACGTTGTACAGGTTAACAACCAGGGCCACGTTTGTATAGCATTTTCCCTCCAAAGGAAAAGTTCTACTTAAGGTCCTGAAGACGAGGGTGCCTGCTTGGCTCAGTCAGTTGAGCATGAGACTCTTGACCTCAGAGTTGTAAGTTTGAGCCCCACATTGGGGGTAGAGATTACTTAAAATCTTAAAAAAAAATAAAGTACTAAGAAGCATTATGAGTTTTTAGCAACTCACAAGGATTTCACTGAAATAGATTTTCCTGTTTAGACCCTGTATTAATGAACCAAAGATGCAGCCCTGCCTCACTGATACCACTTCCCAAAACAAATTAACGAAGTGGAGGAGGGTGACTATGACTAACTCCTTTGGCCATTCAGACTGTAGCCACGTGGCAGCAGTTCCTGACTACGTAAGGCTGACTTCTGCTGTCATCCAGGCTCACTATGGAAAGCTATTTTATGGTCTGAAAGGACAGTGACATGGGTCATTGTTGATCCCTTCGTCTCCAAACACTGTAATGGATTCTGAGCAGTGACCACAGGTTAGCAGAAGGAATGGAGCTGGTACCTGATGATGAGCACAGTCCTCCAGGACAGCAACATTAAAAGACAACAAGGAATTTCACAGGTGAAAGGTGTACCAGCAGCTAAAACTTAGCCCCTTTCAGGATTTAAATGATTCAAGTTTCGTCTTGATAACACTGGTATTTTTGTACAAAATATATCTTATTAGGCCAGCACTTGAAAGTTAAAAAGGTGTCTTTAAATGCCTGCTGACCCAAAATTGCCATGTTCCATGCTTTAAAGGGATTGATTTTCTGGAGAAGGACAATAAGATGCCAAATTCTGTTCAATGGAGATCAGAATACTATTTGGTGAACCTATTCTGCACCTGTGGAAGCAAAAGAATAAGACCGGCTAACACACCCCAGAGGGAGGATGGTATTTATCTGGGCTCTCCCTATGACCTCTTTGGCAGCAAATGTAAGAAAGTCCTTTTTTGAGGCTAAGGGGCGGGCCCAGGACTTTCAACTACCCATTCAAGCAGGGTTACGATTCCCCTCCTCCATAATTAAGTTCTCTTTCCTACTCTCCATGCATGCATGAATTGCAGTGACATTGACATGGGGGCCTGACATTAGTCTTTGAAGGTCATTTAAATCCTCCTACTTCCAAGCTGCCTTAAAAAGAATGCGTCATCTGTTCCACAATGCCTGAGTGTGGGGTCTGACTAGATGGTACCCAAAGCAAACTCACCTAAAGCATAAAAAGAGGGCTCCAAATTCAGGTATCATAAAAAGAACAAATCAAAGAAATAAAACATAATAAAACTCAGTTGCTCAAGAGACAACACTAAGAGAAACACTAAACATTTAACGCTGGATGAATGAAAACACTTCTACTGATAATTCCTTTTATTTAGGAAAGTAGAAAAGGTCATTCACAATATGGTCCCTTTATACGGCTCCAGTCTCATCTCCTATCACATCTTCATATATACATCCCCTTCCCTGAAGTCCCATAGACCCTCGCATGGCTCCCCATTACATCATGTTCTCTCCCTTGCCTACCTACTTTTGCTCAAGTATGACCACCCACCATGCCCCCAACAACTTCTAAGGTCTTCCAAGATTGGGTTCAAATGAAATGTCTCTTGACATGCCTTGACCCAAAGGAGCTTGATGCCCCTCTGCACACACTCTTTAAACTTCCATAACACCCAGTGAGTGCATGCCTATCCCACCACACTGCATTAAAATGACTGATTTTCTTACTTGCTCTCCCACTAGACTGTGAATTCTTTAAGGCTGGTGATCAATCATGTCTAATCTTAGTGCCCACCACCACACTAGGCACAGAGAGAATGCTCAATAACTATTAATCAAATGAAGTTAGCAACTCTTGTGCTCTGGCCCTCACAAAGGTGAGGACTGAGAAGGTATCTCTACCTGGAGAAGACTCCAGTCTTCTAGTACTACTTTCTGAGGGAAGAGAAAATCTGAATAGACCAAGCTCAACCTCTGTTTTAGAATTAAGATTCCTGGTAGCTCACCAGATCACAAGACAGGATCTACATATACTCTTGTAGGAAACAGCCAGGGGTCTAATCTGATACAGAGCAGAGTGAGACATGAAAAACCGGGGTGTCTGGGTGACTCAGTCAGATGAGCGTCTGGCCTTTGGTTCAGGTCATGATTCCAGAGTCCTGGATGAAGACCTGAGTCCTTGGGCTCCCTGCTCAGCAGGGAGTCTGCTTCTCCCTCTCTCTACTCCTCGCCCAACTTGTGCATGCTCTCTTTCTCTCAAATAAATAAAATCTTAAAAAATTTAAAAGAAAATTTTTAAATTAAAAAAAAAAAAACCAAGGTCACCCCCACCAAAATGAGTTACCTGCCACCTCCCTTTTATTCATGAACCTCAAAGCTTTTACCTTCTAATGTAAACAGAGAAAAATTATCATGATAAGAGTTATCAGCCAAGGGAACCTGGGTGGCTCAGTGGGTTAAAGCCTCTGCCTTCAGCCCAGGTCATGATCTCAGGGTCCTGGGATCGAGCCCCACATCGGGCTCTCTGCTCTGCAGGGAGCCTGCTTCCCTACCCCCTGACCCCTGCCTGTCTCTCTGCCTACTTGTGATCTCTCTCTGTCAAATAAATAAAATCTTTAAAAAAAAAAAAAAAAAAGAGTTACCAGCCAAAGGAGACACACTTCTAAAAAGGCTAAGGAAGGTCAAAACAGGGTAAGTCAGGAAAATCAGCACAAATCTAGGCGTGAAAGAAATCCAGGCTGTCATTACAATCTCTAGGCATGTGTCCTAAAATGTTAATAAGCCTCCGGAACTTTCCTTTCCCCACCAAATCAGCTTCTTGCTCCTCCCAATATTTTGTCCCCATCCAACTTACCCAACCACCAGCCTCCCTGCCTTTCTTTCTTTCCCTTCCTTCCCACCTTTTATAAATACAGATAGAGCTGGTGAGAATCTGGCAAACAAATGACAACTTTTTTTTTAAACATTTTTTTTGGCGTGATTTTGTTTTAAGATTTTTATTTATTTGATAGAGAGAGAGAGACAGCCAGAGAGGGAACACAAGCAGGAAGAGTGGGAAAAGGAGAAGCAGGCTCCCTGCTCAGCAGGGAGCCTGATGCAGGGCTCAATCCTAGGACCATGGGATCATAACCTGAGCCGAAGGCAGACATTTAACAACTGAGCTACCCAGGCGCCCCAACAAATGACAACTTCTAACTACATGTGAGATCTATAGAAAGTGATATCCACTTATTTTTTCCTTCCTTCCCTCCCTCCCTCCATTCCTTCCATGAACCTTATATATCAGGCATGTGGCACACACTGGGGATAAATTCAACAATGCCCCTGCCCTCATGAAGCTTGAAAGCTACTGAAGGGGACAAAAATATTCTGTGGCAAGTGTGATTACAAACATTAAGTTTAGGGTGCCTGAGTGGCTCAGTTGTTGGGCATCCCAGGATCATGGTCCCAGGGTCCTGGGATCGAACCCCACCCCGGGCTCCCTGCTTGGTGGGGAGCCACCTTCTCCCTCTCCCATTCCCCCTGCCCGGGTTCCCTCTCTCGCTGTCTCTATCAAATAAGTAAATCTTTAAAAAACAAAAACAAACAAAAAACCATTAAGTTCAAGGTTTTAATGGAGGCATCCAGCTCAGATTGGATGAGGCTGAGAGCAGAGAGTGTCATTAAGAAAGGGTATCTTCTGGGGCGCCTGAGTGGCTCAGTGGGTTAAAGCCTCTACCTTCGGCTCTGGCCCTGATCCCAGGGTCCTGGGATGAAGCCCCGCATCGGAATCTCTGCTCAGCAGGGAGCCTGCTTCCCCATCTCTCTCTGCCTACTTGTGATCTCTCTCTGTCATATAAATAGATGGGGTCTTTAAAAAAAAGAAAGATTCTGTTTAAAAAAAAAAAAAAGATCTTTATTTAAAAAACAAAAGGTTTTAAAGGACAAAAAAATTTAGGTAAGAGAAGAAATTGCAGATAGAGGCAGCAGTGTGCACAGAGGCAAACAATGTTCCAAGAACAGCAAACAGCTTGGTGTGGCTGAAGTACAAGAAGTCATGAGTGATGAAGCTAATAAGGCAGCCGGGAGCCGAGGCACAGAGAGCCTTGCCTGCCGCACTACAGCACTTGGAGTGTGCTGAGGGCTACTGGGAACTATTTAAGATTGAGGCCAGACTGACATGATGGGATTTGCATTTAGAAAGCTCTCTCTGGCAGCAGTGTGGAGAACATACTACATGAAGGGGTGAAAGACTGAGGCAGTAATCCAAGCGGAAGCACTTCTAATTGATGGACAGAATCTACACAATGGGAGAACTGCAACATAAAGTGACACAAAGTGCTCTGTACAGAGTTTGAGACCAGGCTGTCACTGATAAGCTTTCCGTCTTGAACAATTAGATGACTTAATCTCTCTGGGTCTCAGTTTTTACATTCTGAAAAATTTGTTTGTGGAAGTATTACTACGGGGAACACCAGACTAGGTCCAATATCAACAACCTTACCTTAATGCTTTAAAATTTATAGATACAAAAAATACACGTAAGGTATAAAGAATCATGATGGGGGCTTGGTTGGCCAAGCCTGAAGAGTATGTTGTGACTTGATTTCAGGGTCTCTGGAGTTCAAGCCCCACACTGGGTTCAGAGATTACTTAAACAAACAAACCAACACAAAGAATCATGATATAGCAAGTATCAGTGTACCTACCACCTAAGAATATCACCATTAGCTTTAAAGTCCCCTGCATGACTCTCCCCAAACCTCTCTCCTTCCCTTTCTCTGATAGCACTATCCAGAAATATGTTTAGCATTCCCTCATTTTTCTTTATAGTTTTATCCTATCTGTATCTCTAAACATAGTTTCCCATGTTTCTAAACTTTACATGAATCTAATGTACATTCTTCTACAATCTTTCACTCTACCATTTGCTGAAATTCATTCATACTGCTATACCTGCAATTTAGTCATTTCCACTGTTATATGATATTCTATTGTATGGCTCTACCATGATTTATTTATCCAATCTAAAGATGATAAATACTGGGATTTCTCCCAGTTTGGAATTTTTGCATTTTTGCTATCACCAACAGTGTCCTTATGGACATTTTTGTACATGTTTCCCAGTACATATGTGCAAGAGTTCTTTTTTTTTTTTAAGATTTTATTTATTTATTAGAGAGAGAGCAAGAGAGGGAACACAAGCAGGGGGAGTGGGAAAGGGAAAAACAGGCTTCTTGCTGAGCAGGGAGCCCAACATGCAGCTTAATCCCAGGACTCTGGGATCATGACCTGAGCTGAAGGCAGATGCTTAACTGACTGAGCCACCAGGCGCCCTGTATAAGAGTTCTTAAAGGTAGACAGATACCTAGGAGTGGAATTGCTGGGTCATGGTGTATGTAAGTCTTCAATTCTGAGATAATGCCAAATTGTTTTCCAAAATGGTTTACACTTCTGCTTGCCGGGTTCTGGCTGCTTCATATCCTCGCCAACATTTTTTGTCAGACTTTAGCTTTTGCCAACCCGATGGACATAAGAGTGTATCACTGTAGTTTTAATTTGCATTTCCCTGATGACTGCTAATGAAGCTGAGCACTCCCGACCCTTTTGGTAGGAAGGAACTACTTTTTATTTTTCCAAAACACTGAGATCAAATACCTTCTCTGAAAGCCTAGAACTGGCTGCAGGTCATTCAGAATGCTGCCTCCCTGCAATTAACCAGATAAAGACCAGTCTCCTTGAGCACTAAGGTAAAACTGTATGACCAAATCTCAGCCTTACCGACACATGACACAGCGAAAAACCTGAAATTTTTCATCTGAGTACTGAAGGTGAGTTAGGGATTTTGGAAGGACTGAGACTGATGGGGCGCCTGGGTGGCTCAGCTGGTTAAGTGGTTGCCTTCAGCTCAGTTCGTGGTCCCAGGGTCCCGGGAATGAGTCCCATGTTGGGCTCCCTGCTCAGCGGGGAGTCTGCTTCTCCTTCTCCCTCTCCCTCTGCACCTTCCCCTGCTCTTGCTCTCTCTCTTTCTCTCAGATAAATAAAACCTTAAAAAAAAAAAAAAAAAAGTAGAAGGACTGAGACAGAAAAATCTGAGGGGGAATGATCAGAGCAAATATGTAATATTTAAAACCCTTCACTGTCGGACACCGACGGACTTGAGCCTGCTTTACGGCCACAGCTCCCCAGTGTGCTTACACCTCAGCCACTACTCACCACAGAGGTCCTCCTGTACTCTCACCCCTCTGTGATCATTCAAGACATTTCCTGCTTCCTGGAGTACCACCTTTTATCTGTTTGGGGTTTCTTCTCCCTCTGCTTCTTGAAATGTTATCAATCCTTCCCTATCCAGTTCAAATGAATTGCTTCCACAAAGCCACTGTGACCCTGTTCCCTAGAAAAAATTAATCAAGCCCCCGTCTGCTCGGATAGCGCTCTATTCTTGTGTTACAGCATCCATCCCACAGCGCAGTGGTAACAGGGATGGACTGCGAGCTCTTTGAGGGAAGGTACCATCTTTTAAATCCTAAGATGCTGAGCAGCACTTATGTCACCCATCAATCCCTCATAAAATACTGGATAAGTGGAAAAAAAGATGAGCAGAATCTGAGGAGGAAATGAGTCTCTAAACAATGGAAAGGTCCTTTCTGACTCTTGCTGACTATGAAGAGGAAATGAGAGAAAAGGCAAGAGAAGAAAGGGAGTGGAAGCTAATGAAGAATAAATTGTGACAACTAGGTCTCCTTAATATATTAAGATCCATGTCAGGAAGGCCAAGAAATGAAAATGTAAACCATGCAATCACTTTCTTAAAGGGGTTTCCAATAGCATGGAAAAGTAGAATTTATAACTGATTCTAAAACCTTAGTCTGGAAACAGACTCTTAACGACACACTGAGCGTTGCTGGAAGGGAGAGAGGGTAACTTAAATGAGTGATGGGTTAGAGAGTACTTGTTGTTGTATGTAAGCGATGAATCACTAAATTCTATATCTGAAACTAGTATTATACTGTATGCAAACTAACTGGAATGTAAATAAAAACTTGAAACAAAAAAGAGAAAAATAAATAAAACCTTAGATTATATCTTGAAATTCATCTGGGCATGGTGTTTTCTGGAAGAGAACTACAACTTCAATTTATTTAATAGTTAAAGGTTTTCAAGTTTTTCTTGAGTCATCTTGGTAAGTTATTTTTTGCTAGGAGTTTGTCCATTTTATCTAAATTTCGAAATAAACCAAGATAGTATTCATAGTATTCCTTAAACTGAATGGCAAAAATTACTGTTATTAGGATAAAATGGCTAGAAGAATGGAATAATGGCAGAAATAAGGATCTAAGACACAAAGATCCAAGATTCCACAATACTGCAACATTTTCATGTATCTCTGTGTCCCCAGAATATAGGTTTCATTTGGACATGGGATCACGTCACGATCATGCTGATCATTACCCTTTCGTTTATAATATATTCTCAAAAGTATTTGTTGATTTCCTATAGCAAATAAAAAATACAAAACTGATAATTCAAGTCAGTATTATTTTAATAAGTTGATTTTGATTAATGCATGGTTGACCAGAGTGACACTTGCAGTTGTCTTTAAAATAAAGGCTCTTTGGGGGCACCTGGGAGGCTCAGTGGGTTAAAGCCTCAGCCTTCAGCTCAGGTCATGATCTCAGGGTACTGGGATCAAGCCCCGCATCAGGCTCTCTGCTCAGCAGGGAGCCTGCTTCCCCCTCTCTCTCTGCCTGCCTCTCTGCCTACTTGTGAGATCTCTCTCTCTCTGTCAAATAAATAAATAATCTTTAAAAAAATAAAAATAAAATAAAAGCTCTTTTAAATTAAGTAAAAACTGGGGCATTTGGATGACTCAGTTGGTTAAGCGGCTGCCTTTGGCTCAGGTGATGATCCCAGGGTGCTGGAATCGAGCCCCGAGGAGGGCTCTCTGCTCAGTGGGGAGCCTGCTTCTCCCTCTCCCTCTGACTACTTGTGTTCTCTTTCTCTGTCAAATAAATAAATAAAATCTTTTTAAAAATTAAGTAAAAACTGGTTTCAGAGGCCACTCATTTATTACATTAGATGTCGAAAAAAATCTATCCCTTTAAATATAGAAGTTCACTGCGTTAAAGAAAAAAATCATCAGAAGAAATTTAACAGCTTTGAACTGTACAATACATGCTATTTTTAAAAATAAAAATTTAATTATTAAGACTACTGCTACTATAAAAGCATATTTCATGATATATGAAAAAAGCCATTTAAATGGCTTTAAAAAATTATGCTAGTCATTTGTTTTACCTACTCCTTCCCCAAACCTTATGCTACAGTAGCTAACTAGAAGGAAAACTACCTGATTTAAATTTCAGTGTCCTTGCTGTCTTTCCCTCTCCAGCTCTAGGGGAAGCATACTTGGTTAAATATATTCTATTTGAGGGGAAAAAAAGGAAAGAAATAGCTTGATCTTTAAAATCCAGAGCGGATTGTACTAGGATAATTTGGAAAGCCTGTTTAGAGACTGACCAAAAAAAACTAGCCCTCTATTAGTGAGGGTCAACACCTTTAATTGGACAGAGCTCCAGGACAATGAAATTGAAAATAAGTATGATTAGAAAAATGGGAATGGACACTACATGGGAAACAGATCAATGAGACAGTACATCCTCCTCTGATTCTACACTGGGATAATCCTTTTTAACTAACATTAACACAGCCTCCAGCACCATACAATAAGGTTTTTCCAAATATCTATGGGAAGTTGACAACAGTAATATTTCTTTGCCAATCTAGTAATATAGATGCATTTTACCAGCCCCTCTCTTTGCAGAAATCACATTAATAAAGATGTTTAGAGATTTATGGTTTTAAATGCCAATATTTTAAAAAACTGGACAAGTGTTACAGAAATTCTTATTGGTATTTTTTCACTCTTGGAGGAAATGAGATTTGAAAAAAGTATTTCCCAAGTGGTCTGGAAGGAAGCAAAAGAATTAGCAAAATTGGGAGGAGAAAATATGAAAATGCGTCAGGTGAAGGCCTAAGGTTTGTTGGCAAAGAAAAAAGTGTCTCTATTGTGTAAACTAGAATCCATGATAAACAAAATTCAATTATAATGAAGCAATTATCATGT
>CM053606.1:17119874-17146482 GCA_028646535.1 Procyon lotor
TCTGGTCATAAGAACTGTTGTGGGTTTTTTTTGTTTGGCCCCAAGAAACTATAGACAAGTATGCTAATTAAGACTAAGTCTTGGGGCGCCTGGGTGGCTCAGTGGGTTAAAGCCTCTGCCTTCAGCTCAGGTCATGATCTCAGGGTCCTGGGATCGAGCCCCACATGGGGCTCTCTGCTCAGCAGGGAGCCTGCTTCCCCCTCTCTCTCTGCCTGCCTCTCTGCCTACTTGTGATCTCTGTCAAATAAATAAAATCTTTAAAAAAAAAAAGACTAGGTCTTACACAGAAAATATAACTAATATACAGAATGAAGGTAGATCTTCAGATACAATAAATTTAATACCTTAACAACTATTTTCACATACACAATCCTATAAAACGAAGCATTAAAAAGACTTTTAATAAATGTCAAAACTCAAACACACCATTATGTATTTTTCAAGTGATGATGATATTTGCATCATCCAGTATCTAGATCAATTCTTCTTAAATTGAAATTCACTAATTTAAATCAGAGTTAAAATAGACCAAAAGACTGCAATTGGCAATTAAGTTGAGAAAAAGAATCATCCACTGGTAAATAACAAACTCAGTGGAGTTTAATTTTTAAAAAATTTATCTCAGAGGGTTTCATATTTAAAATTATCATTCTAGGGGCGCCTGGGTAGCTCAATGGGTTAAAGCCTCTGCCTTCGGCTCAAGTCATGATCTCAGGGTCCTGGGATCGAGCCCCACATGGGGCTCTCTGCTCAGTGGGGAGCCTGCTTCCGCCTCTCTCTCTCTGCCTGCCTCTTTGCCTACTTGTGATCTCTCTCTCTGTCAAATAAATAAAATCTTTAAAAAAAAAATAAAAATAAAAAATAAAATAAAATAAAATTATCATTCTAGGGACGCCTGGGTGGCTCAGTCAGTTAAGAGTCTGCCTTCAGCTTGGGTCATAATCCCAGTGGCCTGGGATGAGTCTAGTGCATCAGGTTTCTTGCTCAGCAGGAAGCCTGCTTCTCCCTCTGCCTGCCACTCCCTCTGCTTGTGCTCTATCTCAAATAAGTTAAAAAAAAAAAAAATTGTAAATAAATAATAAAAGTATCATTCTAGAATACAATTTCTCAACTTTGAACAAATTACAATTCACTTTTTCTATGAAAGCAGGGCCTTGGACAGGGACAGCAACAGGAACAGCTCTTAAAGATATCTGAATTGGAAGAAGAGTTTCACAGTTCTTTCCTTCCTCCTTCAGTTGCTGCTTTTCTGGTTTTAGAATTTCAAACAAAGAAATACATATTGGCTCCACTGCTAAGAAACGCCCTCTTTCTCAGCAACTTCCTCTTCCAATTTTCTTCCCTACCATTGACATATGAGAACAATACACACTGCCAGTCCTACCATTTTGATAACCAAAAGGTGAGGCTTAGAAAAATTAAGGGCTACAATTTATCATATCCAACTACTAGTCTCTGACTCCAGGTCCACAATCTTCACTCATTTAGAAGTCAGATAACAGGGAACACAAAGAAAGGAAGGACATTACGCTGCATCGGAAGCAGGGTACTGAAACTGTCGTTCCAGGAATCCAAAGAAATTTGAACAAATGGGAAATTTCTCTCATCCCAAGAAAATGTAGAGAGGAGAAAAGGTTACTGGGCTGGCTCTCCTCTGAACCAAGAATCAGTCTATACACCAACAGTTGGTGAACCTCTACAAGCCACCCAGTCGGGATTCAAACTGAGTTCTTTGAGGTTCTGACACACTTTAAAGTAACTTTTACAATTTAGAGATGGTCCTTTCCAACTCACAGACTGAAAAAAGGGAATGCACTTATAATTAGCCATCCAGAGATCAAGGTGCAACCTGTCTCCATGCCAGAGGTCAATTCAAGTGTCTGGGACCAGACCCCTCCCTCCATTTGTGACAAAGCAAACTTCTTTTAAGTGGACAATGACTTCCCCCTTGTGTGGTGATTCTCAAAGGAAACCACCTTACGGTTGGTAAGCTTTGTACCTCACTGTGTGACCTTGGACAAGTTAATTTCTCTGAAACGCGGTTTCCTTATGTGTAAATTCTCAAGAGCGGCTGTAAAAATTAAGTAAGAACATAAGCCTAAACAAGGTCTGGCACATAGTAGGAGCACCATAAATGCTCCCCCTCCTACTTCTAACCCTCCTGAATTCTTTCGGGCCTAAGTTTCGATCATTGCCCGAAGAGGTTCCAAGGATGCTTTCCTCTCCTCCGATGCTATGGAGCACCAGACCAAGACAGCCAGAGTTCATCTCATTACAGTCTGGAGTCCATCCAGCCTTCATGGAAGAGCCCCTTTAGCCAACTCGCCTTCTTACCCTGCAGAACCATCCTGTACACATACATCCGTACATACATAAATACAGACATACAAACACGTACGTACACAAAGTCCTCTCCGCCACTCTTCGACTTAGCAGACAAGGGATCTCAAAGAGGACTACAATTCTTTCATGGACCCGAGTTGGAGACTGAAGCTCCGCTTGGAGAACTTGCCCGAGATCTCCAAGAACATCTGAGATCCAACTCATGTACAACTGCCTGCAAAGCCTTCGTTTTACAAATAGGGAAACTGAGGCCCAGAAAGGGAAGTGACTTGCCCAAGGTCACACAGCGAGTTAGTGCCAGCGCCAGGTCAGGTTGGGGGCACTTTCGCAGCTTCACGGATTCGCGGGCCCCTCCAAGTCTCCAAGGGGACCTCCGGAACACCACCTCCCTGGGGAAGAGAGTGTAGAGCAAGAGGCCACCCCGCGCTGACCGCTCCCCCGGCCACTGCCCGGCCGTGGCAGGAGGTGCACCACCCACTCCCCCGGGACCCAGCGAGGCCCCCGGGGGCGGCGCGGCCGGGCCCGGCGCCTCACGGCGGGGCCCATCCGCAGGTACTTGTTGCTCACCTGGTCTCGCGCGGTCGCCCTCAGCGACAGAGAGGCCGGACAGCCGCCCTTCTCCGCACGGGGTCTGTTCCCACGGGCCGCCTCCGGGTATGCCAGACAGCCAAACCCCCCTCAGCGCGCTACGCCCCCAGCCGCGCTCACCCGGCCCGCGTCCGCCATTACGCGATTCCCCGCCCTGGGACACAGCCACACCCCACTAACGGCCCTGATTGGCTCTCTGCCCCACCCTCCTGGGGCTTTCGGGCATTCCATTGGCCCGAGTGGAGTGCCAGTTAAATAGCTACGCAAAAGACGTACTCAAGGGTACGGGCTGGGGAGCTCCACCCGAGCTACTTCCGCAATCGGAGTAAACAGCGGGAGGGCACACCAAGTGAAGTGGGGGTGGAGATTATGCTGAATCAACTCCTAAATTCAAGGTAGGAAAATCCCACCTAAGAAAGTGTAAAAAGTCCTGCGAAGTGTATTGGAAGATGGATTCCACTTGTTAGAGTTCAAAGAACCAGGATTTTTGGTGGAAGGAAGGGGCCAAACCCATGAACTTTCTATGGACACCCCTCAAGCTGCAGATAGTTTTGCCCGGGTCTCGGGCCGGACCGAAAGTAGGGTGGGGAGAGTGAGTCATAGGCTCCAGCCCGGCGCTAAATGATTCTTCCGGGGCGAGGTCCGGGGTCCTGGCGCCGGGAGCTGATTCTGAAAGGCCGGGGTCAGGTGAGCGAGACCCTGGTCAGCCGCCACCTCATTGTGCGACCTCAGACGACTTCCTGAACTTATCTGGGTCTCAGTTTGTCCTTCTGCAAAATAGGGTAGTCGTGTCGGCCTCCTGTCCTGGCGTTTTGAAGCTACATGCCTGTGTTGGGTATATGTGCGTCTTGTTGATTATAAAAGGCTGCAGCTGGATACCATTTGACAAATTCACAAGTTAGCGAAAATCTCTCATTTAGTTCTCTTGAGCAACTCTGTAAGACGGATATTGTCCTCGTTTTGCAGGAGAGAAAATTGAAAACTCCATGACTTACCCTGGGGCATCCAGGGAATTTGAAACAGCCCTAGGACTCAAACTTGTGTCTTTTGTCTTCCATTTCTTTATTTCTCCTTCCAGGCCTGGTGTCCCCTGAGAAAGACGTTCCTCCACCAACCCTTTAGCGTTCCAGGGAGTGTCCTGAGAGTGCCAGGCCAGTTCCCCTCTCTCTGGTCACCCTAGGCCCCAGCTGTTTCTAGGGTCCTAAGAATGAGGAGGTGAGGAGGGGACGACAGGTGGGTCAACAATCCAGACAGAATCCCAAACAAGGACACAGAGGGGCAGTGACACCATTGTGGGCCCTCAGCAGGGCAGCCTCCATGCCAAACCTAACTCCAGGTCTCTCTGCTCTCAGAACAGGGCTTTTTTCATTACAGGATTGTTTTTCCCAGAAGGGCCGCCTTGGCTCTAATTCCTACTCCTTTTCCCTCTCTGGAAAGGAAGGAGGCCAAGATGGGAGGGGGAGAGGGAGCAGCCTAAGCCTTTAGAAGGGCGGAGACCACCAAGTGCATGGTGCTGAAAGAGCCTCAGTGCTGGCTGAGTCAGTGACTTCCAGGCTCAAATTGGGACATGTGGTCTGACAACCAATGACTATTTAAATCGTGCCTGTGGCCATTGGGTGCTGGGAGGCAGCAGGTGCTGTGCAAAAGTCAATGGCTTTGAGTCAGCCTAACGTGAATTTAAATCCGAGCTCCACCACTTTCTAGCTCTCCGAACCTCACTTATGTCTTCTCTAAAATGGGGACAGCAGGGCACCTGGGTAGCTCAATCCGTTAGGTATCTGCCTTCGGCTCAGGTCATGATCTGGGGGTCCTGGGATCTAGCCCTTCATGGGGCTCCTTGCTCAGCAGGGAGCCTGCTTCTCCCCCTCCCTATATATGTATATGTGTGTGTATATATATATGTGTATATATATATATATATATATATCTCCACATCAGTGCTAAAAATATGTATATCCACATCACTGCTAAAAAAATAAAATTAAAAAATTAAAAATAAGATGGGGACAACAGGGTAGTTGTGAGGATTCAATGAGTTAATTGCGAAATTAATGAGTCATGTGTGTAAAGTACGTGGTAGCTATCTATTCATTAGTGGATTCATCTATTCAGTAAGAAATTATTAAGTACCGGGGCACCTGGCTGGCTCAGTTGGTATAGCGTATGACTCTTGATTTCAGAGTCAGTGAGTTAGAGACCCATGTTGGGTGTAGGGTTTACTTTAAAAAAAAAAATTGGGGCACCTGGGTGGCTTAGTGGATTAAGCCTCTGCCTTCGGCTCAGGTCATGACCTCAGGATCCTGGGATCAAGCTTCCCTCTTTCTCTGCCTGCCTCTCTGCCTACTTGTGTGATCTCTTTCTGTGTCAAATAAATAATCTTTAATAAAAATTATTAGGCACTGACTATAGGTAGGCAGCCTGCCAGTGGTGCAGCTACAATGGTGGGCACAACAGACCCTTATGGAGCTTAGAGTTTAGGGAGGAAGTAAGTCATAAAACAAATGACCAGACGAATCAAAATAGAGTTAGGTACTGTGTAAGTAACAAGAAGGCAAAGTACAAGGTGTTGATGAGAGTGAATGTTGGGATGGGATGAGGCCGGAGGAGGCTTCCTGCAGTGGTGATATCTCGGGGTGAGTTGGTGAATGGGGTGAGCTAGACAGCAGGTGTTTGGAAAAAGGATTGCAGGCCAGGAGAAAGGCTTCCAGGCCAATTGGAATAGGTGGCAAAGGGCAGGGAGGGCAGAGCTCATGCAGGGGCCTAAACAAATGAGGTGCTACAGGAGAGGGAACCTGACTTTGAAAATGAGGCTCATTTCCAAGGGTCTGTGTACTTTTCTGGTAGGCCCTGAATGCAAGCTTTGAGTCCAACCCAGGGTTTGAATCCTGCCTCTGCCATCTCACTTCAGACCGTGTGACCTTGACAAGTCACCACACCTCTCTGTGCCTCATCTCCTTTTCTAAGAAATGGGGATAATGATAAAGCGTCATAGGGCAGGGGTGAGGATCCAGTGTGGAATGTGTCTAAATCATTCCGGCACACAGAAGGCCCTCCATAAAAGGTGCTCTGTCTTCCCAGCATGGAGGGAGGTGAGCCTGAGGCAGCGGATCCATCAGATAAGTTTGGGAGAGAGCTGATGAAGCATCCATACACTGGGCAAATTGTCATCTTAGTGTGTGTGCTGCCGAAGCGAGCACACAAGTTGTCATCTGACCTTAATTGTTTTGGGAGACTTTGAAGCCAGGCAAGCCTGGATTCAAATCACAGCTATAGCACTTCCTAGCAGCGTGACCTTAAGCAAGTGACTTTGCCTCTCTGAGCCTCAATTCCCTTATCTGTAAAATGGGAATCATAATTGTTTTTATCTCCCAGACTGTGAAGGTTAAATGAGATAATAAACGCAAAGCACTTTGCACAGTGATTGGCACACAGTAAGCAGCTGTTGAATGTTCACTTTAATAGTATTATTGTCATTAACTCGAACTACATTGGTAATTTAACAATAATTATTGTCGATAGCAGCATTACCACCTGTGTCCTAGGTCAGATTCTGGAGCTTTGCTTGAAGGTTGTCTGGCAATAGGAGCCATATGTTCTCCTTATAGACAAGTTGCTTTCTGAGGGGATGGTGCTGAACACTCTAAGAGTGATAGTAATAAGCACTAACACTGAGCATTTCCTATGTGTCAAACTCAGGCTAAGTGCAGTCCGTGCATTAACTCATAAATCCTCCTTGTAGTCCTATGAGTGAGGGCCTGGCATTACCATCATTTTACAAATGAGGCAGAGGAAGCACAGATAGGTTAAATGACTTGTCCAAGGCCACCCAGTCTGCAAGTAGCACAGCTGAGGGGCGCCTGGATAGCTCATTGGGTTAAGCCTCTGCCTTCGGCTCAGGTCATGATCTCAGGGACCTGGAATCGAGCCCCGCATCAGGCTCTCTGCTCAGCAAGGAGCCTGCTTCCCCCTCTCCCTCTGCCTGCCTTTCTGCCTACTTGTGATCTTTCTCTGTCAAATAAATAAATAAAATCCTAAAAAAAAAATAAAATTAAAATTAAAAAATAATAAAACAATTAAAAAGCTGAAATTCGAACCTAGCCTCCAAACATGAACGGACTTATGCTCTTGAGGGTAAGCCCTCCCTCTTCTACCCAAGCAGTTCGTGTTATCACCCAGAGGGATGACATTATCCACTGCCGGTAGCTGAGTCCCAGGTTCTGAAGGCCAGACCGATTCCTTTCCCACCAGTTCTGAAAAGTAACCCCTGGTGTTTGTTCCCTGCCCTCCGAGGCAGATTACAGCAGGGAACAGACCCTCTTCCACTGCAAGGGAAAGCAAAAAGTCATTTTTTCAAAGAGTCACTGGAACTGGGCCTGAGTCCCAACAGTCTTGGCCAAGTCACACCCCCAGTCTGAGCCTCAATTTCCTTATCTATGAAATAGGGATGATAGCAGCTCTGCTTACAGGGCTGTTGTGAGGAGCAGAAAAAAAAATAAGGCCTGCATAAACTAGGAAGTGCCCTCTGCACTAGCGGGCCTCTCGCTGTTGCTATGGGGATGGCAAATTCCCTGGGGAAAGCAACCTAAACCAGTACAGCGGGCAAAATTGCCATCTCTCAAAAAAGTCCTGGGTTTGAGTCCAGGATCTGCCTGTTACACCCTGTGTGACCTTGAGCAAATTATAAAACCTGCCTGAGCCTCAGTTTTCTCATCTATACAATGGAGTGAAGAATACCGATTGTAGAGCTGGGGAGCAAAACACAAGGGAATGCATAAAAAAGCCTTGAACCAATCCCTGGTACAGAGCTGGCAGAGCCCGGTGCGTTACGGGATTCCCGGGGAAGAAACAAAGCACAAGGACCATGAGGAATCCCAGTGAGCCCTTGTCACCACCTCTGGTTGAGGGGAAGAGGATGGAGACCCCTGCATTCCGAGCCCAGGACAGTCTGCGGCCGCTTCCCTACCTCCAGCATCCTTAGCTCTTGCTGGGTCCACTGCATCTCTCTCTCTCTCTCTCTCTCTCTCTCTCTCTCTCTCTCTCTCCTCTCTCTCTCTCTCTTTCCTTCTCGTCAAACAAGTTCTTCTCCACTGAGCAATCCCAGGGGGCCCTGAACCTCAGTTTCAGCCAAGCTCGCAGGCTTTCCCCGCCTCCACATCCTTAATCCACAGCCTTTGCATTTGCCATTCCTTCCACCTGGAATGCTCTCTCCTCCCAGAGTGCCTGTGATGGGGGGGGGGGTGTTGCTGAAGGGAAAGGATCTGGAATGATGCTCCCCTACCTCCTCACTCCCCTCCCCTACATCTCCCACGCTGCATGCCTGACCTCCCTCCTCCCAGCGTGGGGGGATGAGGCAGCATCAGGAGGGGGAGGGAGAGGGGGAGGACTCCGTGAAGGGCCCTCTGTGGGGTTTTTCACCTGCTCAGAAGAGGCAGACGGAAATGAAAGCTCTAGAAAAAAAACGCCTGCCGCTCTGCTCCGGAGGCCCCAGCTCAGGGAAGCCTCCCTGCCTTCCCACTGTGCCATCTTCTCTTCCTCCCCCTCCTCCTGCAGGCAGGTGCCACAGTCAAAGAACATGGGTAGGCGGCAGGCCAGAGAGACGTGAGTTCAAATCCCATTTCTGTCCCTTACCCAGTGAATGGCCTGGCCTTAGCAAGAACCTTCGGCCCCCACACTCCATTTCTCGGTGAAAGGACAAACAGCCCCGCCTCTCAGGAGCCAGTGAGGGCTAAGTGGGGTGCCAGATGAAAATGCCCACACAGCCGAGGTGCTGGGCGACCGGCCCAGCTCTCAGCACCCACTGAATTCCCGGTAAGGTGGGTACCCTCACTCTCCCCTTTTGACAGATGAGGAAACTGAGACACAGAGAGTTGATCTACCTTGTCCAAGGTCACACAGCCAGTGAGAGGCAGGGCTTCATCTCCCTTCCTGCCCACCGCACTACGGTCCACTCAGTACTGGTTGTCAGGGGTATTGTTGCTGTGATTTGTTTTTATCTGCGCTGACTCTGTGCCCTCAGTGAGTACATGTTATTCTATCCCCACATTCAGAATCTTGCCTGAATTTTCCCTCCTTCATGACATCTTCCAGGTTGTTCGTTTGAAGAGCATATATTGCTCTCTCCTCTGGCCAGGCCAACGAAGGGCGCTAGGGACCAATGAGCCATCCACCAAGTCTCGGTTTTTCAGCAGCTCCCAATCTGGTGAGGGAGAAAATACATACACAAGAGGAAAAACAATTTTTTTAAGATTTTTTTTTAATTTAGGGGAGCCTGGGTGGCTCAGTCGTTAAGCATCTGCCTTTGGCTCAAGTCATGATCCCAGGGTCCTGGGATCGAGCCCCATTATCGGGCTCCCTGCTTGGCGAGAAATCTGCTTTCTTTCTCCCACTCCCCCTGCTTGTGTTCCTGCTCTCCCTGTCTCTCTCTCTCTCTCAAATAAATAAATAAAATCTTTAAAAAAAAAAAGTTTAAAAATTAATTTATTTGAGAGAGAGAGAGCATAAGCAGAGTAAGTGGCAGAGGGAGAAGGAGAAGCAGGCTCCCCACCGAGCAAGGAGCCCAATGTGGGACTCCATCCCAGGACCCTAGGATCGTGACCTGAGCTAAAGGGAGAGGCTTAACCAACTGAGCCATGGAAGCACCCCTCCATAAAATTTACCATAAAAGAGGGAGACACCAATTGCAGCAGGAGCTGTAAGCCCACAAAAGCTTACGCTCAGCCTAACACAACTGAAGGACTGAGCAGGTTCATAGAGGAGGGGTCATCTGAGTGGGGCTTTGAGGGGTGAGTAGGAGTTCGTCAGATAGGGTTCTAATGTAAAACATTATGATGTTTTACATTAGATTAATGTATTAATAGATTAATGTAAAATTAATGTAATTTTAAATTAAAAATTAATGTAAAATTAAATTAATAGATTAATGTAAAACTATGATGTGTAGGGGTAGCCTTGGTGGCTCAGTCAGTTCTGAGTGTCTGCCTTCAACTCAAGTCATGCTCCCAGGGTCCTGGGATCGAGTCCTGTGCATTGGGCTCCTTGCTCAGCGAGGAGCCTACTTCTCCCTCTGCCTGCCAATCTCCCTGCTTGTGCTCTCTCTCTCTGACAAATAAATAAAATCTTTTTTAAAAAAAAAGGAAAAAAATATGATGTGTAGTGCAGACCCTGCAAGGGGACTGGATAAATAAAGGCTAGAAAGTAATATATCTGAGGTCAGTTCTATGCCAGGCCCTGTACTGCATATGCTGCAGGTATAGAGGTAGGAAGATATTAACTGGGCCCTGAAGATCCTTCCAGGCTTGGTGTGGGGGAGGTAGAAAGCCACAAGTAAAGCAAAAATATCCACAGTAAAGAAAAACCCAGAGGGGCTTTAAGACTACCAAAAAGAGAACTAAACCTGTCCTGGGGTCAGTGAAGGCTTCCTGGGGAGGTAGCTGATGTCTAGGCTGAGACTCAAAGAGTAGAACCACGTGATGTCACCTATTGCCACCCAGCCACAAAAACAATGCTAACTGTAAAATAAGAGTAAGGAACCCCAATAAAGTTCTCATTTTTCCCATGAGTGCTATTTAAATGTTTTTTTTAATTATCAAACATCAAATTAGTTTTTCAAAAAATAATATTTTGGGGTGCCTGGGTGGCTCAGTGGATTAAGCATCCACCTTTGGCTCATGATCTCAGGGTCCTGGGATCCATCCGGCCCCACACAGTACGAGGCAGGCTCCCTGCTTAGCGGGGAGTCTGCTTGCCCCCTGCTACTCCCCCACCTCATGCCCCCCATAAGTAAATAAAATAATATTTTTTAAAAATAATATATGTAGGGGCGCCTGGGTGAGTCAGTGGGTTAAAGCCTCTGCCTTCGGCTCAGATCATGATCTCAGCATCCTGGGATCGAACCCCTGAATCGGGCTCTCAGCTCATCAGGGAGCCTGCTTCCCCTCCCCCCCCCCCCCCCCCCCCGCCTGCCTCTCTACCTGCTTGTGATCTCTCTCTCTCTCTCTCTGTCAAATAAATAAATAAAAAATCTTTTAAAAAATAATAATATATGTATATTTTTTTATCGTCCCTGCCTTGCCGGTGCCCTAAACATGTGCTCGCTCTGCTCTTTGGGTAATCAGACAGGGTGACAGGCCAGAGGGAGTTATTGAGGTGAGAGGTGAAGAAGGGTGTAGAAATCGGAGGGAATTTCACAGGCAAAGGCCCAGAGGCAAGAGGAAAGATGGCACTTTGGGGAAAAAGGAAATCCTTTGATGAGAGCTGGCAAGTGGGAAGAGGTGGCAATAGAGAATCGGACTGGATTCTCAGGGAGCCGGGAAGGCACGGAAGGGCTTTAACTGGGATGTGCCATAATCCAAGGTCCCTTCTGTGAGCTCGCTCTGAGTAATTCTAGAGACCTATTTCCGGTTGGAAACCATTCATTCCAACGACGCCATGTACCTACTAGGCTTCAAGCACTGACCCAGGTGCTGGGGCTGCAGCAGATAATTAAGGGCTCAGCGGGCAGAGCGAGATGGGGCAGGGACACTGAGTGCCACCGACTGTGGGGTCTGGCTGGACAAAGGCTCGGAGCAGAAAGAGCCAAGCCCCGTGCCGGACAATGAGGCTCTGAGGTGGGAGATGATGTTCAGGCTGCTTGCCATGAAGAGGCCAGTGATTCCTAAGACAGGATAATAAAGGAATGAAAACGGGACTAGAGGCGATGGGCGAAGGGCGGAAAATCCTCATGTCGTAACCTCCCGGGGAGGCGGCCAAGTGGGCAGTGGGGCAGAGGCCCCGGCCAAGCCTTTCAGCCCCCCTGTGCTTTCCCAGGCCTGCTGAACCCTGCCGCTTGTCTCCTCGAGGCTCCAGAAGTCAGACCCAACCCGGAAGGAGAGCAGAGCAGAGCAGAGGGGGGTGAGGAGGGTGCAGGGGACAAGCCCCGGCCTCTGCCCGGCAGGGCCGTCCCTCCCAGTGGCTGGAGCCGACCCGGCTGAGGAGCCAGAGGTTATGGGGAAGGATTAAGGAGTTGGTTGCTTTTTTACCCAAACTGTGGCTGCATTTCTCTCTCTTTCTCTCCTTTTTTTTTTTTTTTTTTTTAAAGAAAAATGTTCCTGTACACGCACCCGGAGGCTTTTGCAGGAGGCGGCTGTTGGAGAACTGGGAAAACAAGCCAAGAAACAAGAGAGAGGAAGAAGACCACGCCTCGCCTGGCAGATTCCTAATGGCCCAGGAGACCTGAGGCTTTACTGTGGGAGGCTGGGGGGGGGAGGGGGCGGTGAGGGGGGTGCTGGCTCGGGTGGGAGGGAAGGGCAGGCCGAAGGACAGCCACTTGCTGGTCGGTGACCTTGGGCGGGATGCTGCCTGCTTCCCTCTGGTGAGAATGGGGAGGAGGGAGGCAGGGGCAGGGCCGGCCTGCTGAGGTCACAGGAAGGCCCCTTCCAGCCTGAAACGCGATCTCGGGATGTGGGGCCTGCCAACCTGCAGCGACCCTGGGCCAGCAGAGATGAAAGGCTGCCTGTCCCCAGCTTCCGGACCCCCGAGGCCCCAGTGCCTCAGACTTGAAGGGCAGCAAAGCTGCTGCAGCTGGCTGGAGCCGGTTGCTGGACTCCCCACCCCACCTGATGTCATCCAACCCTCCCTTCCCTGTTTGGCTGAGGACCCTCAGTTCCAGAGAGGGCTGTTGACCTACCCGAGGTCACACAGCAAGTTGGAGGCTGAGCCAGGGCTCACCACAAAGTCTCTGGGCTCCAAGTGCAGGCCTCATTCCCTTTCCCAGAAACTTGGCTGCCTGGGGGCTTACCCGAGGGAGTGGGAGAGACCCAGAGTTAGGGGAGACAGTTGGGAGCTGTGTCCTTTGAAATCAAGACTCAATGTTGACTAAAGTGCTTTTCTTTTCCTTCTTTCTCTCTTTTCTTTTCTTTTCTTTCTTTCTTTTTTTTTTTTAAGACAAAAAAGAACGTTCCGGGCTCCTGCCATGAGCCTGGACTTGCTCTGCTGGCAGGGGAAGGAATGCAGCTCTGGCGGCCACAGCCGCTGGTGGCCAGCTGCAGCCTCCGCTCCTGCCGCTCCCACCCCAGTGGGCACGGGGACAAAGGCCTCTTCTCAGGCGGATCCCCTCCAGCTCCCCGGATCAGTGGGGGCAGAGCAGCAACCAGGAGGCTTGGTTACTGACCAGCTGAGTCGCCTTCCCTCTCTGGGCCTTAGTGCCCTTTCTAGAAAATGGGAGCCGAGGATCTGCCTGACCTACTTCTCAGCATTGAGGTAAAGTTACAGAAATGCGGACGGACCTCTCGGGCGCCTCCTTCAGCCTGAGGGGCTGCCTACTCGGACAGCCCTCTGCCTCCCCTGACCCTCCCTCCTTCCCTGAGCCTCACCTGGCCAGCCCCAACTCACTCAGCTCGGCTCAGCAGGACGGTCCCTCGCTCTGGAGAGCCTTCCCTCCCCTCCAGACCATGCTGCTCCTTCAGGGTATTTATCACTGTTGTAATTAAATAATTAATTGTATAATTGGACCTGTCTCCCCACTACAATGTGAACTCAAGTCATCGCTGACACTGAATGCTTACCCAGTACCGGAGACCTTGCTCGTACCAACCCACTGAGTCCCTGTGGCAGGGACTGGCCGTCCCCCCATCTTACAGATGAGCAAACTGAGACAAGGACAGGTTCAGTGACTTAGCCGAAGTCACAGCCAGCTAGAGGCTCGGCCGAGACAGAGCACCGAGGAGTTGCAGAACCGGGATTCAAATCCAGACTCCAGGCTGTAATGTTACCCCAGAATAGGGCAGGTTTAGCTTATTCCCTGCTTGTCCCCAGGTCCCCGAACAGCCGGCATACGGTAGGTGCTCAGTGTGAATGAAGACACAAGTGAGTGATGAAGACACATTTTGGAGAAGAACAAAGCACCTTCCAGGAGTGTGGAGCTGAGCCATGGTTGGGGGACGGGGTGCCCAATAAATTGTGAAAGACCAGTTATTGGGCTTCCCTCTGGAGGGCACGCATGGGCCAGAAACCCCGGATGCCATCTTTGACGACTTCCATTTCATACCCAAGTTCTGCTTGTTTTCTCCCCAGTGCACCTCCTCTTCTCCATCCCTCAGCCCTCATCTCTGTCTTGGATCTTTTTTTTTTTTTTTTAAGATTTTATTTATTTATTTGACAGAAAGAGATCACAAGTAGGCAGGAGGCAGGCGGGGACTGGGGGGAAGCAGGCTCCCCACCGAGCAGAGAGCCCGACACGGGGCTCGATCCCAGGACCCTGAGACCATGACCCGAGTTGAAGGCAGAGGCTTTAACTCACTGAGCCACACAGGCGCCCCTTTGGATTTTTTTTTTTCAAGTAAGCTCTATACCCAATGTGGATATTGAACTCATGACCCGGAGAACAAGAGTCTCATGCTCTACTGACTGAACAGGCCAGGCACCCTTTTCTTGGATTTTTTTTTTTTTCTTTTCTTGGATTTTTGCAGCAACTGCTATACCGATTTCTCCATCTCTAACTTCTCCTCCGTCAAAGTGGGCCCTCAATGTAGAAAGCTGAATGTGAGCACTGTCCCTCTTTACCCCCTCCTTCACTAATGAACCTTCCACGGCCCTATGGCTCTCTGGATAAAGCTCCTACCCCTGCCACCAAGCCCTGCCTCCACCCCTCCAGTCTCCCCCTCACCTCCCTCCTCCACCTATCCTTCATTCAAGCCACTCTATGTAGTAGAAGTTAAGAGCACGGAAGCAGAGAGACCTGGGTTCAAGTCTTGGTTCTGCCACATGTACCCGTGAGAGTTTGTAAACCAATCAGTTCCCCTCTCTAAGCCTCGAGTTACTGTATCTAGAAAACGGGCATAATTCTAATACCTACTTCACAGAGTCATTGTAAGGAGTGAATGAATACAGAAGGTGCTGAGCCCAGTATCTGACATCCCCAATGGTCACTATAATTCTTATACTCTCCGCTGTCGCAAAGAGCATTTCTTACTGTCTGTTTTACTTATTCTCTGTGACCCAGCTCGAATGTCACCTCTTAGAGGAAATTTTCCTTGATATTCACAACCTGTTCCGCAGGTGAAATCAGTCGCACTTTCTATACTCACTTGCACTTTGCTCCTCTATAAAGCCCTTGTATATTTTGCTCTCTCTTTCCCCCATTACCCCAAGAATTCCTGGAGAGGAGGAATAATACCCTTTTCCTCAAGCTTCTGCCCGGCATGCAGTAGGTGCTCAGTAAATATTGGTTGAATTGAAGGGAGTCATCACTTCCAGTGCCTCAGTGAGCATCTTGCAGGGAGAAGGCGTGAGTGGTGAGACAGCTGGACTCTATGGGGCCCTGGTGCTGGGTATATTGGTGTGAGGGGGAATGGGAGGGGGCGAAGGAAACTCCTGACCTCTGGGCTCTTCCTGGTGAGACCCTTTAGTCCTCCAAGGGAGGGAGAGAAGGAAGGGGATGTGAGTAAGTCCAGGTACTGAGCAGGGGTGAGGTGGGTGGGGCTATACAGCAAGAGCTGGGGCGTGGGTGGGAGCTGGCAGACTCTGGCTCCTCTAAGACCCGGGCTGGGCCCGGCAAGACTGGGTCTCAAGGCCCAAGTCCCCGCCTGCCACACCCCGCCTCATCCTGGCACTGGATTAAGTGACTTTTCAAGTTGTAAAGCTACCTCTTGATTTGCAAGGAAGCAATATCCAAGCCTGGCTTTGGTTGCTGATCAGGGAGAAAGGGGGGTGTTTCCTTTTCTTCACGGTTCTGCATAGCCCCTACCTTGCAGTCCAGGGCACATCAAAGAAGGTAATTCTTGACTTTGCAAACCCAGGTGAAGGTCACATTATCCCTAACTGTTGCTTTTGTTGCTGCTCCTGTCACTCCCCCCTACTAAAAACCCTTCTCTTGGGGCCTCCTGGGCTGGCTTAGTTGAAAGAGCATGGGACTCTTGATCTCGGGGTCATGAGTTCAAGCCCCACATTAGGTATAGAGATGACTTAAATTAAAAAAGAAAGAAAAGAAAAAAGGGGGGTGCCTGGGTGGCTCAGTGGGTTAAAGCCTCTGCTTTCGGCTCAGGTCATGATCTCAGGGTCCTGGGGTGGAGCCCCGCATCGGGCTCTCTGCTCAGCAGGGAGCCTGCTTCCCCCTCTCTCTCTGCCTACTTGTGATCTCTCTCTGTCAAATAAATAGATAAAAATATAAAAAAAAAAGAAAGAAAGAAACTTAAAAACCCTTCTCGGACTGCCTAGTACCCTCAGCATAAACTCCCAGTTGCTAACCTAGCCTATAACTCCCTGGCTGTTCAGACCCCTACCTCCTCTTGGATTCTCTCACACTTCACTCTCCCCCTGCCTTCTCTTCTCCTGGCCTTTTGTCAGTTCTAACATACCTTGCCCCTTCTTTCCTCTGGGCCTTCACACATTGTTTTCTCTGTCTTGAATGCTTTTCCCCATCCCCTGACAATTCTGTTTTATGTTTAGTATTTTTGATGCCTAAGAAATTTTTCCCATCCCAGGATCATGGAGATATTCCCATACATCTTCTTCTAGAAGCTTTATAGCGTTAGCACATTTAGGTTCGTGATTCATCTTGAATTCTTATTTTTTTAAGTAAGCTCTACGCCCAATGTGGGCTCAAACTCACGACCCCGAGATCAAGAGTCACACACTCTACCGCTCAGCCAGCCAGGCGCTCCATCTTGAATTAATTTTCAGGCAGTGTAAAGTAGGGGTTGAGAATCATTGCTACTCTCTAAATTCCTGCTCACTCTGTACAGTTCAACTTATCCCTCCCTTCCTTTGAGAAGCCTTCCCTGACTACCCCCACCTGAGCTAAGGGCTACTCCACAGTCCTCAGCACCCTTGACATTTTTTTATTGTAGCACTTGTCACAATTGTAATGAATCAATTATTGGTGTAATTAGTTAACATCTCACCTCCTCTACTATATTGTAGCTCTGTAAACTCAATGCTTGTGATTGTCTTTAAAAAAATTTTTTTAGGGGCGCCTGGGTGGCTCAGTGGGTTAAAGCCTCTGCCTTCGGCTCGGGTCATGATCTCAGGGTCCTGGGATCGAGCCCCACATCGGGCTCTCTGCTCAGCGGGGGGCCTGCTTCCCCCTCTCTCTCTGCCTGCCTTTCTGCCTACCTGTGATCTCTCTCCTCTCCGTCAAATAAATAAATAAAATTTAAAAAAAAAAAATTTTTTTTAGGGGCGCCTGGGTGGCTCAAATGGTTGGGTGTCTGCCTTCAGTTCACATCATATCTCCGGGTCCTGGGATTGAGTCCCACATCAGACTCCCTGCTCCGAGCCCTGCTCCACGGAGAGTCAGCTTCTCCTTCTCCCGCTGCCTCTCCCCCTGCTTGTGCTCTCTCTCTCTCTCTCTCTCTTTTTCTCTCTCTCTGTATCTGTCTCAAATGAATAAATAAAATCTTTAAAAAATTTTTTAATGGAAATATACATTCAGAAGAGTGCACGTACCAAAACGTACAGCTCAATGAATTTTCACAAACTGAACACACCCATGTTCACAAACTGAACACCCCAAATCAAGACGCAGAACATTTCCTGCCCAGGAGCCCCCTCATACCCCTACCAGCTCTGACTGTCTTTTTCACCCTTATATTCTTAGCAACCAGCGTAAAGCCTGGCATTATTAGACTCTCCAAAAACAAAAACAAACACACACACACACACAAACCCACACACACATACACACAAAAACACCCTTTGTTGAATGAATGGGTTAGTTGGTGATGCTTAATTTTTCTTCAAAGAACTTGACACGGAATCCAGTCTCGGCTCTAGCCCGGCTTGGTGTGACCTTGAGGAGGTCCCTTCTGCTTTTGGGGCCTCAGTTTGTTTGTTTATGAACTGGGAGTATATGGAGCAGGTTGGATTTGGGGGCTTTTGCAGATCTGGCATGCGAGGAAGAATTAAACCTCCAGGTTCTGATAATACATTGCTGGGAACTGTTTCCGTCTCCTGCCAGAAAATGAGGCCCCGGGAGGATTAGAAACCTGCTCTAGGTTCAATGTCAGAAACCTGTACTGAGAGCCGGAAGACCGGGGTTTGAGCACTGGCCCATCCTCTGGGCAAACTTGGGCAAGTCCCTTCTCCCTGCACCTTCAGGGTTTCTTCACCTTAGAGGAGAGGTGCTTAGATCTCAAAAGCTTAACAGTGATGCTGGCTTCAGGCCTCTGAGCACCGAGGTTCAGTTCCTAGGGCACGGGCCACTCTGGCCCTGGGCTCCTCCCTACCTGGCACCGTGGGGGGAGAGGGAAGCACATGATGTGATAACCGCCTTGGGGAAGAGAACTCGCAGCAGTCTGGCCAGAGGGACCCAATGTTCAGCCAGGAACCAAATGGAAAATGGGCTGATGGTCCAAATGATTGTCTGTGTGTGGGGCTGAAGGGAGAGGAGCTGGAATGTTCCAAGTAGGGGTAGGAGACCTGGGGGTGGGGGTGGGGGGAGGACAGAGAGGGCTTCCTGGGGGAGAAGACTTTGGAAATTGGCAGGGCAGCCCAGGGGCGCTTCCCAGAGATGGGGGGAGGCAGGAAGGAGGAAATTGGGTCCAGGTGACCACAGAGCAGCAACTTGGCTGGGGAGTAGGAAAGGCGGAGCTGGTGGGAGCTTGGGCAGCCGCCTCACAGCTGGGCCTTGGAGAGGAAAGGGGGGGCTGCTGCCTTTGCCTCTGGCCCTGAGAAAAGCCATGTCCTCCGGCCACGGGCTGGGAGGGAGGGCACAGTCTCATGAGCCCAAGCCAGAGCCACCCCCAGGGCCCTGCCTGGCCCTCCTGGGCCTGCAGGGCAGGGGGGTGAGGAGCAGAGGTAAGCCCACTCCCCCAGCAGCTGCCACGTGGCCCTCCTTCAGCCTGGATCCCATTTCTGCCTCTTTCTGGCTTTAGAGCCTTGGGGTGGGGGCTATTTTTACCGTACCCCTTCCTCAGAGAGATGGCTGAGGCAGAGGGGTGGCCAGCCAAGTTAAGGAAGCCAGTTATAACTCTGGTAATGGTCAGCTAGCAGAGCTTAAAGTTAAGAGCTGGACCGCCAAGATTCAACTGCCACTTCTGAGCTGTGTGACTTTAGACAAATCCCTTAACTCTTCTGTGCCTGGGTTTCCTCATCTGTAACACGGGATGCCGATATCGCTTTATCAGAGGGTTGTCGTGAGGCTGAAGTCAGATGGAAAACAGAAGGCACGGCCGCCTCCAGGGCAAGCCGATGACCAGCCTTTGGAGTCCTTCCTCCAGTCTGAGCCTCAGTTTCTTCTCCTTTAAAATGGCACTAGGAATTCCTCTCTTTTGGGGCATTTACAAGGATCAGTCAGGGCAAGCTGGTCCCTAATGAGAGGGTACCAGAGGCCCTACTTGTCCATCCCCTCTGTGCCCCACCCTAGCAAGTTCAAGGTCTATTCACCCACTCCGCTGTCCCTCGGCCACCCCTCAGGCCTGGAAATCTACCCTGGCAGTGAGGTTTGGATTAGGCAAGACCATCCAGTCCCGGGAAGATAGTTCAAAGGATTATGGGATCTGGGAACCCAGAGATGGTCTAGAAGTGGGTAGAGGTGGGCGTGGCCTCTTGGCCTCTCTGACTCCTTGCTCCACAGGGAGGGGCCCTGAAGAGGAGGGCCGGAGTGGGCTCTCTGAAATGCAGGGGCTCCCGCCTCCCTGGTTGCCGGGCTTAAGGGCCACACTACTCAAGAATAAGTGACAAAGTCCAGCACAGCATGTGGTAGACATGTGAGGAATAATAAGATGGCCACCATTCATTATCTTCACCACCAACATTTAAAAGCAGCCCACTACTGGGGCGCCTGGGTGGCTCAGTCGGTTAAGCCGCTGCCTTTGGCTCAGGTCATGATCCCCAGAGTCACGGGATCGAGTCCCTCATCGGGCTCCCAGCTCCATGGGGAGTCTGTTTCTCCCTCTGACCTCCTCCCCTCTCATGCTCTCTCTTGCTTTCTCTCCCCCTCAAATAAATAAAATCCTCAAAAATAAGTAAATAAATAAATAAAAGCAGGCACTGCTGAGCCCATTTTGAGGAAGAAGGAACCAAGACTCAGGGAAGTACAGCCATTTGTTTGGGGTAGCGTAGGTATATGTAAGGGCAGAGCTGAGATTCAGAGCTGGAGCTATCTGATTCCAAAGGGGCTGCTCCTAAGGGGTGGGAATCTTGAGGTCACCAGCAGACCCTTGTTGGCTTTGGGCCAGGAGCTAGGCGCTGGACTAGGCGCGGTATCCGTCCCAGGATGATGACCAGACCCACTCAGGATGGAGGGGTCTAATCCACCCTCAGAAAGCTGTCTGTGGGGGTGCCTGGTGGCTCAGTCGATGGAATGTCTAACTTTTGGTTTCCGCTTGGGTCATGATCTAAGGAGGGAGTCTGCTTGAGATTCTCTCCCTCTCCCTCTGCCTCTCCCCCACTGTGCTCTCTTTCTTTGTCTCCCAAATAAATAATTAAAAACAAAACAAAACAAAAAGGGTGCCTGGGTGGCTCAGTCATTGAGCGCCTGCCTTCGGCTCAGGTCGTGATCTCAGGGTCCTGAGATCGAGCCCCGCATCAGGCTCCCTACTCAGTAGGAAGCCTGCTTCTGCCTCTCCCACTCCTCCTGCTTGTGCTCCCTCTCTCACTGTGTCTCTCCCTGTCAAATAAATAAAATCTTAAAAAAAGGGGGTGCCTAGGTGGCTCAGTTGTTAAACAGCTGCCTTCTGCTAAGGTCATGATCCCAGCATCCTGGGATCCAGCCCTGCATGGGATAAAGACCTGCATCGGGCTCTCTGCTCAGCAGGGAGCTTGCTTCCCTATCTCCCTCTACCTACCTCTCTGCCTACTTATGATCTCTCTCTCTCTCTGCAAATAAATAAATAAATAATCTTTTTTAAAAGGAGGGGGGCGCCTGGGTGGCTCAGTGGGTTAAAGCCTCTGCCTTCAGCTCATGTTATGGTCTTGGGGTCCTGGGATCAAGCCCCACATCAGGCTCTCTGCTCGGCAGGGAGCTGCTTCGCCCCCCCACCCCGCCTGCTTCTCTACCTACTTGTGATCTCTCTCTCTCTGTCAAGTAAATAAATAAAATCTTAAAAAAAAAGACATATATCCTTTTTTAAAAAAAAAAAAAAGGAAAGCTATCCGTGAGCCCAGAGCACAACCTTCTAGTAGCCTCCTAGCTGAAGTTATTTATTCACTCTACACACCTTTGTACCCGCCCCTGTGTGTCAAGCCATATGCTGGACCCTGGGGAGCCTAGATGAATTGGACTTGGATGCTGACCTCCACGTGCTGCTAGTCTGCTAAGGGAGGCACGTACATTGCTAGAAAACCTTATTAGGGGGTGAGGTGCCCTAGGGATTAAGCACATGAGCTATGGCAGCCAGCCGCCTGGGGTCGAGTCCCTGCTCTGTCACTTCGAAAACTAGGCTAGTCCCTTCAAGTTTCTGAGCCCCAGTTTCACATGAGTAAAACGGGGCTGATGATAAGACACTTTCGTAAAGAACGTCATGAACATGAAATCCTTCTATAAAGCTGAGCAGAGAGGAAAAAGCATCCCCTGAATATTAGCTCTCTGTAATCAAATGTAATGGGGGCATAGAGGAGAAACTCACTCTTGTTGGGGACAGGGGTCAGGAGAGGCCCATCTGGATTGGGTCCCCGAAGCATGAAGACTTCACCTGGAGAAGTGGGGGAGGGCTTTCGGGGAGGCGAGCACTCCAAGGACAAAGGCCCCAGCCAGGAAAGGATATGACCCGCTCGGGTGTGGCAGGCAGGAGGAGCGATAGGAGGAAATGAGGCCAACAAGAGGGCGTCAAGGCCCTCGAGTGACTTGTTGTCCAGAGTTTGGACTTTAAAAGACCAGGGACAGGGCAGGATTTAAGAGCTGGGAAGGGCCATGGTTGTGCCAATTGTAGAAAGATGATTCTAGCCGAGGCGTGGAGAGTGAAATGGATGCTGGGGAGCAGATCTGAGGGAGCGCCCCCCGTGGGCTCAAGTCCCCCAGTGGCCCCCTCCAGCCTGCAGAGGACACTCTGACTCTCTTCTGCCTGCCCACGTGGCCTGCCCACGTGCTCTTTCCTCTGCGTGGGATACCTTCCTCTTCTCTTTCTGCGGCAAATTCCTCACCCTCCTTCAGGTCTCCGTTTAGCCACTTTCTCTTGGAAAGCTCTTCTAGGCACCCCTGTCCCAGATTAGGTCCTCCTACTCCTGCTGTGGACTTGCTGGTCTCCTGGACTAGACTCAGGGACTGTGTGCTCCCCGCTCACCGGTGAGTCCGCAAGGCCCAGCCTCGGGTCCAGCACATAGGGGGCGCTCAACGCCTGATCAGAGGGGTGAAGGAACTAGCCAGTGAATGGATAAGCTCCTTAGCGGGCAGGTGTGACTGGGGCGAAAAGGACGGGGTCTGAAGTAGCACTGAGGAGAGAGAAGACGGGCGGAAAGTGGTAGAGTTGACAGGACAGGCGACTGCTAAGAGAGGAGAGCACGGTGGGGGCGGGGGTGTGGGGGTGGGGAGAGAGAATTGGCCCTGACTCACAGGTCTCTCCCTTGAATAAGCCTGATGCTTTAACCAAGACAGGAAACATGAGGCGGGGGAGGGGGGGGTGTGGGGGGGCACGTGCCTGGTGCCTCAGTCGGATAAGCATCTGCCTTCAGCTCAGGTCACAATGCCAGGGTCCTGGGATCAAGCCCCGCATCGGGCTCCCTGCTCAGCGGGGGGTCTGCTTCTCCCTCTCCCTCTGCTCCTCCCCACCCCACTCATACTCTCTCTCTCAAGTAAATAAATAAAAACCTTAAAAAGAAAAAAAAAAGAGGAAACATGGGAGTGGAGATGGAGGCAAAGTGGGGGGCAGAGCAGCAGGCCAGGGTGAGAGATTGGGGCCTTGGCCCAGGCTCTTCCCGGGGAAGTTCTTCCTCCCTGTGTCCCCACTGGTGGATCGCCGGCCATGGATGCTGCCCTTGCAGGAAGTCGCTCTGACCGCCCTAGGTAGGCCGGCCCCCTCTGCATTAATCTCGGCCAGTACATCCTCTCCACTTCTTCCTTGTCCTTGCCATGCTTGTAATCAAGTATCTATTGATTTGTATTTTGTCTAGAGTGTGTCTTCCTCACTAGATTGGAAGCTTCAGGACGGCAGGAATCTTGCTGGTTTTACTGCCCATATGTACCTGGCGGTCTCTCCGGCACACGGCTAATGCACAAAACCAGATCTGTTGCAGGAATGAGTGAACGAATGAAGAAATGAATGAATGAAGGCCTTGAATGCCGCGGGAAGGAATTTGCCTCTTGGCCCTGAGGGATTGAGGAACGATGGAAAGTTCTCAAGGAAGGCCAGGTCAGGATTCAGCTGGTGTTTTAGAAGACTCCCCCCCCCCTCCCCAGGGCTGTGTGGAAGATTGATTGGGAGGGAAGGCAGGGGGAATTGAAGAGCCACTGGGGGAGACAAAGACACAGCACCTGGGCCCAGGCTTGGGAGTGCCTCCCCCCGCGCCCCCCCCCTCCAGGCCTGTTGTCTCTGAGCCCAGCAGCGGGTGGTGGGAAGAGCAGAGCTGGCAAAGCTGACACTCACTAATCACGGCCCTCACCCCGGAGCCGCACTGACTGTCTGGTCTCCATGGAGACGCGGCAACCTCCGGCCACTTGTTAATGGCAGCTCGACAAGGCTGCGGCAACGGGGACAGGCCTGACCGGCGTGTCCCAGCCCCGCACCACCTGTCCCAGCCTGGGCCTCTGCAGCAAACCCCAGGGGCTCCTGAGTCGGGGGACAGGACCCCAGGTCTGGTGGCGGCGAGCCCCCTTACCCCCCCCCCCCGCCCCCGGCCCTCCCCGGCCCCGCCTCCCTTGGCACTGCCAAGCAGTGAGAGGGCAGAGGCAGTCTCTGCCCCGGCCGACTCCTCCGCAGGGCTGCTGGGAAGCTGAGCTCATGCAGGTCACCCAGGCAGGGCCAAAGGGCTGGAGGGGGATGGTGAGAAGAGTGTGTGTGGGGGACCCGCTTGCATCCCACACACAAGAGGAATGGAGGGGAGGGCGCTTCGCTTGCCCTGACAACCCTCTGCTCCGCTAGCCCGAGGCGGGGACCCGATTGGGAACCATCTGTCCAGAACCTCTTCCCTAGTTTGCTGTCACTACATCTGAAATCTGAAATGCCACCATTAGCAATTCACTCCTTCGGGAGGCAGCGTGGCATAGCACAAAAAAACACTGGCTTTGCAGTCAGGCAGGCCTGGACATAGGGTCTGGCTCTGTCTTCTCCTGAGATTCGATTTCCCCATCCGCAAAATGGGATGGTAAGGGCACCCACTCGGAGGCATACTGGAGCGCTCTCGCTTCCCCAGGCTTGCTCTGAGTCTTCCAGGAAGCCGGGTCTCAAAACCTCGACTCCTCCCAGAGGCCTTTCTACCCCCTCCCAGATGAGCCCGGAGCCTCCTCCACAGGCCTGGGACCAATCCCTCAGCATTGACCACCGTCCTCTAGCTGCCCCACATTTGTCCTCCCCGCAGACCGCCCTGTAGGGTGGGGCAGAGTGACCTTCAAGAGAGGTTTGTTCAATAAACAAAGGAGGTAGGTAGGCATGCGGAGAGCCTCCCTCTGCCTTTTGTCCTCTCTCCTCCTCAGGGGGTGCTTTGCCCCTAGGACACTAGGGTGTCCTTCACCCTAGGGTGAAGGCCTCTGCTCCCTTCTGTCCTTCATACTTTTGTTTGTCCACCTGTCCGTCCAAGCATCCATCTTGCAAACCCTCTCCGAGTGGGGCTTTGGAGGGGACCCAGATGCGACCCCAGCCCACAAGGGAGGCCGAGGCCAGATTTTGGGGTCCAGACTCCTGAGACACACCCATGGCCTCCCGGGGACCTCGGTACCGCTGCCTCTCCCCACCGTGTTTCTCCTGGGTCCTCCCTGGGCAACTGTCCAAGCTAAAAGGGCCCCCGGAACTCATCTAGTCCAATTGAATGCGGCCAGATGAAGAAACTAAGGCCCAGAGAGGACTGTGGCTTGCCCAGGATCCCACAGCAGCTCTGTTTTTGAGTTGACAATGTACCAATTATGTGGGTCTGCTTGGGAGGCGGCTTTTGGCTCTCTTGGCCCTGCTGACAGCTGTGTTCCCAGTGGCAGCTGGAATGCTGGTGGGAGGCCTGTCTGGCCTTTGAACCCTTACTCCCCAGGGCAGAACCAGGTGGCTCCGGTGGGGCCCAGGGCGGGGAGGTGGGGAGCCTCAGGGGGGCCAGCCCAGATACCGGTGGGGGCGTGAGATGACGGAAAGATGAGGAAGCGGCCTTAATTCTTAGAGGCAGACCCCTAAGGCCAGCTCCTGTCCCAGCTCTGCCAGTCGCCGTCTGGGGAGCCTTGGTGTATGATTTGACCTCTCTGAACCCTAGTTTATCTGTAAAATGGTGCTACCTTTGTAGGATGAAAATGGTTTGTCAACCGTAAGAGCTGTACAGATTTCAGGAATTTTTACTGTTGGACTGAAAGGCCAGGTTTGCGAGGGGGGAAGGGACCCGCCCGAGACCACAGACCGAATTCACGGCTCCCTTCTACCAGCTCCCTGCTGCGCTGAATTGGATACAAGGTTTGGGAGATGAAAGAAATGTCCAATCCAGACTGTCCACTGAAGGAGGAAACAGGACCAGAGAGGGGGAGCAAGCTGCCCAAGGTCACCCAGTCCGGGGCCAGTGTGGGCCCAGAGCCCAGGCTGGGCAAGGGTCCCCCTGCCCAGCTGCATCGCTTGCTCATCCAGCCCCCTTGGTTTTGTCTCCCCCAGTGAGTGGGCGCAGAACAGGCCCAGCTTCCTTCCTGCCGCCCTGTCCGCCGTCTGCCACGTTGGCAGCCGCCTGCACCCATCTCGCCCCTGCTGCTGCTGCTGCTGCTGCTGCTGCGGCTGCGGCTGCGGTGGTGGCGGCATCAGCCGAGACCAACCCGCCGAGTTTGCCCAGAACAGCCAGGGCTGCTGGAGCGGGGCTGGGTTGTCCGACTCTGCCAGACAGGAGGGAGCGAGCCAGCCGGCAGAGGGAGGGAACAAGGGCTGAGCCAGCCCCCCAGACTTCCCGGTCCTTCTCCACCCTCACCAGCTGAGGGAGGGAGTCAGGAGCCTGGGGTGGGGAGCCCGAGGGCTGGAGGGTCTGTGTGTGAGGTTCGGAGAGCTGGGTCCGTCCGGGGGAGCACACATACTTTCGTAGGCGGAGAAGAGCATATGGGGGCGATTTGTGAGTCTGGGTTTGCCTCGGTGTGCACAGCTGCTGCCGTGTGTGTGTGTGTGTGTGTGTGGTGTGTGGTGTGTGTGTGTGTGGTGTGCGTGTGTGTGTGTGTGTGGTGTGTGCGTGTGTGTGTGTGGTGTGTGTGTGTGGTGTGTGTGTGTGTGTGCGTGTGCTGGCTCGCGCGTACACAGGGGGTCACTGTGTGTCTGTGTAAGTACCAGGAGAAGCTGCGTGGCTTCTGAGTTTGAGCACATGCCTGTGTTCCCAGAAACGCTGTGTCTAGCGGTGTGTGCACGTGGAAGCCGGCTGTGAGTGATGAGGAATCTGCATGTGCCCTGAAGGGTCAGTACGTGTGCCCGAGTTCACGCACGTCCCCTCCGGGTATGTCTGGGGCCCCTGCGAATTTGTCGTTGTGGACCAGAGGCTAATGATACAATTGTGAGTCGAAGCCCATCTGCGTGTGCCCAGGGGGCGTGGCCGTGTGTGCCCAGAGGAACGTCACACGCAGTTGTGAGTGTGTGTGTGTGTGTGTGTCCGTGACTGTGTGGGCTCCTCCAAA
>CM053606.1:17156462-17186481 GCA_028646535.1 Procyon lotor
GCCTGGGTGGCTCAGTCGTTAAGCGTCTGCCTTCGGCCCAGGTCAGATCCCAGAG
Organism: Procyon lotor; assembly: GCA_028646535.1. Taxonomy (NCBI): domain Eukaryota; kingdom Metazoa; phylum Chordata; class Mammalia; order Carnivora; family Procyonidae; genus Procyon; species Procyon lotor. The sequence goes on from CM053606.1 coordinate 17,156,518, forward strand.
TCCTGGGATCGAGCCCCGCATCGGGCTCTCTGCTCTGCAGGAAGTCTGCTTCTCCCGCTACCATTCCCTCTGCTTGTGTTCCCTCTCTCGCTGTGTTTCTCTCTGTCAAATAAATAAAATCTTTAAAAAAAAAAAAAAAAAAGACCAGGCGGCCCAAAGTGGGCTTTAATTTGATCAAGGGCAGCCAAGAGCTCCCAAAGTCAGGGAATGGGGAACAATTTAGCCTTCCCAGGTCCACCAAAAATAGGCATGGGATTGAGTTTTCTTTATACGAAGTTTACACATGCTGGGAGGAAACAGACCTAGCATTTGGGGTTCAGGGTAAGAACGGGGAAGGCAGAAATATTGGGGTTACTGGCCTTGTCAAACTCTGGAATTTGCACAGGCAGAAGCAGGCACTTCAGGTGTGCTGACGCAAAATGGGGGGCCTGGAGACCAAGGAGACCCAGGACTGGGCGTGAATGGGAGATACACAAACACGGGGTATTCCAGTCCTTGTGGGAAAGGGGGTACCCCACAAGGGTTCTTGGCTTAGGACGGCATGAGGGTCTCAAAGAGGAGAACTGTAGGGCCCAAACCCTGGGGTGACACAGTACAAATGAAGGGACTGGAGTCAAGAGACCTGGGATCAAGGATGGAATGAGAGGGTCCTTGAGCAAGGGGACTCGAGACCTGATTTATAGCAGGGATCCCTCGGGGAGAGAAAGAAGACTTAGGACTTGAGAGGAGAAGAGCGGTCTGAGAAGCCAGCATCCCCACACTTGTGGGGTCCTGGGGCGTGGGGCACAATAGGGGTTTCAGTATCAGAGACCCAGGACCAAGACCAAGGGTCTAGGAGGTAGAATCCCTGAATCTGGGACCTAACACACGGGCAGGGGAGAACCCGGGCCTGGGCTGTAATCTGGGAGGGCTGAGGGGGCGGGGGGAGCTTCCCCCAGGATGCAAAGCTGGCTCAGATGTCAGGCAGAAGGAAGATCTCAGAAGGTGGGAACACATGAAGGGGTATTTCAACTCTGGGGAGCCAGCATCTGGTGACAAAACCCAACCACGCCCTCCGTTCCGTCCACCCTCACTCACCCCCTTTCACAAGACACGAGGTGGTTTTTTTTTTTTTTTTTTTTGCTTTTTTTCATTTCTTTTTAATACAAACTTGGATCTTTGGGTGTGTCCTGCCAAAACAGAAAACAACAACAACAACAGAAGAGAAAACCCAAAAGAGTGAAAAATAAGAAAGAAAGGGAAAAAAAAAAAAAAAAAAAAAGCTCCCGCAAGAGGTTCTGCCCCTCCCCCCCACCATGCGAATTTGCACACCACGGGACCACAGCAGGTTTACAGAATGCAATATACAATCCACGATTTATAATAAAACAGTATATACAATAAATAGGATATTGTTCATTTTTGTCAAACGACCTGTAGATAAATGTCTCAGTGCATACTTGCAGGGGCTCTGGACACCTCGGGGGGCCCCCCCCCCGCTCGCAACCTCTTGCACACGCTCGCGCGCTCTCTCGCTCTCTCTCTTTTTTTTTTGTCTTTTTCTAAAACTGTGTTTTGTTTTTAAGTTTTGTACATTTTTAAAAAGTATTTACAATTGCTGGTTTTGTGCAGAAAGGGCTCACCTTCGGCTTCTGCGTGGAGGAGATGGGCGGGGAGGAGTGGGGGGGAGATGGTAGTGCAGAGGGGACAGGTGGGGGGAGGGGGGAGGCAGAGGGGCAGGCGCTCCTGCCAGAGGACAATGTGGACGCTGGGAGGGGTCTTGGCGTTGGTTTTCTGAAAGCTGCAAAGAAACACAAAAGAAGAGGCAGAAGTCAGTGGTGGGCACAGACGCTGAGCTCTAAGAACTGAGAGGTGAAGAGCAGGACCCCCATCCAGTTCCTACCAGGATTCTGGGAGAAGCTAACCACATTGTTCCTTCTCCCAAAACACTCCCAATAGCCCCTCGTGAGACAATGGACTGTTTCTGGTCTTCTCTGAACTCAGTTTCCCCATCTGTAAAACAAGTCTGTATCCACGGCCCACCTCCCTTCGAGGTAAAAGAGGCCTTGGGAGGGGAGTCGGGGCTCCAGGCAGCACAGTGACTTGTTATGGACTTGGGCTCTTTTCTTTTTTTTAAAAAAGATTTTATTTATTTATTTGACAGCGAGAGAGAGATCACAAGTTGGCAGAGAGGCAGGCAGAGGGAGAAGGGGAAGCAGACTCCCAGCTGAGCAGAGAGCCCGATGTGGGGCTCGATCCCAGGACCCTGAGATCATGACCTGAGCCGAAGGCAGAGGCTTTAACCCACTGAGCCACCCGGGCGCCCCAGGACTTGGGCTCTTGAGTCAGATGCAGCTGAGTTTAAATGCCAGCATCACACCCGGACAGCTCTAGGACGCTCCGTGAGCCTCAGTTTACTCATCTGTAAAAAGGGGATAACCAAACTATTCCACAGGTTTGTTGGGAGGATTCAGAGGCTTAAGGTGGCTTAAGCCTGGTACAGGAAACATAAGAAATGATGCTGACTATACATCATTATTATTTTCCTGGGGCCTGAGCCAGCTAGGTGCCCCAAGCCTCAGTTTCCTCATGTCACAATGAGTTTAGTACTTCCTCCAAGCTAGGCTATTGTGAGGAATGACACAGTGGGGAGCACAGGGCTTGAGCCCAACATAGGTATGAACTGCACATCTGTGCACTTTCATTTCTTCTAATTCTAACCCTTCCCCAGTGCCCTCTGATGCTGTTCGGTTTCTTCCAGAGGTAAGGTGACCGGGAAGTCTGTCTGAATAAAGGAATAAAGAAATGGCCCAACACAATACTGTCTGTGTTTGGCTGCTGAGGCTCAGAAACTTCCAAGCTTCCAGACCCTACAATCGCCAGACGCTGGAGGTCCGAAGTACCCCTTCTCCAGGCTTCCCCATCCAGAACCCAAGGCTTTGCTGAGGCTAGCAAGAAGATGCCCAAAGGGACAGGGATGGGCTCAAGACCCTGCCCCCGCACTCGGTGAGTGACCAGCCCACCAGAATTAAGGGGGGTGGGGGGCGCTACAAAGGCCTTCTAACACCCCCTAGCAGAGCACCCCCTCCCCCAGCCCTGCAGGAAGCAGGCCGCCACAGAAAGCCTTTCCTCTCTTGTCCTTTCTTGGCTCCCCTTCCCAACAGGGCCACATTTAAATTCTGCTCAGCCTCAGCTGCTGTCTGCTGGGCAGTCAGCCCTGGGGAAGACTTTTGTCCTGAGGCTGGACTTGCCAGGACTGCCCCCCCTCCCCCCCCGGGCCAGGGGAACCAGGTGGGCTCCGGAGAGGTAAGGGCAGCCCCCATCCCAGTCTATGAGCCCAGGTGGCAAGCAGAGGCGGGAGGGGAAAGGTGGGAGCTCCATCTCGGCTTGGGGGGGGACGGAGGGGGAAGGGGTACGCCTGTTAGGGTGCAGCTGTATCAGAACCGGGGCGAATGGTGGAAAAGCAGCTCTTGGGGCCGGGGGTGCTGCTGGGATGGACGTCAGTCCTCCAGTTTGGGTGATAAACAGGAACAGCTGGAGCCATAAGGAGGGTATCCGTTAGGGCACAGAACGACTGTATCTAGGGGAACGGGTTCAGCTCGGGGGAGCTGGAAGCATCTATCTGTAGAGCAGCTTTACTGCGGCTGAGAAACAGCTGCCAAGCTAAGGAACCTCTGTTGCGGTGACAGGTAGAGTGTGCTGGGGCGACAAGTGAGGGGGAGATTCAGGACCGGCTGCCCCAAACCACTCAGCAAGTGGACTGTACTAAGCCCCAGCCTTCCCAGCTCCCCCGAAGGGCCCCGGGGCAGGCTGGGAGCCTCTGCACAAATCCCTGTCGCCCCCGCCCCCTCCGGCCCTTAGCCACTGCCAGTGACCCTCTCCAAGCCAGGTCTCCATGGTGATCTCAGCCCAGCAGGCAGCTCCTGCCAGAACCGTTCCCGCGGTGCCGGGCGGCCAGGCAGCAGGGAGGCTTTCTCGCCCTCTGCTCAGCCCTCCCTGTCTCACCTTCCTCCTCCTCCTGCCCTCCCCACCTTTAAGGACTTGGCCAGCATCTGGGGGATGGTGGGGATGGTGGGGGTGGGGGCTGCGGAGAGAATCAACTCCAGAGGGTCCTGAGCCAAGAGAAGTGAGGATGGCCAAAGCCCCTTGGGACCCTGACCTCACTGGGTTCAACTCCACAAAACAGAACTAAGGCTGTGGTGCCAGGCAAGGCCCTGCGCTGGGCACAAAGCAGAGGCAGAACTGGCCCCTGCCCTTGAGGGGCTTATGGAGCCCAGAGGGAAGCAAAGGAGACCCCAGGCTGGCAATGCCAAGGCAGGGAGATGGGGGCGGAGCCAAGGGACGGGGGGGGGGGGGCGGTGCTCAGGGAGCACTGAGGGAGGCACCTAACCCTGCCTTGGCAGGAGGAGCTCTGGCTCTTCAGCCCACTGCTGAGCACGGTGCCCAGCACACGCCGGGGTCGAGACTGTGCTGACCGCGTGCCAGAGTGATGACCGCTCTAAGTCCCAGCGGCACGGCGCGGTCCAGCTCAGGTCTTGCACACCTCCAGGATACCTCCTTAGACCACCCTGTTACCATAGATACTGGTGCACTTCTCAGTCCCTTCCCCGCTCCCCCAGGGCAGAGACCTGTGTGCGGTATCTCCCTATCCCCAGTGGCAGCATGCGCCCGCCCGGCGCCCCAGGACATCAGCCATTGTTCCTGAGACTTAACCTTTTAGTGCCTCTATAATTGAGGACTGCAGAGCCACGTTCCATGGAGCCCTTGGGCCCAGCTGTCTGAGGTGCCGAGGCAGGAAGCCGTCTCTGCCTCTCAGGAGGGGCTGGCACTGGGAGCATCAGGGGCTAGCTGAGAGGGCACTCGAGGTGCTCAGCTCATGTATAAATCAGGCCGTCCACGGAGAGCTGCTCTCCCCCCAGAAGGCGCACACGTCCGTGCATTCATTTAAGCGACATGTATTCACGCCCACTGACTGCCAGGATGGGAGCTGTGGTCTCACCTCCACCCCACGGGTCTCTGCCCTCCAGAAGGGGGTCTCAGCGCAAACAAGGCAGTGGAGCAGAAGGCAGAGAGAATGCCTGAACGAATGGGCCGGGTGTGCTGTGTCACCCAGGGCAAGTCCTTTCCCTCTCTGGGCTTCAGTCTCTATGTAAAGTAGGGGGCTGAACAGGTCATGGGGGAGATATTCAGGCTCCAAAGGGGTCAGGGGCAAACGACAGCTGCCCAAAGACTGATCCACCCCCTCTGACATTTTCAGGCAAAGTCAGGCCTGTGGAGAGGATCCTGCTTCCCTAGGACTCAGAGCACACTCGACAGATGGGAGGCCCCCCTGGTAGTACGGGCCGGCTGTAGGGGGTGGGTGTGGCTCTCTTCCCCACTCCAGAGAATGTTTTCAAAATCTGTGTCCACCAGTGACCAGGGCAATCCTTAAACTCTAGCTCTGCCAGCCATTTCCTCCTTAGGGATTGCTCCCCACCTCCTCCACTGCCAGACAGAGAGGGGGATGCTAGTGGTACCCGATAGGGTTCATGTCTGCGGTCTCCCACCCGGCTCGTGTGGATCTCCCACCTCGCAGAGCTGCACACGGCTTACCAGTCCTAGTAGGCTCTACAGCCAACACCCACACTCTTTGCCTTCCTGGTCAGGGACCTGGGTAAAGATGGGCCTCAGCGATGGCTGTGACCATCGAGGCATGTGACGGAGCGATCACCAAGGGCCCTTCCCGGCTCCATTCCATTCCTGCTAGGGTGGCTGTGTGTCTTTGGGTGAGTCCCCCTCCCAGTCTGTCAACTGGGCAGGGTTGTAATTGGAGAACTCCAAAAACCCAGGTAGCCTGGAGAGTCTGAATTGGGTTTATTTAGACACCCCATCCCCTGCCCCATTTTAGGAGCGTATCTGTGGGTGGCAACAGTGATAGAAATGATCTCATATCCACTCTCAGTCCTTGCCGTTTCTGCTCTCAATTCTCTCTGGTCTACATGCTTTTTTGCCTTAAGTCGAAGACAACCCATGTCCCAGGCATGATGCGACACGGAGGAAGACAGGGAACATGCACAGGAATGAGCAACCAGCCTAAAGGAGCCAATGATGTGGTGAGGACATTCCTAGGAAGGGTTGTCACGGATGCATAAAGGGCTGGAGATTAAGTGGGCCTGGGAAGGGTCTTGGAACGCTCCTTGGAGGAGGTGACACCTGAATGAAAGATAGGAAGTGACAGGTGGGAGGTGGATGGTGGGCAGGAAAGGGCAGCCCAGGCCAGGGACAGCTTAGGGGAAGGCACAGGGCACACTTGGGGGAAGAAAGTTCCCTCCTAATTCCACATTCTAGGGCTAGAAAGGGAGGGTGTGTGGGGTCAGGGCAGTAAAGGAAGAGCAGAGTATCTGGAACACCAGGCCAGCAGCTGGGCCCTTACTTTGTAGGCAAGGAGACTGAAGAGGCAGGGGGTGGGGGTGATGCAATGGAGGCACAGGAGCAAACGGGTTGGAATCCATTCATCCAGTTAATATTTGGGGGGCTCCAGATACCGTGCATCCAGAAATGCTGAAGAACAAGCACTTTGGTGGCCACAGTGAGGGGAACTGACAGGGGCTGGGGGCAGATGTCCAGGCGGCGACATGGCAGCTACTGGCTGACTGACCCAGGGCTACAGTTCTGAAGCCTTAAATTTGTTGAAGACCCATTTTCTTTCCTCCCTCCCTCCCTCCTTTTTTTTTTTTTTTTTTTTTAATAAAGTAGGCTCTACATCCAGTGTGGGGCTTGAACTCATGACCCTGAGATCAACACCTGAGCTGAGCTGAAGAGTCAGATGCTTAACCAACTGAGCCCCCCAGGTGCCCCCCAAGACCCATTTTCTGGCTCCAGGAAGCTTTTACGGCCTGCCCTGCTCCTGGTTCAAGAGGGGGGGGTATGCCTGGAATTTCCAGGGGGCCCATTTCAGTCCCCTAGAGAAGGAGGCCCCCACGGACCTTCAGTGGACGCCTGTTGACAGGCCAGGCCGTAAACTCCATGAGGACAGAACACCACCGGCCGCCTTCAGTGGTCTCCCCAGCACCAGATGAGTGCCCGGCCCCGGGGCAGCACAGACTTAACCTGCTTCCCCGCATCCTCTAGCCCAGAGGGCGTTATGGCAGCTCAAGTGATGATGACGAAGACGGCAAATCTGCCGAGAAAATACCATGGCGCATTTACAAAGACACGAGGGACCACGAGAGGTGATCAGTGTGAGGACCTTCATGGGAAGGGCTTCTGGCTGACCGGGGTCATTCAGAAGTCCGGGTCCCGTTGCCCATCGGGCTTCAGGTCCCTTGGCGGGGGTTGGGGGGTGCTGGTGACTTATCTTGCCTCCGGGCCCCCCCCACCCAGGGAGGAGTCGGCCTGGCTGCTAAGGCCAAAAACTAGGTGCTGTTTCAGAGTCTCCCACCGAAGGACCCACACCTACACCAGACACAAAATCCCTCCTGGGAGACAACAGGGGCAGCAGGTGAAGGAGGCTGGTGACCCAGAGTCCTGAGAGGAAGAAAGGGTCAGAGGTTGTGTGTGAGTCACACAGACTAGGTGACAGAATTCAGCTGGTGGGTGGCATCTGTCCACCCATGTACCAACCACTGACTACGTGCTTACTGTGTGCCAGGGACTGGGCCCAGGGCTTCATGGGTAATGTCATTAATTCTCACAGGAGATACGACAAGGTGATGTGACTCACCGGGTCACATAACTGGTAAGGGATGGAACCAGGCCCTGCACGGAGGCTGGTCTGTGCCTCCAGGCATGCTCCTCGCCGCCCCCGTCCAGTTTCAGGGCCTCACTCCCCTGGGCTCTTCCGGGTCCACAGGGATGTGGGGAGATGGGAGAGGAGGAGCCTGAGAGGGCATGTTCACAGGGAGATTATATTTCCAGGAAATGAGGGCTCAGAACAAGAAGGCCTGGCCTGAAAATGGCCGTGGGAGAGGCAAGAACATAGGATGGGAGGGAGGACGGCCTCAGAGAGTACGAAGAGAATCCCGCAAGAGGCAGGCCAGGGATGGCTGACCCCTGACGTGAGGGCTCCTCGCTCAGAGCCAGAGGCAAGATCAAGTGACCTCTTGAGGTTGCAAGACACAGAGAGACAAAGCCCGGAGCAGCTGGGGCCTGGCCCAGGTCCGGGCATGCCTGCTGACCCTGGCTGGCCGGCAGCCTTGGAAACGGCTTCCTGCTCCGGTCAGGCCCCAGGCTGGTGTAACCTTGGAGGACCTGTGACATTTCTCTTGGCCTCAGGTCCACGCCTGAGAGGGAATAGGGAGGAGAGGGGGACTCGAGATCCCTGAGCACCTTGGAGGGCCCTTCCTGATGGCACAGGGTCTGGTAGGGCTGGTCTTCAGCCAAGAGGGCCCAATGTGGAGTCGGTCCCCCTGGCTCTGGTTTTCACCTAAGGGATCGGGGAGGTCTGCGCCAGGGCCCGAGCACTCCCCACCCTCTACCGCGTCCCTCTGTCCCACCAGCTCAGCTCTCAGAACCCACATCCTCCCACATTCTCCACTCTGGCTCCCCTGAGCTTTCCTCTTCTAATTCGCAGTGGGGTGTGACCCTCCCCTTGCCCACAGTTGCCTCTGCCTAGAACGTCTCTCCCCTCAAGTCTCTGTCCGTCCAAATCTTGCCTATTCTTCAAGGTCGAGCTCAAATGCAGCTTCTTCCACAGAACCTCAAAATCCATTTAAAATGTCAGACCCAGAAACATTTGTAGGGAGCGTCCAACCAATCTGTCATTTTGCGGATGGGGAATCGGCGGTGTGGGGCCGCCGATTGGGGGAATGGTATGGCAGGGTACCCAGGTTCTGGGGTGCGGGCAGTATTGGGTTCGATTCCCAACTCCACCACTGACTAACTGTGGATCCCCCGGGCAAGCTTCCCAGCTGCACCCGCTTCCTCAACTCTCCGATGGAGTGGCGGGGGGCGGGCACTACTGTCTCCAGCCGGCCATGCAGGCTCAGTGGGGCAGTGTTGCATGAAGGGCCCAGCACAGACGTGGGTCCCTTTTCTCACCGAAAGTTCTGAGAGATGACCTGTCACCCGAACGCCTACCTTCCTGGTACACAAGCTTTGTTTCTCTCTGCCTCTGGGCATCTGCCACTTGCCACCAGCTGTTTCCAGGCTCTTTGTGTACCTGTTTTAGCTTCCCGGGGTGGATGTTGAACTCTTGGGGACAGGACTGCGCCTGCTTTGTTTCTGTGCCGGGCACTGGGACAGGCGGCGAGAGGCTCAAGATGTGGAGTGGAGCCGAACCCAGGTTTCTCCAGCGCCCCACGTCCCCATGCTCACTGCCTGCTGGCGAATGAGGTCTCCCTCCTTCATCACTTGCTCTGGGGTGGGGGATGCATGTGTGGGTGTGGGGGAGGTAGCCTTCTAGCTGATAACTCTTGATTGGCTCCCCACTGGGCTTGGAATATAGTTCAAACTCCTTCCGGTGCCCTGCCCGCATGATCTGACCCTGCCTGCTTTGCCCGCTCATTCAGTGAGTGCTCACTGTCCTCTTATCAGTTCCTCAAGGTTGAGCTCCTTCCTGCCCTAGGCTTCACCCGCTGCTGTTCCCTCTGCCCAGAATGCCCTTCCCACTCCCTGTCTAGCCGGTGTCCCTTCATCCTTCAGGCATCGGCTTTAGGCTCTGGTCAGCCCGCTGCAGGCTCCCGCAACCTCCTCGCAGTCCTACCTGCGGTAATCCTTACCAAATGCTTCGTGTCAGCCTACATACTGTCTTTCTCTCTAAACTGGAAGCCCCCTGAGGGCCAGGACCTCATCTGTGGTGCTCACTGGGGTGCCCTCCAATGCCTGCTTTGTGCGGGGGCTGGACAGAACAACTGAATGCATCAGTCTGAGGGCAGTGCTGTCAACTCCCAGCCCTGAGTGGGGAGCGTGGCCAGAATGTGGGGCTGGATGGCATCCCAGTTCCTCCTGTGTTCAGGCCTCACTGGATGGTTCCATTATGTATCTCACTGAGCTGTGACCTGCTCAAACACCCAGCCCCCACACTCGTTTTATTTTCCCATCCAGAGCCCAGGAGGAACGGTTTTTGGATTATTTCACATTTCTGGATTATCCACGAGACATCTCCCCTCTAGTGAGAAGGATCAAGAGTTTGACATTTTAAACCCTAAGCAGCTTCTCCCTGGCCTCCTTCAGATCTGCAGCTCTGCGGCTTGCAGTGAGGCTCATGGGGAATGGAAGGCCATTTTAATCTTGGCCTGGCTTCATTAGGAGGAAAATATGCTGCCAAAAAAAAAAAAAAGTTTGGTCCACTGTCTATGCCATGCAGAATTACAAAACCTACGAAATTATCAAAGCCCAATTTCTTGAACAGATGGGGAAACAGAGGCCCAGGGCCGGAGGGAGAAAAAGCATGGTCAAGGACACGGAGCATGTTGATGGCTAATTGGGGAATGGTCCTTCCCCAGGCCTTCTGATTCCCACGTGCTGCCCCTGGCCATCTTCAGGCACCGAGGGACCTGGGGTCAGGCAGAAAGGGGATAATAAGTTTCCACTGACATGACTTTAGGACCCTGAGTCACCCTGGCCTTGAATGGCCTCCTCAGCGCGGGGATGGGACTTTCCAGGAGCCCTGCCGTTCCTTCTCCAGGAAGAGGCTCTCCCAGGAGGCTGCGGTGGCAGCAGGGGTGGAGCGTGAGGGGCTCAGGCAGGCCCCTAGGCCACTTCCCCAGCACCCACCACATCCGGGGCAATTCTGTGACACCTCTGTCGCCCAAACAGTGGGATCTGATGGGCCAGTTGTGGCTGTATTTCCTGGAGCACCTTGTGCTTTGAGAAAATGACTCTTCCAACCGTGTCCCTCTCACCCATTTGGGGGCAGGGCATTTCCCCCTCTTTTATTTTCCTTTTCTGAAAACAAAATCTTGAGAATGCTAAAACTCCACCTCATGAGGACACTGTGCCTGATAAACACAGGATCAGAAAAATTTAACTGAACTCAGAAAAGCATTTGGCTGCAGGAAATATCCTGCCTGGGGATAGAGCGGCCAGGTGCAGGCTGGTCAGGCACAGCAGGACCCCAACCTCCCTTGTTCACCTCCGGATCCCCATCTCACTTGCCTCCCACCACTCTGAGCCCTGCCTCGGGTCAAAGACAGTGAAAAATAATCTTTGGGTGGGCCCCGGGAGAGTCCAGGAAAGACACTTCAGGCCATTTTGTAAAGCCCTTGCAGAGTGTGACCGAGACATAGTGACCACACCCTCAGCCTGGCCTTGGCCAGAGCACATACTGAACTAAACGCAGCTCCTAGAAAAAACTAGTGAGCCAGGCCGGGTCGGTACCCTGCGTGGGCCCAGGAGGCCAATTACCCACGCTGCTTCATTCCCCGGTCACTCGTCTCCCATGGGGCCGCGCAAATGCCCTCCTTGGCAAGAGGTCACGGGGTGAGCGTTTCCTGGGATTCAGGCAGCGCCTGCCCAGGACCCAGCACAGGCAAGGGAGATAAATATCTGACGAACCGAACCAGATGGCCAATCCAACTCAGGGTTCTCCAACCATCTCGGTAACTGAGCCTCGTTCCCCACCCGAGCATCCCATCTCTTCCTGAAAACTGTCCCAACATCTGATCCCAGGCGTCTTCCTAGGAATCCCAACTTCTTCTTAGCGGGGTCCCCGATCTTATCCTTGAATCCTTCCTGCTCATCTCCGTACCCTTCCCCTCGCCTGAGCTCTAAAGTCTTCATCCCTGCTCTCCCGCCCTGCCCCGCCGCACCTGCCCAGGCCTCTGCCCGCTCCACCCACACCCCCAGACTCACCCAGGAACAAAACCTCGAGGTCCAGTCGGCATTTCAGTTGGCACTACAGGGAGGTGACGGTGAATGTGTCCTCGGGGTGAGGTTCCGCCATGGGCCCCAGGAAGCCACTCTTGGGGCCCCCACCCAGGCCGGGATGCGCCTGCGGCATGAAGCCTGGATACCTGTAGGCGGTATCCTGCAGGGGCAGCAGCGAGTCCCTCGGCACAGGGGACAGGGTCAAGTCACTAAGGAGTGGGCAGCCATAGCCGGCAGCGGCGGCAGCGGCGGGGCCGCGGGGTGGGCCGGGCGGCCGGGCCATCTCCAGCGGCTCCTTGTCGGCCTTGGGTGTGGCCGGCGGGCTGGCCAGGTGTGGGGCACTGAGGCACGCGGCCTCCGTCCTGCCCAGGAAGTCAGCCAGCAGCCCCGTGCCCACCTTCCCTTCGTAGGGTGGGCTGCGGGCGGCTGAGCCCGGCGGGTACCAGTAAGCTGTGCCCTTGCAGCTGGGGGAGTCGTAGTGGGACTGGCCCAGCGGCAGGTCCCGGCAGCTCAGGTGGGCCTGGGCTGCAGCCGCGTGGCCCAGGCTGGCCCCCTGGAGCCCATGCTTGAGGGGCTCACAGGCAGCCAGCTTTGTCGGGGGCGGCCGCAGCTCTTCCTTGAAGCCCAGTGTGGGTGAGCAGGTGGGTGAGTACGCCTTCTGCAGACCAGCGTCAAACACCGTGGGCGGGTGGGCCAGAGGCGGGAAATGCTTGCCGTCTAGGTCAGGGGCACCCAGGCTGGGCGAGTCGCAGTGGAAGCCTTGGCCGAAGGTGCCGTCAGAAGGAGTGGACGGGTTCATGGAGTAGGGTCCCATGAAGTCACAAGGGTCTCGCTCACCCACACCGAAGGCCCTCGACTGGGAGGGCAGCGGCGACATGCTGCTGTCCCCACTGTAGTAGTCCAGGCCGAGGTCCGGGCTGTCCTGGAACAGGGGGTTGACGGGCTGTGGCTTGGGGATGAACTTGGCTTTGGCGGCCGCCCCACCCCGCTCCTTCTTAGCCGAGCAGGCCCCACCGCCCCGTCCACCCCGAGGCTGCCGGGGCCCGGTGCTCCGTTTGGATGGGTAGCCTGAGGCAGCGGCCGAGGCGGAGGACGGGAAGCCCAGGTGTGAGGCCTCGAACAGGTCCACCTTCTTCCGCCGTCCACGGCCCGGCTTGGAGCTGCTCTGGAAGAGGACGCTCTGGTTCCAGTTGTAGCCGGGGGCCGAGGACGCCTCGTTCCAGTCCATCATCAGTTTCTCCAGGCTGGACAGGCTCGACTGGCCCTCGCTGCTCGAGGCCTCGCTGTTGGCGCGCCGGAAACCGCCGCCTCCCGGCTGATTGAACTGGGTGCTGTCGGAGGACGACTCGGAGAAGGTCTCGGACACGGCCGTCTGCTGCTTCACCTTCTGTGGCGTGTAGTTGGAGATGTCCAGGATCACGTTGGGCTCGCTGACGTGGCAGTCGAAACCGGGATTGTAGAGCTGACTGAAGGCCTCTGAGGCCCAGTCCAGGCCTCCATAGCCCTGCCGGAAAGGCCACTGAGAAGCCCCCGCAAACTGCCGACAGTTTTCAGGCGAGGGCTGGAAGGAGGACGAGGAGGAGGAGGCGGCAGAGGCAGCGGAGGTGGCCGAGGCCGTGGTGCCCTTGGGTACCATGTAGCCGCCGGGAGACACGGTGCTGGCCCGGCTGTCACAGCGCAGGGGTGTGGGGGCTGACCCGGAGAAGGGGGCCCCCTCGGAGCTGTTGAAGAAGGAGGCTTTGCCAGGTGGCAGGCAGGGGCCGCCCGTGGGCGGTGGGGCGTAGCCGGCGCTGTGGGCGCTGCTAGGAGAGGCAGGCAGGCTGTTGCCGCTGCCGTAGGCGAAGCTGCAGTCCTTGCTGTTAGCACAGTCCTGGCCCGTGAAGGGCTTCGCTGGGGCGAAAACGCTCTGTCCGGCCCCATAGCCACCGTACTGAGGCGGGTAGGTGGTGGCGGGCGGGTGGGCGGTAGGCGAGCGGGCCACGGCCGACGGCGGGGGCGCCAGCTTTGGGAAGGTCTCGGCCGCCCGGCAGTCTGACGTGGCTGGAGTTATCCCGTAGCTCGCCGCCCGGCCCGGCGGGAAGGTCTGGCGGGAGGGCAGCACGGGCTGGAAGGACGGGTCCGTGCCAGCCCCGCCGCTGCCCACGGCCACGGGGCTGGCCTTGGCCCCCCGGCTGGGGAAGGTGGCCAGGCCCCGCTGGGTGGGCAGGGCGCTGGCGGGGGGCCCTGCGTAGGCGCCCGATGCCTTCCGGGACTCGGGGCGAGAGGCTGAGAGGGCGAAGTCTAGGAGGTCGGAGGAGTCGTCCGAATCGAGCAGTGAGCGGAAGTAGCCGGTGAAGAGGTTCTGGCGCTCCTGGCTGAGCTCGGTCTGGCCCGCGGGCGCGCCGGTGCCGTAGAAGCTGCCGCGGCCCGAGGCCCCGCTCTCTAGCCCACTGGAGGCAAAGGCCTGGGCCTCAGTCCCCTGGAACCCACAGTTTCGGCCAGCTTGCCCGCCTGGGTGCCCATGGTGAGGGGCCCAGCCACCACTCTTGTCCCCGGCCCACTCGGCGCCGGCCTCCCCAAAGCCTGGGCCACTAGGCACCTGCTCCGGGAACAGAGTCCCATTCTTCCGGGACCGCCTCTTGCGCTTCGGCTTCCCGGTCATGGCGTCCACCTCCCCCCGGCCCCGTTTTCGTGGGTGCCCCAATTCGGTGAGGCTGGGACCCCCGACGCCAGCAGCTGCCACCGCCACCACCTTCTTCTTCTTGCCGATGCCCTCGAAGAAGTCACTGAAGGAGCATCGGGCCGCCTTGGCTGCGTGGCCCCCACCCCGGCCACCAAAACCACCTGCTTTACCTCCCCGCCGTCGGAAGCCCTGCACCCGGTGCAGGAAGTGGGAGATGCTCTGGGTGTCCGGTGCCTGGTGTACCGACTCGGGCTCGCTGGGTGTCCAGCAGCGGGGGGGCGAGCACCGCCCAGCGCACTGGCTCTGGCGGTTCAGGAAGGCCAGCTTGGCGAGCACGTCGGAGTACTCGGCCTTACTGTCATTGGCGTCTGCTGCGTACGACGGCTGGGGGGAGGCCAGCTTCTGCTTCCGCCGCCGCCGTTTCTTCACCTCCGGCATGGCCATGGTGGCCGCGGCCACGGTGGCCGCTTCCGCCGCGACCACTGCTGGCTCCTTGGGCTTCCCCGGACCCAGCAGCAGGTTCTTCGGAGGGCGGCCGCGCTTCCGCTTAAGAATAATGGGCATCTCCCCGGGGGGGAAGACCACCACCACGTTCCGTCCATTGTTCTTCATCTTCAGCAGTGGGGTGGGCTCCGCGGACACGCGCAGGCCCAGCTCCTTGCCTTCCACGCTCAGACTGCTGCTCAAGGAGGACACCTTGTATGTGGTCTTGTTCCGCCGCCCCAGCGACACGGGTATTTTGGCCATCTTCACCACCATGCGCCGCACGCCCCGGCACTTGCCTCTGCGGGCGGGGACCACCGGAGTCTGGGAAGATTCTGGCTCCAGCTCTGGGACCGGGCCTGGGCCCGGCAGGGTAGGAGGTGGTGGAGGTGGTGGTGGCGGGGGCTCGGCCAAGGCGGCCGCCAGCCCCGTGGGCATAGGCAGGGGCAGCAGGCGGCCCTCCGGCCCGGCGTCAGCCTTGCGCCCCCGACCAGCTTTCCGCCGGCGACACAGGATCTTTGGCCTATCAGTGCGCCGCAAGGCGTACTTGGGGTGACCCTCAGGCCCGTGGGGGCCATGGGGTGAACACAAGTCCAGGCGCAAGGGCTCGCCCAGCGGGCAGGGCCCCAGCGGCTGCTGAGGCTCCAGACGGCGGCCAGGGACGTCAAGCAACTTGGGCAGGGGGTCAAGTGCCTGAGGGTCGAGCAGCTGCGACTCCAGCGAGTCAGGCAGGGTATCCAGGGCCTGTAGTGCCAGGCCTGGCAGCCCCAGAGGATCAGCAAGGGGTTGCAGAGGTGGCAGCTCCAAAGCTTCCCCGAGCGGCTCTAGTGCCTGTGGGTCCAGGAAGCGGGGCTGGGGGTCCAGGAGCTGAGGCTCTGGCTCAGGAGATGGTGGCTCAAGGGCCTGGGCCTCCAGCAGCTGGGCCTCGGGGCAAGTGAGGGAGGCCAGCTCGCTGAGGATGTCGGCGTCAGCAAGTTCCGAGTAATCAGGGCCGTCTGGCTCAGGCTCCGGGGGCAGCCCGGTGGCCGCGGCCGTGGCTCCGGGGCTGTGGCCTTGGCCAGGCTGGGGGCTGTCCCTAGGCTCCGGCTCAGGCTCATAGAGGGGGTGGCTGGGCCTCTCCGACTTGGCGTGGGGGGCAGCCCGCTCCTCGGGGCTGCGGATGCTGTTGGCCAGGCTGGGTGAGGAGAAGAAGCTGTACTGAAGGTCACCGGGGGGCGGGGCGGGGGGGCGGCTGAGTCTGAGGCCACCGCAGTCCAGGTGCACGCCGCTGTGCTGCAGGTCCTGGGAGAGCCGTGTCAGGTCCTTCATGATGTCAATCAGCCGCACCACGGGACGCAGCTTCACCCGCCCGTTGTCCCAGCGCCGTCGGGAGCTGTTGCCGTCTCCCGCGGGGGTGGGGCAGCGGGCCTGGGAGACGGGACGGGCTGCCCTCGGGGGCAGTGGATCGTCTCCCTTGGCAAGGACTGGTGGGCGCCGGGTGCTGGGGTCCCGGCGTGGGGGTGGGCGTGGGTTCTCGGAGAAGGTGTGGGCGAAGGCCTTGTCGGGTGGGCTGGCAGGGGGCCGGGTGGGAAGCAAGGGCCGTGGGGTGGGGGGGCCGCCGGGGTAGTACTTGGGCTCCCGGAGGTAGTCAGGAGAGCTGCACACGGCACTGGAAGTCACCACCAGGCCCTGGGGCTTCACACGCATCCTGACCTTGTCCTCCGCGGGCCGCCGGGCGGGGCCGGGGCTGACATGAGGGTGCGAGAAGCCGGGACCAGGACCTGCGGGGCAGGACGGGCAAGAGGGCCCTCACCAAACGCCCAAGACCTCGGCTTCCCACATCCTCAGGGAGCCCTGCCACCCCTCCTGGAAGTCTCCTCAAGCCCTGTTCCCCACTCTCTCAGCCTTTTCCCGAACCACCGCATGCACCAGGAACCCCTCAGGGGCCCCCGTTCCACTTGTCGGCCGCTCCCCCACTTCTAGACCCCGGCTACGGGCTCAGGGAGAAGAGGGTGCCTGCCTGGGTGAGGGAGGGCCATCAGCGGGCTGGGGCGACCACTCCAGATCGAACTTAAGGAGAGGGCCAGGAAATCTCACCCAGGGCATGACCTTTTCCCTCTTCCCTCCCCCCCCCCCCCCCCCCCCCCCCCCCCCCCCCCCCCCCCCCCCCCCCCCCCCCCCCCCCCCCCCCCCCCCCCCCCCCCCCCCCCCGCCTCCATTTCGGGAGAAGCCCGGCCACTTACCCTCGGCTCTGCCGCCTGGGCTGTCACACTGGAGATCTCTGTGGGCGACAAGACAGGAAACAGGGGATCTGAATTGTCAGGTGGCCACAGCCTAGCCGCACGCTGCCCACCGGCCCTGTCCCCTCCGCACACCCCCCACCCCCGCTCCTTGGTGCTCCCTCCAGGGTGCACACCCAGCTGACCTGGGAGAGGGAGGGCCCCCGTGCCTGGGGGCTCCACCAGTTGCTGGCTGTCAGCCAAGGGTGCTGTGGAGCAGCTTCGGCCTGAGCACAGGCCTCGGGGCGTGGACAGCGCCTGGAAAGGACCATCGCAGCTCAGGTTTAGTGAGCACCTACTGCGCGCCAGGCGCTGGGCTGGAAGCTGTCCAGGCATCGTTTCATCTAATTCTTCATACAAATCCTGTGAGGTAGGGGCTATTAATAACCCCATCTTGCAGATGAAGAAATGGAGGCTCAGAGATGAAGGAACAGCATTCATTCATATACTCATTACTTATGCAGTGCCTACTTTGCACAAAGACCGGGCAGATAGACAGTGATCAGATAATCATAAATGATTTAATTATTAGTGGGATAAGAGCTGTAAAGAAAAAGTGAAGAGTGCCTCAGGTCAGAGGTGTGACAATCGTACCAGGGAGTCAACAACAACAAAAGCTCACACACTTTGGGGACACTTTCTCTACCGCCAAACAGTGGGCTAATAAGCACTTTATGTGGATTATCTCATCTAAGCCCCCTGCAAACCTGAGATCAGTAGGATCACCATCCCCACCTTCACGGAGGAGGAAACCAGCCCCTGGAAGGTGGTGAGCCCCACGAAGGCAAGGATTTCTGTCTGTTCACTTCTGTGTGTATCTCCCAACACCTTGACCAGCACGTGGCCCACAAGTGTGCTTCAGGAAGTATTCATTGTTTCTTACGAATGAATGAACGAGGTGCAGAGAGCAATCAGCCCTGCCTTTTCCCAGGTGGTTCTATCTCATTCCTCTCGAGACCCAAAGGTGGGACCCAAGAAGGGTGTGCTGAGAAAGGAATGTTCTCTCCCCTCTCCCACCTTTATCAGAGAGGCCCTCTCTGAACCCCCACCGCCCCCCCACCCCATCGCACCTCTGGCCACAGTCTGGCCCCTGCTGTGAACTCTCACAGTCCTCTCTACTTCCCCTTCACACTATCTGTCACAATTGCAACCAGCTACTTGTATGACTGGCTTTTCGGCGCGTCTCCCCCGCAGAATGTGGGCCCTTCGTGGGCAGGCCCTGCGTCTGTCTTGTTTACCACTGTATCCTCTGACCCCAGGGCCTGGGCTTTGGATGCTACATAAATATTTACTGACTGACTCCCTGAGCTGGTCAGGGCAGAGCTGGGATTTAAATCCAGGCATTTCTGACTCCCAAGGGAGACTGGGGACTCAGGGCCCTGACCACGGGGACGGTCTTAAAGCTTGACCTGGGTCACATCTTAGTGTTTGGCTCTGACCTGATCTCCGGGGTCAACCCCCCCACCCCCAGCCCCGACACATGTTGACTCCCACCAGCTGCCATACCGCCCAGGGCTGTCACCCCACAGGAAGACCACGGAGCCAACTCGGGCACAGGATGGTGTGGAAAGGAACATTCTTCCACTCCCCTGTGGTGGGCAGCGCTTTGCAACCTACAAAGCACTTCCACACATGTGACCCACCGAATCTCCCCAGCAACCCGGGAAGCAGGGCTGATCCCCGTAGAGGCTGGGAGTCCTGGGTGTGGAACTTGCCTGAAGTCACATAGCTGCGAAGTGGCAAGACTCCTAATTCTGCCCCAAGCCCAAAGCCTGCTTCCCCTCCCAGCTCCTGCAGCTCTCCCTCAGCTGCTCCTGAAGGCGCTGCTCCTAGAACTGAGGTCTAATTTAAGGCTGGGAGGAACCTTAAAATCGCCAAGCCATTTGGCTTCCAAACCCTGGGCCTGGGGGAGCTGTGTAACTTTCCAGATACCCAGGCCCTCGTCCAGGGGAGTCTGACTCACAGGTCTGAAGAGACATCTGGGAACCTGCATTTTAGGTCAGCTTCCCCACGGGTACCCTGTTCTGGTGCCACCTTGTGCTCTTCCCATTTCACAGATGAGGAAACTGAGATCCAAAGAGGGAAAGGTCGTTCGCCCACGGTCACAAAACGGCACGGGGAGAGCCCTTCTGTCGCTTATCCAGACAGAACATCCCTCTGTCCACTGTCCCTTTTCACCCCTCACTGTCCTGCCTGCGCCGTCACTCAGGGTCCTGCTCTCTCCTGGGCCGGGCTGTAGACTGTGGCCGGGCTCCTCCCAGGCCAGGCTCTCTCTTCCATTGCTCTTGCAAGAAGGACTGTGGGTAACAAGCTCACGAAGGGGTGCAGACTCTGGCATCTCCAAGTCCCATTTCCAACAGTCTGGTGGACCCATGGCTCCCGAGAATCTTTGCGATGCCTCCCTTCCTGAGGGTGGGGCTCACCAAGCCTCCTGCTCCCGAGACCTCCCACTTGGGGCCCGAGGGTGTGCTCTTGGCAGAAGGGAAAACCTCCTCTCCAGTGGTTGCTTCTGTTCCACCCACCCGTGAAGACCTTTGGGCATGTCCTCCCGCCAGACCTCCCGATTCTGTCCACTGCTCTCTCTAGCAGCCTCCAGGATCTGAGGGAAGCAGCTGGCTCCCCTCCCCACCACACCCAGGCAGCCATTTTCTTGGACCCCTCCCAAGGGCACCACCTATCCCACGTCTGTGAACAAAGTCAAAAGGGTCCTTCTGTCTGACAGTCTGCTTCTGGGTCAGTGTGTCTGAGCCTGCCCACGGGGACACGGAGCGGCTGGGAGGGGGCTGGGGGCCCCAACCTGCTGTGCACAGTGCCGGGAAGCGCCAGCCCACATCCTTGAGTCCCCAGCCCCACCCTCCCCCGCTGCGGCTGTGACCACCCCACCCCTTCCCCAGCCGGCCTCCCCCTCCCCCACCCACAGCCTCCCCAGGGGAGCCAGGCTGCCAGCCCCAGCTCTCACTTCCGGCCTCATGACCCTCTCTCCAGCCGGCACACTCCTCCCCCCCACACCATTTCCCTCCCAGCCTGGATTGAAGGCCCAGGGATGTCCTCAAAGGAAAAACAGTGTATCAAAGGGGCTATTACTGCGGCTGTGAGTCCTCCCCTGTCACCCCCTGTCACCTCCCTCCGGGGCCTTTATCCCCCAGGATCCGCAGCACCCCTCTCAATCTCCTTCGGCTCCCTCCCACCCAGCCGAAGGTCTTCTCCCAACCTGACTCCAGCCCAAAAGCCTACCAAAAAGGACACTGAGGAAAATAATAACAGCAGCTGTCACTCATTTGGCATTTAAATAGAGAGGCACAGAGAGGTTAAGTGATGCCCTTGAGGACCAACAGCCAGGCTGTGGAAGCGCCCCAGAGTCTGAATTTAGGCTTGTTGAACTCCTCCGGTGCAAACTTCTTCACTGACCAGAGTCAGCTCCCTCCCCTGCAGCCTCCTCCAGCAGTCCCAACCCTCATCCCCAGTTCTAATTTTTGACTTCTAATCTACCCCCCCCAGCTTCTTCATCCCCTCCCACCTCAGTCATTCAAACGCGCTACCCTCCCTCGCCACTAGGTGTCCCCTTAGAGCCACTGATGCCCCCAAGGGGAAACAAGTCCCGCCTGGCCTCCCAGAGTCACCAGCCCCCCCCCACCGTATAGCACACCCCACCCCACCCTACCCCCAGCCACACAGAGCTCCTTTGTGCAGCCCTCGCCCACCCCCTTCCTGCCCAGAGCGGGGCACCTGGCAAGCAGGTCTTCCCTAAACCCACCCCCTGCCAGCCCCCTGCCCTGGGTGCCAGGTGTTGTGGGCACCACCGCCAGCTCTGGCTGAACCTGAGGGTCACCCTGCCGGGCAGCCCTCCCTTCCTCTCTCCGAGGTCACCCAGGGACTGTGCTTCCCGCCCTGCTCCACCCCCATCCCCTTCTGCCCTTGGCCCTTCCAGACTCCTGTCCTGGTCTTTCCTTTGGTCTCCCGGAGGACTCCCCTCCTCCAGCCCCACCAGGCCCTCCCCACAGCCTCTCACCCCCGCCCACCTCCTTCCCAAGAGCTCCTCGTTCCGCCCCCCCCTCCCCGCCCAGGTCTGAAGAACTCCTCCTCCTGGAAAGTTGCTCTGGAAAGGAAGTGACTTCAGCGATTTGGCCACAAGGCTGGGCACTGCTGAGCCCGGCTCCGCTGAAGGCCTGCCCAGCCCACCTCCAAAGCACAAATGGATCCAACACGCACACACCACCCCCAAGTGCGCGCCCAGAACCCTGAACTCGGGCTTCCCCAGTGACACGCAGAGAGATCCCATGTGCACACTCCACACCGACCGAGTGTGCCCACCTATCACGTCAGTGTGTTCAGATTCTTGGGTACACACCTCTCCAGTGTGCACTAACGCCCTGCACACACACACACCATCCAGTGTGGCCCCCACCACACTCCAGGACTCCCACACCTACCCAGGACACACTCTGAATCCTGCACACTCACCACTCCCTTGTAGTCGCCTCCAATGTCCCCCCCGGCCCAGTGCACTTATGTAACTCCCTGTGTACCTAAGGACAGAGCCCTACACACACCGGCTCGCTCACAGGGCTCACACACACCATGCCCTGTGCATTTACAGTGGGGGACACAGAGCCCTGCATCCTCCCAGGGCCACACCTCCCACCCTTACCCTCCCAGGAGGCCCCACCCCTAGACCTCAGGCCCCAGGAATGCTCTTTCGGAGGCTGGGTGGAGTCCCCAGGCAGGCTGGGCTCTGGGGAGCTTCCTGGAGGCCGCAGGCTCCGTGTGTCAGTTCAGGGAGTTGCCCCTGCAGGGCAGGGCAGCCCCACCTGGCCTCCTCGGCCTCCCCGGGGTGGGCTCATCAGGGCCCGGGGCAGGGAGGCAGGTCCTGCCCCCACCCCACCTCAAGAGGGTGACCTAGCCTACCTGAATTACCCAGGTCCTCTTGGCACCTCACCTTGGCCTCCCAGCTCTCTGCTTCCAGACTCCAGCAGACAAGGGTCCGGAGTGGGGGGTCAGCGGTACACATCAGGCACTCTGGTTTCCATCTCTGCCCTGAGTTCTGGTCACTGTCACAACCCCTTTCTCTGCCCAGTTCTCTCAGGTCAACAAGGTGCTGGGAAGAGTCCCCAGACTAGGAGGCAGGACTCCGGGGTATGGGCTGCATAATCCATGGGCCTCAGTTCCCCTTTCTGGATAATGGGGAGTTTTGAGTAAGTTAGGTTCATATATTTCGATTCTATAAAGGGTCTCTTTTTGGCCTAAGCTGGGGGGGGAGAGGATTCCTGCTAAGACTGGGAAGTCAGTCCCCCTGAACCCCACTTTCTGGGGGTGGCCCAGGCACAGACCCGGCTTCCCCGTACACTGTTACCTGAGCAGGCTGTGTAGACGAGGTCTGGCTCAGCAGGAAAGGCCGGTCTTCGCCAGTGATCCCACGGTGGGCTCTGCGGCAGCCTGAGAGTTGCCCCGAAACCGGGGCCCTCTGCACGCACTTAGCTGGGCAGGCTCTGGGGTCCAGGCCGATGGGTAGACAAGTAGGCAAGCTCCCATCTGCGGAAGCAAACACAACACCCCAGGCATAAGTGTGGACACAGGAGGAACCAGATAAAGGGACCAGGAGGCTAGCCTGGCTGGGATCCACTCTCGTAGACAATCAAATCACGTGCCACCTCATCTCACTGGGGAACTGTACGCCTATCTGTTGACACCCCAGGTGCCTGCTGGGAAGCAGGATCTTTGTACGTGTACGTAGGGACACGCATGGGAGTCAGACAATCCTTGGCTCAACCCTTAGCATTGATCTTGGGCAAGTCAGGTAACCTCTCTGATTCTCAGTTTTCTCATCTATAAAGTGGGGTGATCTTTTTTTTTTTTTTTTTTTTTTTTTTAAAGATTTTATTTATTTGACAGCGAGAAACACAGCGAGAGAGGGAACACAAGCAGAGGGAATGGTAGCGGGAGAAGCAGGCTTCCTGCCGAGCAGAGAGCCCGATGCGGGGCTCGATCCCAGGACCCTGGGATCATGACCCGAGCCGAAGGCAGACGCTTAACGACTGAGCCACCCGGGCGCCCCTAAAGTGGGGTGATCTTATGAATGGGGGAGGCATGCTTTGGGGAAACCATATACGCTAACAGCTTATTCAGAATGCAGATTGCCAGGCAGGGTCTATAGGGATGCTGGCCTTCACTCTCCCCCATCGGCAACTGGTTAGGTCTCTTGTTTTCTTTAATAACCATGGCCCTTCTCACCACCCTCCTGCTTCCTGCGCATTTGCCTGCCTCCCCGAGGTCTGTACTGGGGCCCAGAGGGGGTCTGGGAACCAGGCCTCAGAGACTGCGTACGGGTTCTGGCTGCCTGGGAATTTGTATGTGTGGCAGAGAGCGTTTCGCTGCCTGGGTAAATACACTTGTATGTGGGCTTCTGAGTCTATGCAGCCTTCTGTACATTGCTAAGTGTGTGTGTGTGTGTGTATGTGTGTGTGTCCATGTGTGTTTAAGAATGTACACGCATAGGATCCCTAGGTATGCTCAGTTATGGTGTATGTGGTTAGCCGTGTGTGTGTGTGTGTGTGTGAGAGAGAGAGAGAGAGAGAGAGAGAGAGAGAGAGGCTGATGTGTACCAGGTTCAGCATCTTCAGCTATACGTGTGGGTGTATTTATCTGGGTCTATTCAGCTTTGTGTGTGTGTCCAGCCTGTGTGTTTGCACGCCTGTGAGGCCACGGAAGTGTGTGTCGGCGTCTCTGACCCCAGCTGTGGTTGGGGTAGGAGTGTGCTTGTGTGTGCACATGCTCCGCCCGGCTCTCTGCATCTCGCTGTGTCAGGAGCTAAACTGGCTTCTGCCTGTCTCCGAGCTCTCTGGATGCATGGGGGGGGCGGGGGCGGTTTGCGGCTGATCCCTGGCTGTCCCTGCAGGTTTCCCGTCTCGAGGCCTGTGACTGCACGCACTGGTGTCACTGTGGATCAGCATTACCTCCCGCCTACCTCTGCCTGTTTCTGGGCTTTCAGGGTCATGGCTGACAGTGTGACTGGTCATGGTGCTCCCGTGGGTCAGTTCTGCTGGGGGTCACCGTGTGCCCATGCATGGGTCCGTGCGCACGTGCACTGTATGCCCTTGTCACTTGGGGCCTGCGTGTCAGTGGGTCCTTGGGCCACATCCCTGTGTCTGTGCCACAACAGCGACGTGTCGGTATCAACATGTGCGAGGGGGTCTGCCGCGGTGTGCCCGGCAGCACGGCGGTGCCTGTGTTTGTGCAGTGCCTTTGTGTACCTCCTCCGTCCACGTGTGTGCGCGCATGTGCACCGAATGCGAGAGACCCTTTGTGAAACAGTGTGTGTCTGTGTCACTGTGTTTGTGTGCCTGCTTCCCTCCTCCCTCCCTATCTCCTGCGTGCTCTCTCTCTCTCTCTCTCTCTGTAGGAGCCAGACAACTCCCCAAGCCTGGATTAGGGACAATTTATCCACAGGCAGAGAAGGAGAATTCCAACCTGCCAGAGCCTCCCTCCTCTGATCCATCCCCCGTTTCCCCGTGGTTGGGTGGGCACAGAAATGCAGCCCGGCAGCTCCCAAGCCCTCAGGGAGCCCCCACCTCTGCAGCTCCCCAGAGGCCCAGGAGGGCAGGAAAGACGGAAATCTGGGTGGCCCCAGAACCCTCCAGTGGGGGTGGACTGGCTGCCCCCCATCCAGGCCCCCAGAGCTCAGTGCATCTTGGCCCTGTTCTCCTACATATGGTGGTGGCGGTTGGAGGGGGGGGATCTGCATGGGGTCTGCCTGGCCCTGCGGGCTGGAGGGACCTCAGGAGCAGGGCTGCTCTCAGCCCCTCCACAACCTGATACTCCCCAACTGATAAACGCCAGCTTCCCCACCACCCCCTGAAATGGGAACAACTGGGGAACTTGCAACTGTGCCCGCATAGGCTGGGGGAGATGCTGGGAGTGGGGGCAGTGTGGCGGGGGGAATGCAGCGGAGGGGGGCACAAGGGGGGCTGAGCTGGGACTAAGGCTCCCTTCACGGTGCTCCAGGCGCAAGGCAGAATCACATGTTTCCCATTAGCTGCTCTGGCCTCCTTGTTCAGGGGGTGTTGGCTGGGGGAGATTTGTTCTGGTTGCAGACACCAGCCGAGACCACACAAGAGAGAGAGAGAGAAGGCAAGGGAGGGAGGGAGGGGGGGAGAGGTTGAATCCCAGAGGGAGAAGAAAAGACACAGAGACACACAGAGGGGGAGAAAGTGAGACAGAGAGACACGAGAGACAGAGACAGGCAGAGACACACAGAAGCTGTGAGAGAGCCACCCGAGAACACAAAAGCACAGAGGCAGAGCCTGGTGATGGGGAGGGGCTCACGGGCTTGGGGGGGGTGGTGGCGCAGGGAGGTGGAGACGCAGGTGGAGAGGCTGGTCAGAGGCTCAGAGTGCGAGTTAGAGACTAGGAGGGACCGAGAGGGGAGAGTAGCACGGGCCCGCGCACGGGAGGGCGACAGGGGCGAGGCGCGGGGTGCACCGGGGAGAGGCGCGGAGTGAGGGCACGGAGATGGCCCTGGCGGCGGCGCTGTGCGGGCAGGGGGAGTGGACGCTGCGAGCGGGCCGGGCGGGGGCGGCCAGCGCGCCCGGAGCCTCCCGCCTCCTGACCCTAGAGCCTCGGCGAGATAACAGGCCGAATAGTGCTGACTTGCGGTTCAGAAATCCAATATCCTCCGCGGCGCACTAATCGACTACCTGAGCTCCCGGCCCGCGCCGAGCTGCCCCGATTAATCCTGCGGCTCCGCAGCCTTAATTAGTTTAACAGTTTCAGGGGCAGAAGAGGCAAGGACGGGGTCCCCCCCACGCTTGCAGGGACGCAGACCCCCATGCCAACCCTGCCGGGTGCCCCGCCTCCCCAGTCACCCCTGCTCCTGGGCCCCTTGCCACATGGCCTGAAGAATGCTGGGTCCCTTCCTTCCGAGAAATAGTCCCAAGGGCTGGCACCTGGGGCAGAAGGGAGGTCATGGGAGACTCAGGCACCCCCCCCTCCTCTGGCCACCCACCCACCACGCTTGTCCCTGCACTTAGGGCTCTGAATGCTTCCCTGGTCCACCCTTTGGGGCCCTGCGGCCTACACCGGAGGCTCCCACCTACCGTGGGCCCCATACCACTGGGCAACATGTTGTCTTTTTAGGGTGAGAGACGAGCTCCCAAGTTACTGACAACCTCCCAACAGCATGAGAGAATCACACATGTCACTCCCAACAACAGCAGGAGAGGGACACGTGGTGACATCTCACACATCCCCAACAGTCAGAGACAGGCGTGTGGGGTGGTGACTACCCTCCTAACGGGATGAGCTAAGCACGTAACCTGTCACTTCCCCCAAAGCGTGAGATGGGCACATCTGATACCCCCTCAACAACAGGAGATGGGACACACGCTGTCACCCTCACCACGGTGTAGGGGACACGCGGCCATGCACTCGCACACCTGCTAATGGATGTGAAATGCAGAGAACCTGTCTTTCTCTCTCACACTCACACACACCCCTCACGTTCCAAGTGTGAGGGACAGTCCCTCCCCCACCTACCCCCCATGTGAGTCAGGGACACCACCTCAGCCCCTCCCCGGGAGTCCTCCCTTCAGAACACCAGATGGGCACACAACAGACGCCCCCCTCCAACTGCTTCAGACAGGTGATGACCCCCACGGCTCCCCCACCGATGTCGCCAGCCTGGGTGGTGCTGTCCTCTGCCTGCGGAGGCGTCACAGCTCACAGGGCATGAATGTCACCCCGGCACTGCCAGAGCCGGGCACAGCCGCATGTTGCCCCAGCGACAAACACCACTGGCCCCAGGAGGAGGTGGCGCACAGGGCTCTGGGTGCGACCTTGGTCCCTGGACACCAGGAGGGGAGGCGCTGTGGCCTCCCTCCTGGTAACTCCAGCTGCCTGGTGCTGGGTGGGGGGGGGGGTGCAGCGAGCGGCTTCAGGGCACACAGACAACCTGGAAACGCCACCTCCTGCGCTGCCACCCCTGCCCCATTTCTAAGCGAATGTGGTTGTTATCCAGGGAGGGGGCAGGAATGGCAGAGGGAGGACTGCTGTTGAGGGCCGAGGAGCTGTTCTCAGAGACGGCGGGGAGGCAGGCTGGGGGGTGCGGTTGTCATGCCCTCAGGCCCCAGGACTGAGAGGGGGTGTGATGACAGCTTCAGACCTGCACTGGTCCTCAGGAAGGTCCCCTCTCCAAATTCAGGCCACAGAGCCCGACAAGGAGGCCGAAGTCCAGGGGCATGACTCACCCAGGGAACAGACCCAGCCTGCTGGCCAGAGAGTGAGGGAGGCCAGGAGCCAAGGGGCCTGGGTTCAAGTCTGAGCTCCTCCCAGGCCAAGCGGAGTGACCTTGGAGCAGCAGCTTGGTCTCTATGGCTTATGGGAAGGGGAAAGGGGCAGTGGCGGGGGAGGCGCCAGAAAGAAGCCGGGGTGGAGGCCCACAAGCAGGGCCCCGGGGAAGATGGGAAGGACCCCGCGGTCTGGTCCCTGGATCCACTGCTTCCTTACGAGGAACCTCAGCTTTCTGTACCTCAGTTTCCTCAGCTGGGAAGTGGAGGATGATGTCAGCCTCACAAGACAATGTGACGTGAAGTGGGCAGGTACTCAAAAATGGGAACTTCTCACTGAGGAGGGGAAAACAGAGAGGGCGAGAGAGTTGTCCAAGCCACACAGCAAGTTAGTATCTGCAGAACTCAGCCTCTAGCTCCGGGTTTCCCACCTGAACTGCTTGGAGATCAGTAATGAGCTGGGGGAGCGGGGAGTAAAGGGAGGATGTTGGGGTGCTATCGGTTATAGAGCTGCCTCACTCTCCCCTGAAGACCGAGGGAACTGAATGGGAGTCTGCCATGCATCCCGACCTTTACCCCAAACCCCACTTGGCTCATCTTCAAACTCGGGACCAGAGGACCAGCTCTGAGGGAGGGAGGCAGCCCACAACCCAGCCCCCCATGACCAGCGTCCGTATCTGGTGCTTAGAAGGTTTGGGGTATCTGGGACGTCAGTGTCCAGAGCCCGCTCATCATACAAGAGTCCAGAGAGGGACAGGCCTAGCCTGAGGTCACACAGCATGACAGCAGCAGAGCCCAGAGCTGTGGCCAGGGACAGTCTCAGAGCAGAGTCCCTCTAGCCCCTGGGGATGGCTGGAGCTGGGGAGCCCTGGGGGACTGAGCGAAACGTGGCGACAGATGGCCTGCCGAGGCAGCGGCGATCTGGGCGGCTGGCAGGCATGCTCGCTCCCGCGCAGGGAAGCGGCTAATTTTAGCTGAGGCCTCGATGCCAGCTTTGTTCCCCCCACCCACCCACCGAGGGGGCCCAGCATGCCTTGCGTGCAACCCGCCTCCCCCAGGCACCCCTACTCCCTTGCCTGGCCCCTTGGTGAGTAGTGCCCAGACCCCAGGGTCCTAGAACTGTCTGCCTGACCAGGTCTCATCACACGCAGGGGCAAGGGCTAGGCCCTGGAGACCTGGCACCCCCACCCCAGGGCCTGTTTCCCATGACTCCAAGTTCATTCCTTGAAGAGCAGCAGCAGGGAGGAGGGCTAGATAGAGGCCATTACCCAGACTGGAAGGGAGGTCCTGACAGCGGGGTCTGGTACTCCTGGGGGTGGGGGGGAGGCGGGGCACTGTCCCCCACTCCATACTTAAGGGACCAGACTCACATTCTACCCCTGCCCTAGACTCTTCTGTGCCAGAGTCCCCCTGGTGTTGGTGAGCAAGGGGGCAGCAGCCCCTCTACCCCTTCCCTGTTCTGCATAACTTTAACTCTATTCCAGGAAGTCAAAGTACTTTAAAGAAGTCAGAGATGGAGCAAGGGTAGTACCCTTGTGCCACTGGGGGAAACTGAGGCATGGCCGGAGACAGCCATCAATGTAGCAGGGGAGGAGACCAAGCCCAAGGATCTGTGAGACCTAGATATGCTCTTCTTTGAGTTCTTAGAGTGAGGGGGCTTCTTGGGCCAGCTCAGCCCCTGAACTACCCTCTGCTGACCTGGGCTGGTAGAAGGTAGTCTAGATGGTTGGAATCTGTGCTCTAAAACCCCGGAAAGGGAGGGCTGGCACTCTTGGCTTCTGGCACCCCATCTCCTGTAGGTTCTCTGACCTTAGAACCTCCCCTCCCCAACTCAGATTCAACTCCAGGTGCCCAATGGGGTGCCAGCACATCTGGCCCCTATCTGAAAAGGGAAGCCTTGGGGGAGACTCTGAAGGGCCCCCATCCCTGCTCCAAACCCGGGGCCACGAGGAAATCACCAAATGGAAAATAGAGGAAGACAACTTGAAAGAAACCTATGTATTTAAAGAGTCAGAAGAGAAAGAGAGGGAGGGCAAAAGGAAGGCAAGGAATCTGATTCAGGAAGAGAGAGACAGAGGAAGAGTGTGAGGGGCAAGGGACACAGGGCAGAATGAGGCTTAAAGAGAAGGAGATGGGAAGGGAGGGGATGAGAGAGAGAGAAGGAGGGAGAGGGAGAGAGGATAGGATGCTGGAGAAAGGAACACAGCAAAAGAGACTCAGAAAAGAGGGACAGAGGAGGAAGAAAAAGACAAAGACAGAGAGAACGGCAGGATGAGGCAGAGACAAAGACAGAGAGAGAGAGAGAAAGATCCACACAGAGGGGAAGAGATGGAGAAGGAGCCTGCCACAGACAGGGCAAGGCACAGAGAACTAAGGACACCACAGGGAGCTGGAGACAGACAGGGATTGACACACCCAGAGACCAACAGAGACAGTCTGAGAGGGTGAGACACACTCAGAGAATGGGGCGGGAGGAAGGGGGAGACACGAAGTGATAGAGCGTGTGGGAGGGGGTGGG
>CM053606.1:17186981-17202456 GCA_028646535.1 Procyon lotor
TTCCCAGAGGCCCCTCGGCCCACACCCCTCCCCCCCAGGCTCTGGAATCTCGGGGGTCAGGGCTGAGGGACAGCCCCGCCCCCTGCTCCCCTCGGGCTCAGGAATTCCACCAGCCAAGGGGGGGGGGGCAGCTGCTTCGGCCTCAGTCCAAGTTGGCTCCCACTGGACCGGGAACTGCAGCTCCTCCTAGGGGCCCCCCACCCCCACCCAAGCCCCTGGGCTGGCCCCCAGCCCCCTCCCCTCCCCCTCCCTGGCTGGCACCGTGAGTGCCAGGCGCTGGCAGAAAACAAACCCGCCGGGGTGGGTTTGCAGGGAGCGGGGTAACCTTGACACAGTTGCGGCAGTCGCTAATGGCAGACACACACTCCGCCTGTTCTGGGGGGACTGTTGCCGTTGCTAGGAAACCGGCAGCCGCGTGAATGGAAATGGGTCAGTAAACCTGGGGAGAGATAGTGTGACACTCGAACCACTGCAGCTGCTCCAGCCCACACCGAAATCCCTCCTCTTCAATATTTATCACTCCCGCCTGGGCCCTCAGCTCCTGCCAGACCCTGCAACCAGCCTGGCCCTCAGGCCCCCCCAAGGCTCGACAAGGGGGAGAGGGAGGAGAGAAGAGATGGGGGGTTGCTTATCCGCTCCTTGGGGGGGGCCCCCCCAGGCGGGATGGAACTGGTTCTGGAGGAGATTGAACAGGAAACAGAGTCTAATCCTGTGGCGGGGAAGGGGTTAAAAGGTCAATTCACGCCTGTTCCTGACTTAGGCACCGTGGTAAAATTACTGCAAGTGTGAGCAGGCTAGCAACCGCCTGCTTGCCTACCTGCGGAGGCACTGATTAAGACAGGAGACCTCCCTCCCCGAAGCGGTGGAGGGGGAAGAGGCACCCAAAACACGGCCAGGATTCGCTCGCAGCTTGAAAACACCTTCCCTTACAGCCAGGCAATCTCCCCACTGTAGCCTAAGCTTTCTAACAGCCAGAACCGATGCCTCTAGTACAATCTGATAAGCACCCCAAATGGACACAGGCTGCCTATTGCCGTACAATAAATACTGTCCTGTGCACACACGCCCCTCCAACAGCCAGACGCTCGCTGTTCAGGAAACCTTGACAACAGCCCTACACGAACCCCCCCCCCCCAACAGGACAACTGCGATTTAGAATAGCGCAGTTCAGCTCAACACCTACAAACACGCCGACAGACCTAAGCACAGGCAAAACTACTGTGGCAGATTGTGCCCAATCTTCCCAGTCAGGCTGGAGCCTCCCCAAACCGCCTGCCCTAACCCAAAGCCTGGCTTCTCCGGTTCGTCTACGTTTCTTTCTCTCTCTTTCTCTCCCGTTGCCAGCTTTCTTGTCTTGTACACATCCCCCCCAACCCCCCCATGCTACCCCTGGGATCGCTTTTCTGGCCACACCATCCCACAAGCTAGCTGCCCCAGTACTGCACGCCGCCCGCCGCCCCCCACCCCATCCCTGGAGGCTGACTGGTCACTGACACACACATTCCCTTCCCCTAGAAGCAAGCAGTCTCACAGCCCCGGGGTGACAAGAGCTCTTGTTCTTCGGCCTTTCTACTGACAAGAGGGACCCTGGGAATCGGCAGCACCACTCACTTGGGTGATGTGCCCCCTCCGCCCACCACAATCTCGGCCAGTGTCCCTGCATGGTGTGTCTGGGGAAGGGAGGCTCTCCAGTCTTCTGGAGGTGGGGATACCTCCACAGGAATCTCCCATCTGACTCGGTTCTGTGTGCTCCTATCTCCTAGGATACATCAGTCAACACAGTCTCGGAGCCTGTCAGAGCTGGAAGGGGCCTCAGGGAGTCACTAATCCAGCCCCCCCCACTATGCAGGAGGAAACCAGGGCCCAGAGAGGGGAGGCGGCTGCCCAAAGTCACACAGCCCCACTGTGGCTTCCAGCCCCTTTCTCTTCCGCAGTCCCTCACTGAGAGCTCTCTAAGGGTTGGAGAGAAACCGAGGGGGTACAGGCAGCCCCAGAGGGCTTCCCTGAGGCAGAGGGAGGTGGGGCTGGATTCAATGGGAGAGGGAGTCTATATAGTCCTAGAGGTGAGTTTATGAGAACTGCCCAGCCGTGCATTCAGAGACAGGCACCTGGCAGCCCAGGAAATCTGCGCCACATAAATTTGCTCGAATCTGGCCTATGCCAAAATGATTTGGTGGACACTCATCCCCACCCCACCTCCTATCCCAGGCTCCCTCCGCCCACCCCCCGACCAAGTTGCGACCCAAACCAGCCCCCAGACCAAAGGTAAAGGAAGACGGATCTGTTCTCCATACCTAGCCTTCAAGGTCCATTCTAAGGAATTTCTGCCTTTTATTATTTAAATAAATCTCTGCCAGGAAGTCTCTGGGTTGCCGGAGAAAGAGGTGTCCTGCGAAGTAGCTTTTCCGTCAACTCCATTTTGCAGAAAAGCAAATTGAGGCTCACAGAGGCGGGGCAGTTTGCTCAAGTTCACACAGACAACAAATGGAGCCTTGAGTTCCTTCCAGTACATAAGGAAGGCCAATCCAACAGGAAACAGGGAGAACTGGAGGGGGGGCCTGGAGGGGAGGGAAGGGTGGGAGTTGACACAGGCCCAGGCCCAGGCCCAGGCCCAACATCCTGGGCTGAGGGGGGAGCCAACAGGGATCTGAATTTGAATCTGGATATCTGGCCTCCACCCGCACCCACTCTAGCAGAGGTGGAGTGAAAGGTCAGCACGGAGATGGGAGGGAGCGGAAAGAAGAATTCCACTAGCCTCTCAGCCTGCCTAGGCCATGCCCTAGGGAGCCAGGCCAGGGGCTGCCCCAGCTCCCCCCAGCCCAGAGCTCCTTGCCAGGCCCCACCCCCACCCCTTAGGAACAGCAGGGGTATTGTTGAGACCAGGCCCCCTCTGTTGGCCTCAGTTTCTCCATCTGTACTAAGAGCTAACCTCACAGGAAGGACTTCCAAGGGCCCTTCCAGTTTTAACAGAGTTTAGGGACCAGCCCTAGTTTTCAGTTCCCAACACACACTTAGAGGTCGCCTCCCTAGTCTGGAGATGGCTGAGAACAACGTTAACTATGTGCTCAATGAATAAATGAACACTTAATGAAACGGACATCTTTCCATCCTCCTCAGCCCTTCCGAGAGCCACTACTTACCTTGGGAAACCGAATTTCGCAGAGCTGTTGGAGGGGAAGGGGATTCAAATACTTCAGGGCTCTGAATGAGGCTGTGCGTTACACAGGTACCTTTTATTTCCTGTCCTCACTCTGTACAGACACTATAGTAAATTTGCTTTAAATATTGCACAACTTCAAGCTCCACAACAAGGCCACGGCCCACCTACTATTATCTAGTTTTTCAATGAGCAAAGGGACTAAGGAGTGAAGGGACTAGCTCAAGGTCACACCGCCAGTGACAGAGGAGGGACTGGAACTGTACCTATCTCCACTGCTTCTGTTGAACATGGTGAGGGTGTGTGCTGGGCCGGGGAAAGAAATGGAAGTTGAATGGGGACCCTCGGCAGAGGGAAAGGTAGCTCACCCCAGGCGAGGGCGGCGCCCGGGTTGCCAAACGGTGCAACAGTTTGCAGAGGCCAAATGGTATTGGAACTAGCAAAGTGTGGGAAAGCATCCCTCCCCCTCCCCCACAAAGGGCAAGGTAGACCTCCCTCTCTCCCTCCCCCTACCCACAGTGCCAAGAGTGAGCCCTGAG
Organism: Procyon lotor; assembly: GCA_028646535.1. NCBI lineage: Eukaryota > Metazoa > Chordata > Mammalia > Carnivora > Procyonidae > Procyon > Procyon lotor. The sequence goes on from CM053606.1 coordinate 17,190,678, forward strand.
AGGTCACTTACCTACTCCCCTGGATCTCAGGGTTCCTGTAAAAGGAACCCCTCCCTCCCGGGAGCCCTTTTCTGAACTTCAGGACCTGCAAGGTGCAGAGCCGCCCCCAAAGAAAGCTGCCGCCAACGTCCAGAAAACTGTCCAGGATTTTTCCGGCACGTCCGCCCCCCCACCGGCTCCGCGGTTGCCGGGGGTGAGGGCTGTGGGGTTGGGGGGGTTGTTGAGAGAGGACTGCCTCGCCTCCCTCCTAGAAGCCCTGGGGCACCTCTTGCTCAAGCAGGGAGGCTCTGGTCCGCAAGTCCAGCCGTTCTCCGGCCCGAACGGTCCGCCTCCGAGTTTTCCCGCCGCCGCCGCCGCCTCTCAGGCTACCTGGCAGGCCTGCGCTGCCCCCTGATCCCTGCCACCCCCCCTCCCAGATGAAGCCGCGGAGCTTCTGACTCCTGGAGGAGGTGACGGGCCGAGAGGGAAACCAGGCGGCTGGGGGAGGGGCGTTGCCTGCACCTGGCCCCTCTCCGCCGCCCAGGCCGGGAGGGGCGGGACTGGACCCCCGCCAGACCCGAAACGAGCGGCGGGGGGAGGGGAGGTGTGCAGCCCTCCACTCCCGCGGCCTGGGGGCGGGTAAGGAGATCTCCCCCCCCACAGCCCTCGCGGCGGAGGCGCCCCCTAGGGTCGGGCTACGAGGCGCCCCTTCCCGAGCCGCGCGCTCAGCCCGCTCCCCCGGCCGGCCGCGCTCTCCAGCTGCAGGAAATTCCAGAAGCTCTCCATCATCCCGGCGCAGCGCGCAGCCCGGGCTGCCAAGGCTCCCCGAAGGAGAGCCACATGCCGGCCGGCCGCGCGGCCCGCCCTCGCCCCCCCATCCCCCCCAACCCGGCGAGGCAGCCACGTCGGGCCGGGCGGGGGCCCGGCCGGCCACCCCTTCCCGCGCCCCGGGCCCGGCGGAATGCGTGGCAGCCCCGGCCGGGGGCTATTTTGAGCGGGAGGGGAGCGGCCCAGCCTCGGTGTTTTCGGCTTTTTCCTGGCCCCCGGCCCGCCCTCCGCCAGCCCGGGCCCTCGGCTGCCCGCGGAGTAGGAGGGGGGGTCACGTGGCGGGGAGAAGGGGAGGGCCGCCGCGATCCGGCTCGGGCTCCGGCCCCGGCCCCGGCCCCGGCCCGGGAGGCGCCCGGCGGCAGTCGGGACCTGCGCTCTCGGCCGGGGCAGAGCGGCAGGATTATTAATAGCGCGCCTGGCTCGGGCGGCGGCTCCCGGGCGCCCGCTACCTGTACGCCCCTCCTCGGAGGAGCACAGACGGCCTGGGCACTCCCTCCCCAGCGGCGGACTCAGGCCTCACTGGATAGCGGCACTGTGCATCAGTGGCCAATCACCGGCCTCGATTTCCTTACCTGTAAATTGGGGATGTGCCACCTGGCTTTATATGGTGGGTACCAAATAAGGGTTTTGTTTGCTGTGTGCCTCTCTTTGGGCAAAACGCCTTCTCTTATGGGAGCCTCAGGTTTCCCATTTATAAAATGAGGGGGTCCGAGAGAACTCTTTCCAGGACAAGGATCCCTTACATGTGAATAATGCATTTTCACTTACAACCCAGTTGAACTTGTCAATTACCAATAGTAAGAGCCAACACTGAGCACTTGCCCTGCTTGCGGTAACTCACTTGATGGTAAGGTCCCCATAAAGTAGGTAACATCCCCTTTTTGCTGATGAAGAAACTGAGGCCCAGGAAGGTTAAGTGACCTACCAAAGGTCCAATGGCAGGGGCCAGAATCAGATAAACTTCGGCTCCGAGTCTGAGTTAACTACTGAACTACAGTGCCCTGAGACAAGCAGGACAAACACTGCCCCTTCTTAGAGTGGAGGAAACTGAGGCTCAAACTCATTTCCCGAAGTTGCCTTTTGCCAGGTAGTGGCAGAGGTGAGCATCTAACACAGATCTTCCAATTCCTAGTCTAATATCCCACTGCAGCCCTCCGAATCTACTCAGCTTCTGCCCTGGGACAGCTAGCAGGGTTCCCAGAATGGAGTCCTAGAAATGAGCACACAGGCACTATCCCCATGGCCGCAAAGCTATGTCCAGGGCCCTGGGAATCACCCTTTGTTCCCAAGGGACTGACCCAGGCTTCTGGGTCCAGAGGGTTCACCAAACTCATAGACTTAGCCTAGCCTCAGAGCCATGGAGGTGGAGGACCTGGGGATCAGGGCAGATGGCACGGAGGGGGTAACAGCCTGGGACAGGGCATGGAGTTGCTTCCTGCCCCCCCAACCTCCAGCAAGGAAGCACAAAGGCTGGCAGGCCCCCCACTCCGCCCCGGAAACCTGGCAGTTTATTTCTGTCTCTGGGCCCCCTGTTTCCACAGAGCCAGTCCAGGAAGGCTGGCAGCAGCTGGCTAGGAGGGGTGGAGCTCCTGCTCCCTCAAGGGTCCAGCTGCTCCCCTGCCCCACCCCCACCTGCCAGGCCAGACCAGACTCCACATTCAGAGGTGACACTGGGATGAGGGAGGGAAGAGCTGGAGGCCACTTGGTCAGGACTACAAAGGAGGGACCCCCTCCAACTCCCAACCCAGACCCAAAAGATGTTCTCCCCAGGACCACCCAACACCCAGTTCTAGCTGCTAAGAGTATAACCTCTGGCATGTCCAACTCTATTTACTCCAGATCATTCTGACTGATGGTTTCTCTGAATCCTGGTCCTGAAAAAATGCCTGTTTCTAAACCTGTGCTGCCCAACATGGTAGAAATTAACTACTGAGCACTGGGAATGTGGCTAATTGGAGTTAAGATGTGCTGTAAGCATAGAATATGCATCAGATTTTGAAGTCTGAAATATGAAAAAAAAAAGTAAGATATCTCAATACTTTAAATAATGATTATCGTGTTAAAGTGGTAATATTTTGGATATACTGGGTTACATGAGCTACATTATTAACATCAATTCACTTCTTTTTACTTTAATGTGGCCACTAGAAAATTTAGATTACGTACATGGCTCCCATTACATTTCTATTGGACAGTGTTGTTCTAGATCATATGGTGCTTTGGCTCAGGGCCAAGACTTTGCCTGCTCTAGATCAATATCTGTGTGGCTTTAGCTCACCCACTTCCCTATATTCAGACCACAACCTTATGTGTTGGTCTAAATCTCACCACCCCACACCACTCCACCCCAGCTTTCTGTGAATCTAGGCTCCGCCAGACATTATGGCTCAGTCTGTTTTAAACCACTCTCTATTACTAATTTCTTGTTCACCAATTCCTAATACCTAGATCCCAGCAAGACCATAGATCGCGACCATCCTTCATGTTAACAAGCATGACAGTCCGACACCACAATCTTATTTGTTTAGATCTTTGTCTAGTAAGATTTAAGACCGAGACACCCTTAGGAAGATGGGGTTCTAGAGTAAGGGTTGGCAAACTATGGCCCGAGAGCCAAACCCAACCTGCTGTCTGTTTTTATAATTCAAGTCTGATGGGAACCCAGCCATATCATCCATTTATGCATTGTCTGTGACTGCTTTCAAGGTACAATAGCAGAGTGGAGTACTCATGACTAAGACCCAATGGTCTATAAAGCTTAAAAATTTTTTTTTTTTTAACTATCTGACTCTTTACAGAAGGTTTGCCATCCTCTGTTCTAAATGACCAACAAATCCAACCCACCAGAAATCTAGATTCCAACCTAAGACTATGGTCTAGTCTGATCCAGACCCCCTCCTCCTTAGAGGGTACTGCTGACTGAGGTCTAAACCAGAGCCTAACGTGCTGTCTGAATTCCAGGTTCCATTCTGATCTCAGGAGATGGCCCTGGTTACTCTTTTCTGGGATGGAAAGGGTGTCTCCACTTTTGAACTGCCCTAGAGGGATCAAAGCCCATTTGGGCATGGGGAGGGAGGTAGATTCCAGAGACAGCACTGGAGGCTAGGTCCAGGAGTCAGCAGTAAGGCGGCAGAGCAGAATCTCACCTAGAAGACTGAAGAGCCCCACGCCCTACTTCTTCCCAGCTGGCTCCTGGGCGGACCACTTAGCTCGGGGTCATGTGGGATGGATACCAACCCCCTGGCAGCCAGGCCAGGGGGCTTCAGACGGAGTCTTCATCTCTAGCCCCATACCTCCAACCACCTGCTGCCTATCACCTCAGGACTGAATGGCACCACTATGCCCTTTTCCACAGCTTTCTTTGCAAGTTCTCTCACATCTGCCCCCTCCTTCCATCCTTGATTTAGGATGGAAGCCTAAATTTTAGTGGTGAAGATCTTGGGTTCTCCTGCTGACAGACCCAGGCTTCAACTCCAGCTTTGACTTGGGGAGAGTCACTCTACCTCTCTAGGCTTCCTCAGTTTCCCCATCTGTAAAACAGAATAATAATAATCGTACCTACCTACCTCACAGGGTTGTTGAATGGACTTAACAAGATCATGACATATATCGCTTTGCCCAGCCCCTGGCCCGTAATAAGCATTTAATGCTAGTTGCTATTTTTATTACTATTGATCATCTAGTTTGGTTCCATGGATGGACTTTGGCAGGTCTGTGAACCTCACAGAATTTTAACCAAAAATTTTTTTTATTTTTCTGAAGAGAAGGCCCATCATCTTCTCAAAATGGATCCTTAGCTCAAATGGAAAAAAGGGGCCTTTGGTTCAATCCAAATGGGGAAACGGGCACACAGATGGGAAAGGACTAGCTGAGGGCTCCTCAGAAAGTGTGAGGCAGACCTCAGAAGGCTATTGGTTAGGAACTTGTCTCCCAGGCTCCTCTTCCCAGTAGTCCAAGCTGTCTCTCCGATCTGACCGTGCCATGTCTCACCCACTCAGCTATGATGGTCCCCCAGTGGGCTCCTCACCTCCAAAATGCCTCCACTAAGCCTCCTCCACCTTGTGCCACATTCGGCTTCCTCAGTCTCCTCATGACACAGTGTCCCTGCTCCCAGATCTGTAATGGCTCCCTACTGCTGCCGAGGTCTTTTGCCTGGCACTCAAGAACCTCCACAGCTCGCCCTGACCCCCATCCCCCAACCTCCCCCTCACTGTGGCCTCTTGTCTGGTCAGTGGAGCTGAGTTCTTCCTCACCTCCCCCTCCCCACGGTCTCTATACCACCCACACGCTCACTCAGTTCTGCACAGCTTCTGCCCCTTTGCTCAATCACACAGTGTCTCAGGCCCAGCCGGCTGCCCCCGCTCTGCCCTCAGGGTTGCCCCTGGGTCCAGCCGCTCTCTGAACTCACCCTGATCAGGCCACGCTGGGGTATGCTGACCACAGCGCGGGCTCCGGGAAGCAGGCCTCTCTGCCCCTGCTCTCTAGCTCGGCTCCATCCCTGGACGCGGACCCACCTCAGCCACTGCTATATCCTCCCCCCCCCCACCCTCTTGTCACTGGGAGTCAGCACTGTCCTCAGAGTTATGACTCCTGGGTCCCATTCTTCTCTTTGACCTCAAGGTCCTCATCTATAAAATGGGGACAGCAATACCTATGCCTTGAGTGATTCTCCTGAAGGAAAAATGCCTTATGGACTGGAAGGTACTTTTTCTATCAAAACCTGCTACACTAACAATACGAACGATAATCTCCATTTATAAGTTTATTTAAAACTACAATCACCCCATAACCCTGGGCCTCCCCAAGCCCTTTCCCGGTTTCATTTTTCTCCTTGGCACTTAGCAACATCTCACACACCACGCGTTTTACTTCGTTTTGGGTTAACTGTTTCACCTTTAGTCAGCTCCTTGAGGGCAGGGATTTTTATCTACTTTGTTCTCTGCTGTGCGCCCTAGAAAAGTATCTCACACTATGTGCACTTGGTAGTTGAGGAACGAATGAATGGAGCGCTCCCTGTGCGCCAGGCACTGTGCAAACCACTTCTCACGGGTCATTCCATCTTAGATGGGCACTTTCATGACTCCTCATTTTGAAAATGAGACCTCAAGTGACTTGCTCTGATCACACAGTAGGAAGCAAGCCGGCTAGGATTTGACTCCAGAGCCTGCCCTCATGATCACTCTGCTCTATTTCCTGTTCAGATGGGGGGTTATTTCTATTTCTCTATTAGCTAAGCCTCTTGGATCTGTCATCCTCCCTATATCCTTGGGGTTGTCTCTCTCCCTCTGCCCGAGGCCACCAGTCCTCCCAACCTGGGCTCTGACCTCTCTTAGCCATACCTCTGCTTCTCAGCCCTAAGCCAAGCTGCTCATTCTCACCTCAGGGCCTTTGCTGATACAGTGTGCTCCACCTGGACGGAGCTGGCTCCCCATCTCTGTCCACTGTGCCCATTTCTCGAGACCCACCTCTTCTGGTCTTCACTTGCTCCCTTCCCTGAGCTCATACCTTGTTTGTTGCTGGGAAAAACCACTGGGGGAGCATATGCCGACTTCATCCATTCCCTCATTGTTTCCTGGATTTGGAGGCCTCGCTCACTTCTGTCTCTCTCCTGGCGAGGTCTCTCCCTCCTTCCTCTGCTGGATCACTGCCCGCACCCTACACCATCTCTTAAGCAGGTTTACAGCTTTGTGATTAAGAGCCCGGCTGCTGAGTCTCTTGGTCTCCAGCTCTAGCCCTTACTAGCTGTGTTTCTCTGGGCAGGTCACTACGCCTCTGTGAACCTGCTTCCTGTCTGCAAAATGGGGACAATACAGGTACCCGCCTCAGGAGCTAATGTGCCTGGCACATAGTAAGCACTCAATAATAAGTCATCGTGGGGGCATCTGGGTGGCTCAGCAGGTTAAAAGCCTCTGCCTTTGGCTCAGGTTGTGATCTCAGGGTCCTGGGATTGAGCCCCCCATCGGGCTCTCTGTGGGCTCTCTCTTAAATCTTAAAGACTTTATTCATTTATTGGAGAGAAAGAGATCACAAGTAGGCAGAGAGGCAGGCGGAGGGAGAGGGGGAAGCAGGCTCCCTGCTGAGCAGAGAGCCTGATGCGGGGCTTGATCCCAGAACCCTGAGATCATGACCTGAGCCAAAGGCAGAGGCTGAACCCACTGAGCCACCCAGGTGCCCCAAATAAAATCTTTTTTTCCCCAATAAAATCTTTTTTTAAAAAAAATCAGCCTGTTATTACTTCTATAGCATTTGATTGTATCGCTCATCCCCGTTCTAAATGCCTCCGCCTCCTCCCTGAACAGCTGCCCCAATATAATGAGGATAATGGTAAGATTGCTACCATGTAGTGACCGCTTATTATTTGCAGTGAGTAGCAATGTGTTCGGCACCTAGCAGGTGCTCAGTATTGCTTACTGAATTAATGAATTAACTAGTTTAATACAACACCCAATGGGGGGGGGGCACTATTATAATACCCATTTTACAGACAAGGGAGATCGAGGCCCAGAGAGGGTAAGCGACTCAGCATGTCTGGGATTTAAACCCAAGCGGCCTGACTCCAAAGGTGAGACTCTCATGGCCTTTCCCATCCTCACTGTTCCTGTCCTGATCTGCTCCAAGGGCAGCCCCGGGGGTGGGACCCTTTCCTTCTCCAGAGGTGGGACCCAAGCATCTAGATGGATGTTCACCAAGCCCCCGCTCCTGAGCTTGAACCCTTCACACTTTATCTCACATGAGCTTCATCAAATCCTAGTCAGTGCCATGCTTACTTCCCCTGGACAAATGGGGAAACTGAGGCTCAGAAAGGAGTCCAGTAACTAAGGTTACATGGGTTCAAAGCTCAAAACTCTTTTCCTCTGCATCACGTTTTGTGATGTTTTTCTCCTGTTGTCTTATACAACCGCTGGTAACTGTTCAGACACACCGCCCTAGTCTTTCCAGTTGGAAGGCAAGCTCTCTGAGGGTGCAGTCTAAGGCTCACCTTCACTGTCCTTCCCCCACCCCCACCCCAGCCAGCCAGGTGATCCGGCCCCACGGGCCCGTTAGCTGCTCTGCACCGCCCAGCCAGGCCCACCCTGACACTCTGACCCCTTCCCCCTACGGAACAGCAGACCGGAACAGCAGACCAGGGGTTGGTGAGGGTGTGGCTGGATCTCCCTTTCAACTTAGGCTCGAGGCTCCCCTGAGATGCCCCATCTCCAAGGAATTCAGGGCTCCTCTTCCCCACCTACAGCATGGAAGGACACATGGTAGCTCATAACAAGGACTCTGGATCCCAGTGTTCCAAGTTCAAAGGCTGTCCACCAGGTACCAGCAGCAGGACCTTGGGGAAGTTACTTAACCTTTCTAACCCTCAGTTTTCTGATATGCAAGATAAAGATGATAATAACAGGGCTACTAGGTGATTAAATGAGCATCTATTTATAAAGCTAGAAGAGTGCCTGGAATATGGTAAGTGCTATGTAAGTGTTTATTAAATAAAAGCGTTCCACCTAGCCACAGAAGGGTCCCCCAGGTAGGGTACAGTGCGAGTGGCAAAGCCAAACCCAGTTCCAAAGAGACAACTGAAGACACCCAGGGAAACGGAAGCAAGTGGCCGAGCCCTCATACCTCAAAAAGCCCCTTGTGGCAAGGACCCACTCCTCCTCTCCCCACAGCCTCCAAAGCCAGAGGAACCCTAGTTCCTGATCCTAATACCCCCTGCCCTAATCCCCAAGCCACTTCCCTTCCCCTCCCTCCAACTGTTAACTCTATGCAGCCAGGTGGATTACAGCCAGAATCCAGGCCCTGCTTCTCTTAGTTGCTGTGTGACCTTGGGCAAGTCACTTAGCCTTTCTGAGCCTGACTTCCTCATCTCTACAGGGATCATCCTCCCTTAGATGGTCCATCCTAGAGATTAACCAGTAATCAAAAACATGCCAAGGATGTGTCCACAGGTAGGCAGACACGCTAGCGTCCTATAGGCCTGACCACACCGATGGGTGTGCTGTCTGGGCACTGGTGTGGGCAAGGGGGCTGCCGTTAGAGAGGCAGATCCCCTCTTTGAAAGTTTCCCTGACCAGTCCCCAAGTACAGCATGGGTTGCAAGCCAAGCTCCCTATCCTTTAAACCACCACCCTATGACATTAAAATCTATTTGCTGGGGGGGCAGGGGTTGAGGGGTGGGAGGGAGGCAGGGGCCTTGTGCCAGGCCTCTCTTCACCAAGTTATGGCACAGGGAGCCCCGAAGCTATACTGGGGAGAGAGGAGGGAGGAGTAGGAGGGACTGCAAATGAGGGAGGGAGGGGAGGACCCTTTGGAGGATAGCCAGGGAGAGTAGAGAAGACCCCTGGGTTGAGAAGGGCAAAGGGGAACAGGGACAGGCCCCCAGGGCTCTCCCTCTCCCCCATGGCTAACTCAGCAGTCACCTGGCCTGGCGCCTTCCACCCCTCCGAAAAGGAAGAGGAGCCAGAGGCAGCAAGTTAGGATAGACGATTACCCGCCGTTAATTAATTAAAATAAACAGCAAATTAAATACAGCAAAATTAAAATAGCACAGGAAATTAATTCTCTACCAGCCCCACCTCACAGGTGAGATGCTTAAAGGGCCCCTTGCAGCTAGGATCCAGGGCAGCTGGGGGGGTGGTGGTCACCAGAACCACAACTCCTGGTGACCCCAAGTATCAATGGCATTTACGTGCCTCCGCCACCCTGAGAGGGGCCTCCTGGCTCCTCAGCCCCAGGGGATTCCAAGCCCTGGGCCGCATTCCTGAATTCCAGCCCTGATCCTCCCTTAGTGGGCAGGAAGGGTCCTGACACCCCTTGGGCCAGGGACTGGGCACTGTGCCCTCCTGGGCACGTGGCCCACATCTACCACTGTGCGGGTCAGGGCAGGAGGAAAGAGGGACCTTGGCCTTCTCTTCTAGGTTACCGCTGGGACTTGGGAGTCAGATCCTGGCAAAAACGCCTCTTTTCCATGCTAAGCTCTTGGCCCCTTACTCAGAGAACCTCAAATCTGTCTCTGGGGAACCCCTCGATTTGCTCCTTTCTTTTGCTTGGAATGCTCAGGAAGAAAGCGCTGCTGAGGCCCAGAATCCCAGGCCAGAAGATGCCCTGCAAAGCTGGCTAGACCAACACCCAGGACGTGACACTGTACAGCACTGATCACCTCACTGCACAGATGGGGACACAGACCAAGGAGGGCAAGGCATTTGTCTGAGGCACCCAATGGCTTAGCAGCAGAGCCTGGAGGAGAGTCTCTCACGGGCCCATTCCACATCACCACCACCAATCAACCCCGTGCTGGCCGCCCCCCAGCCTGGCCGCCAAGGCCTCTCCTCCACGATCTCACCCCAAGAACCCCCAGTCCTGTGTCTCCCACAAGGGCCGGATGAGACTCCTTGGCCTGCCCTCGGGCTGTTGTCCACATGGTTCTGAAGTTCCTGCCTCCACCTCTGCCTGCCCAAGTTCAACCGGCCTCTCCAGGGTCTGGCTCAATGCCGGTGCCTCCACCAGCCACCCAGACCCTGCCAGGTGCTGCCTCGTCCTCCTTCAATCTTCCAGCGTGCTTTGCCTTCACCCCCACGCTCAGCCCTCCTGTCTTCTGTGGTTCTCAGGTGTGTGAGCTGCCCAGAGCCGCAGAACCCCCCCCCCCACCTCTGGGCCCCAGCCCCTGGCACGGTACTAGCACATAGTAGGTGCTCACGAAATCATCTCCTCATTCCATGTCCCCCGTGTCCCCGCTGCTACTGACAACAGTGGCTCTCAGCAACTGGGCATTTCCTACCAGCCCGGCTCCCATCCTGTGCCATCCTCACCTGATGGGCCCAGCTTAGAGGCTGCGGGGCCTTCCCGAGACCATAGCTCTAGAGCTGCAACGCCACCCGTCCTTGCTCCTAAATGAGTCTCCTCTTCCATCCCACTTGCCTCTTCTAGATTAGACCAGCATCATCTCCCGTCTGGTCTCCTCAGGCCTCTCAACTAGCCTCCCTGCCTCCTGTCTCTCCCCATCTTGTCTTGGCCTTAAAGTCTTCCCATGAGTCCTTATGGCCCACTAGACAAAACCCAAACCTGTGAGTGAGGCATCTGAAGTCTGGGACACTTGGCTTCTGCCCTCTACGCAGCTTCTCCTCTAGTCTCAACACTGCCCCATGCTCCTGCCACACCACACCTTGATTTACTTCCAGGCTTTGCATATGCTGTTCCCTCTGTCTGGAACACCTCGCCCCTACTTCTCCTCCTGTGAATTCCTACACATCCCTCAACGTAAAGATAAATGGTTACCTTAAAATCTCATCAGGTGAGATAAGTAACAAACAAACCGGTCACAAAATGCGGGAAGGACCTGTGTCCCCAGTGTCCCCAGTGTTTAACCGATAATCAGAGCCCAGTCAGCACCATTGACTGAATGCTCCGTGTATAATTGTTGGCTAAACAGCAATGAGAGAAGAACACAAGGCCACAGTGTCCAGGCCTGGAGGTGGAGGGGAAGGGACCGAGGCCAGGAAGGCCAAGGACGTGGTGGAGAACAGTGACAAATACTGTCAAGGGCTGTTCTGCAGCAGAGCTACACTCTTGGCAGAGGGAGTGTTTGTGAGAGACAGAGGAAGGAAAGTGATGGTGTGAGGGAGGCTCTGGAAGTGTGTGTGTGCGCGCGCACGCATGTGAGAAAGTGGTGAGGATGTGTGTTGAGGAGTGAGTGAGTGAGTGTGTGTGTGTGTGTGTGTGTGCTGCATTTGTGAATGAGTCTGTGAGGGAGAAGGTGAGGATGTAAAGGAGTGCCCGTATGTGGGCTTGTGGGGGTCTGTGGAGGAGGCGAGGGCGCGCGCGGGAAGGAGAGTCCGCGTGCCAGATTGGTGGTTCTGTGTGAGAACAGGTGAGGGCGTGTGTCGTGAGGGTTGTGGGTGTGTGTGCTCGGGGTGGGGGGCGGGGAGTGGCTGAGAGAAAAAACAAGCAAGAAGGGGACACCTGAGGGGGGAGCGATTGAGATACTGTG
>CM053606.1:17213032-17242758 GCA_028646535.1 Procyon lotor
CCCCGCCCCCCCTTCTCGTCCACCTCCCCCTCCCCCTTCCCGGCGCTGCCTGCCAGGCTTCGAGCCGAGCCCAGCCGAGCCGCGGGCCCCGGTGGAAACAAAGACCGATCGCACCGCGGGCACCGCAGCCACCGGGTCCCGCGGACCGGACCGGGGCGCGCGGAGGGGGCGCGGGCCCCCCCCGGTGCGCTGCACAAAAGAGCCCGGCCGGCCGGTCCCCAGCGGGGTCTAGGGCTCGGGAGGAGGCGCCACTCACCGGAGTGCTGGGCTGCCGGCTCCGTGGGTCCGAGCCAGGCGAGGGGTTTTGGGGGGCGTCAGTCTTCCGGCGGCGGCAGCGACGCGGGCGCCTGGCTGCTGGGGAGAGGAGTCGTGGAGGAGCCCTGAGCCGCCCGCCGTTGCTGACAGCATGGCTCGCGTCTCGGCTCACATTCTCCGCCGCTAACTCCGCTGGACACGGCCCCCCGCTCCCGCGGCGCCCCCCCCACCTCGATCACTCCTTCGCTCTCTGCGCCCCCCTCGCTCCCCCCGCCGCGCACACACTCTCACAGCCCTGGACACCCCCGCCCCCACCCCCCCATTGCAAACCTGGGAGGGAACGCGCCCCGCGTAGTCCTCCTCCTGCTCCTCCTCCTCCGCCCTCCTCCCTCCCGCTCTCTGGCTGTCTGTCTGTCTCTCTGACTGTCTCTATCTCTCGCTCTCTCTGCCTTTCTCTGCTTTCCGAGCTGGGTGGGAAAAGGAAATGAGGACAGAAAGCAGACGCTGGCTTTGGGTGGTGGTAGCTGGATTCCCTCTCTCCCTCCCTCCTCCTCCTCCCCTCCCTCCTCCTGCCTTCTGCTCTCTCCGCTGCGAGCGGGGCTGAGCGCAGCCTGGCGGGTGGCTCGCTCTGCCCGCCCGCCCGCCCGCCCGCCTGTCTGTCTGTCTGGTCTGCCTCGCTCGCTCCCTCCCTCCGTCTCTCGCCCTCGCCCTGCCTGCCTGCCTCTCTCCGTCTCCGCCGCCGCCGCCGCTGCCTCTGCGAGCTCGCCTTACCTTCGCCGCTCACCATCCGGAACCCCAGGGGGGAGCGCGCGCGCGGCACGCCGGGACTTGTAGTCCCCACCCCGGCCGCTCGGCGTGCGGGGCGGGCGGGGCCGAGCCGGCTGCCCCGACGGTGCGGCCGGGAGCCAGCTGGGACTTCGCGTGGGCCCTTCGTGGGGGAGAGGGGCGCGTTCTCCGTTTACCAAGGGTGCTGGTTCTTCCGAAGAACTAGGGGTGTTTCCCTCGATTCTTGTTCCCTGCGAGGGGCTCTGGCTTGAGCGGAGGTTGCGGGTGGGAGCGAAGGGGCGGGGTCTGAGAATGGAGTGAGTCGAATAAGAAATCAAGGGATTAGCCAAAGGGCCTGCGACTTTCTGGGGCGCTCCAATTAAATAATAGACGAAGAAGAGAGGGGAGGACCGGCTTTTGAGTCTGGGGATGTTCTCCCTTCCTAAAAAGGTTTCCTATTGAGTAAAGCACGACGTTTTTGACGTGAGCACAGCTCCAGAAACCTCAAAGGCCCACTACCGTTTCCTCCTCATTCAGGGACCGCCCGCTCCCCCCCGCCCCGAGCTCTGGGTTTAGCCCCTAATCTCCTAGTTTTCCTAGAAGTCCAGGGGTGACCAGAGCACAGAAGTCCTGGCAAATCCACAGATAGCACCCCTCCCCCTTCCTGAATTCGACTGAGCATTTTTGCTGTCAGGAAGCAAGATTCGGATTCAACAGTTCAGAGCTCCTGCTGCGGCCAGGGGGCTGGGCTCAGCACTTTCACCTACCTCCTCTCCAGGTCACATCTGTTATCCAGCCCCTAGCTCCAGGCCCCCTGCCTGGCCTATCCCCAAAGATGGGAATGTGCCCTGCCTGGGCCTGGTTACCAAGGGGGAAGTGGCGGGACAGCCCAGGAAAGGAGACTGCTGCTGCTGCCATTTACTGGACACAGCAGGGCCCCTCTGTCCACAAAGACCCGGTGAAACGGTGTGATTGTCATTTCCATTTTAGAGATGAGGGCAGTGAGGCCCAGCTTCCCTCTTTTGGGAGCTGGACCGGGGATGGTCTGATCCCAAAGCCCACTGCTTAACCTCTGGGCCGTAGCAAGGGATTGTGACTCCCAGGTCTCTGACCTTCACTCCCAGCATCCGCGTGTCCTCCCTTGGTACTTTAATCCATCTGATGTTAACTGAGATATGCAGGGCTCACAGGGAACACCGGGACACCAAAAGGAATAACGGAATAACGCAGAATCGCTGTCCTGTCCTTAGTAACTACCAACATCACCCTGACTGGCGCTCTGCTAGTCCCATTTCCTCTGCGTGTCTGACCTTGGCCTTGTGTGTGCTGGCTTTGTCTGTCTTGCCCTTCCATCTAAAGTTCCTCCACAAGTGCCTTTGTTCTTGGGCCACCTGTTTTTGACTCCTCCTTTGGCCCTGCAGGGTGATGACCAGAGTGTGACAAAGGCAGGTGGTGACATTTCTCCAACTACAACACCCCGTCACCACCTTCCCTACACATCTCCCCTTCCCAAGCCCCTCTTTTAGGACAGTCTGAAACCCCAAAGGGCAAAAGAAGAGGGTTCTAGGGGGCACGCTCTCTTGGCCTTTTGATGAGGACGGGGCTAGGAGGGCAGCAGCAATGAGAGAGAGAGAGAGAGAGAGAGAGATCTAGGGTTCTAAACAGTCCACCTATTTATCTGGCATCAGGGGGCTGGCATGGCCAGCTGGAGAGGTCCCCATGTGGAAGCTGCTCCTCTTTGCAGGCAGACCGTGGGTTCAAAGATTTCTTCATTGAATGGGAAGTATTATAAGGTCGGATATTAATGAAAGCAGTGGTTTAAGTTGTTAGGAGCCCTTTTGGGTCCAAAGCCTGAGTCTATAGTTATTGCAAATAGATGAGGCTTTGGCATCTTCTAGCTCGTACCTCATGGGAGAGACTTTTACCACTGGGACGATGGAAGAGGCTCAGGTTCCCCTTTCTTTTATCACCCCTCCCCCCATGCACACATACATGTTTACTCTTGAGGCTTTGCCATAGAACATGAAGATCCTACCTAGTCTGATCCAAGTTTTGGGAGGAAGTTGGGTGTTTTAAGGGAGATGGGAAGCCCCAGGTAGATTGAGATGAAGAGGAATTTGGGGAAGGCATGAGAGGGGAGAGATTTAATGATGAGGTGCAGAGGTCAGCTGGGTGGGCCATGGCGCCTGGACTGAGAGAGTAGGAGAAGTTAGGTTGTGTTTTCCAAGCATGCGCCTTCCATCCAGGCTGTTTCAGCTGGACAGGGTGGCTATTGGCCCCTAACGTCTTGAGCATCGTGGGACACCAGGCATTACTGGGTTTTCCCGGCATTTAGAGGCTGGTCTTTCTCTTGGAGCTTCTCTAAATTATGTCAGGGGAGGGGGGGTGGTCTTCCCCTGACAACCTCCAGCTGATTTCTTCCCGTGGGCTGGTGCTGCCACCTAGTGTCGAATCTTCGCATCTGCTCCAGTAGCTGCAGTCTAAAAGGGGGCTACCCAGTCCTGGGAAAGAGCCTCAGAGTCCCCACAGGCTGGGCAGGGGAGCTGTAAGCTCCCCCAGAAGGCAGGCTTGAAGGAGAGGATCCAGGTTCTGGAAGAACCTGTATCTTCACCTTTCCCCTGTGTGTAAAATAGACGACTAATCCCTTCCCTGTCTTACAGGCAGGGCTGTGGAGATGTACTTGAACACAAGGATATGAGAGCACTTTGAAAACTGGCGAGGGTGAGCTGAGGGATTGAGTCATGAGAATAACAATGACAATAACTGAGAGGTCACAGCAGCCTGGAGCCAGGTCCTTGGGGCTCATGGAAAAGGCAGAGGGAAGTGAGCCTCGGGTGGGCATGGGCACTGCCTTCCCCTGCCTTTCCCCAGAAATTCCACTCTTGCAGCTCACCTCAGGGGAGGTGTGGTTTGCTACAAAGTGGCTCAGCCCGGTCCACAAGAGGAGAAACTGAGGCCAAGAGAGGTTGAGGGACTCTTCCAAACCTCAGAGCTACAGATCCAAGATCAAGAGACCCAGTGGACTAGAGCCCTTAGGGGGTTGGTCTTCCCCTCCTCAGGATGGGAACACCTCAGAGGGGGCCCTAGAGACCCTGGAGACAGGAAGCCCCTCCTCATTATGGTACAGTGGGAACTAAGGCCCCCAGGCCCCCATTATCCCTCCTCCTGGGATAGCCCCGCCCCCCGCAAGTCCTCCCACATTCCTCCAGGCAACAGGAAACCCCAGCTGCACTCCAGACTTCAAACAGCTCCTCCCTCTGGGCAGGGGGTGTGGGAGGAGAGGCCAGAGGCCATAGGGCAAAGGTCAGCTTTGTTCCTGCTGGAGGTGGTGAAGGACGGGGGTGGAAGGGGGGGATGGGGACACAGAAGGGGGCAGGGTAGGGCCCTTGACAGCCATATTGAGTGTGTGAGAGTGTGTGTGTGTGTGCGTCTGTGTGTGTGTGAGAGAGAGAGAGAGAGTGTGCAAGAGAGAGAATTCCTGGGTCTGTCAGGGTATGATATGTGTGGTTCTCACTGTCAGCCTGTGTCCAGAGGTAATTGTATGTCCTTGGTTTCCCTTGGGCTCGGGGACCTGAGTTATGCAACTGAGTGTGTATCACTATGGGTTTGCTTGTCTGTGGGTTCTCAGCCTGGGATCCCACGGACATGTCCGTAGGTGACGTCACGTGTATTGATATGTGTGGTTCGCAGATCTGCTCATAGCTACGTGTCCTCCTGTTAGTGGGACCTGGGGTGGTTCTTTGTATCACGCGGTATATCCCTGTCCTACCTCTTCCCCTCCCATCCTTCCTCTGCACTGGTTACTAGAGGGTTTGTTCTAAAAAATGAATCTGACTTTGTTACTCCCCTGCTCAAAATCCTGTGGCTTCCCATTGTCCAATGCTTAGAATCCTAGCCCGAATGCATGGCAGACATGCCCCATGCCTACCTGGTTATCTTCATCTTTACCCACGAATGCCCCCCAAATTTTACACTCCAGTCACACCTACCTAATTGTAACTCCATGCATGGTCCCATTTCCTGCCTCTGAGGTCACTTAATTTTGTCAAGTTTAGAATGTCCTTCTCTTTCTTCTTTACCAAGCAAACTTTTACTCCCTTTGTAAGTCTCTGGTGAGGCAACACCTCCACTGAGAAGCCTTCCAGACTTCCCCCTGTCCAGCTGAGTTAGGACCCGACCCTTTTCTCCCACACACCCTTTATCATCATTTTCAGCCTGTGCCTGTCCTATTCTCCTCACTACCATTAAGAGAGCAAGAACTGTGCCTTATCTCCCATCCTCTGGTGGAAAGTTCCTAAGGGGACCTAGTCTTCCCATCCCAGGGGTAAGTTTCCTGGAGTTTTGGGTGTGGTACCCAGAATGGACACTAGAGGGAGTATGGACATCACTGTAGGACGGTCCAGGAGCTCCGTGTGCGTGAGTGCATGTGTGCGCACGTGCGCACACGTGTGTGTGTGTGTGTGTGTGTGTGTGTGTGTGTAAAATGGGGAGGAGGAGAGAACTACTGGAGTATGATCCACCCAACTCAGTACCAAAACAAAAGGATCCAGTATAGACATCTCCCGTAAGTCCTGGCCACCCCCAGATTTCTTCTGTGACTTTTCTCCACGACCCAGGGGCCATACCCTTTGGATTTCTGAACCTTCTGCCTTCTGCTTCTGACCTCCCAACCCTCTTCCATGCCTCATCTGCACCTTCAATCCTTCCATACATAATAACTTGCCCTTGCCTGACTTGGCATTGTTCTACCATATCTCTGAGCCTTGCACATGCTATTCCCTCCATGGGAGATGATCTCACCCTCTGGCTGCTTCATCAGGCAGACTTTTCTTTCACATCCTCCAAGAAGTCTCCCTTGGCCTCCAGACTGACCTTGCCCCTAAGTGTACTGTTCTGCCTCAGGTCAGGACTAGCCTGTAGGAGACATCAGTATATGTATGCAAAATTACTAAATGACTTGGTTTGATTATGAATATAATCCTTGGCATATATGGGGCCGCTCCAGACCCCTATCTGCACAATGCCCTCCCCGAACTTGACTCTAGGTTGGTATTCTATGTTCCCACGCTGCTCCATTAAATAAGAGACTATGACACAGTGGGATGCATGAGACTTTGAAGTGCAAGGGCTCAAATCCTGACTTTACCATCCAGCTGTGTGACCTTGGGCATATGTTGTAGCCTCTCAGAGTCTTCGTTTCCTCTTTTGTACAATGGGAATAATCACATTTCTGCACAGCCTCGTAGTGGGGATCGAATTAGATGATGCTTGTGAAATACCCAGCGTTCATCAATTAGGTGTCCTCCTCCCCCACCACAAACTTGAAAATAAAATTGCCCTCTGAGTCTTCAGCCAGTAAAACCCACACAGCATCACAGAGGAGAAGAGCCAGGTGGGGGAGTGAATGAGGCGAGAGATGGTTTTGTAAACGACTAAAGAGTTTTGTGAACGGTGGAAACCGCAATCAAGGTGACCCTCCTGTAATCTCAGGGAGGCAGGGCCAGGATGTGATTGAAATTGAGAAAACAGAGGCCTAATCAATTGCATTGTGCTCTATCAGAAGGGAACAGAAGGATGCCCAGAAAAGGGGGTGCAAGGGAGAATTCATTCGGCTGCGCCAGAAGGACGGTAGGGAACCAGTAGAAATAGGAATTCCAAGGGTGCCTGGGTGGCTCAGTGGGTTAAAGCCTCTGCCTTCAGCTCAGGTCATGATCTCAGGGTCCTGGGATCGAGCCCAGGATCGAGCTCTCTGCTCAGCAGGGAGCCTGCTTCCCCCCCTCTCTCTGCCTGCCTCTCTGCCTACTTGTGGTCTCTCTCTCTCTCTCTCTGTCAAATAAATAAATAAAATAGAAGAAGAAGAAGAAGAATCTGGTCCCAAGAGAAAGACTATACAGAGCTATAGGGACTAAGAACACTGATTTTGGAGTCAGAGGGCCTGGTTCAAGCCCCTGACCTCCTACTTAAAACTAGCTACTTCACTGTGCCTCAGTTTCCTTCCTAGTAGAATGAAGATACAACAGCCTTCTTCTCATGGGGTTCTGTGAAGCTTCAATGGTGGCAAGCCCTTGGCGGGACATCCAGCAGAGAATACGTAATCTGTAAATGGTAGCGACAGAGAGGGCCAACACAAGTTGAACATTTTATTACCATTTCATAGAGGAGGAAACTGAGGCTTGGAAAGATTAATAACCTGCCCCAAGTCACACAGCGAGCAAGTGGCAGAGGCCAGCTTCACCCCAGGCCCTGCAGCTCCAGAGCAGGGCTCTGATCTGCTTACTCCGCAGAGGCGGACGGACACATCCCGCCTCTGGCTTGTGTGTCAGGCTCGTGTGAGTTCAGTCAGCCAGAGACGGGCTCTCGGGAAGCCATGGCCCCTGAGTTCGAGTGTGCAAAGCTAAGGCTCCTACCCCGGGACCATCCCTCTCAGCAGCCTCTTGGCCTCTTCTCCATCTTACTCCTCCCATGCAGCAGTCCCCAAGACAGCTCAGCATGGGTAACTCAACCTGCATTGACCACCTTGTCCCCTTTCCTTAGGATACTCAACGTGGGGGCATTTCCAGGGAACCTTTCTACCAATGTCTAGAGGGGGGAGGATCCTCCAAATATCTTCCTGGGGTAGATCAGATCTCTTCCCAAAGCCCAGAGTCTAGAAAGATTGTGGGCCTTGGTATGAAACCTCGGTTCACATCCCAGCCTGGTCCCATGCACCTGTGTGACCTTGGTACACCATGTAACCCAGGAGCCTCTGTTTCCTCATCTGTCAATGGGGGCTGGACATAGAACCAGACTCAGAGCTGGATTAAATGAAAAGATGGGGGGTGCCCTGGTGGCTCAGTCGTTAAGTGTCTGCCTTCGGCTTGGGTCATGATCTCAGGGTCCTGGGATGGAGCCCCGCATCGGGCTCTCTGCTCAGCAGGGAGCCTGCTTCCCCTTCTCTCTCTGCCTGCCTCGCTGCCTACTTGTGATCTCTCTCTCTCTCTGTCAAGTAAATAAATAAAAATCTTAAAAAAAAATAAGTGAGTTATTATTATTACTTTTTTTCCCCCCTACCTGGCCGTGAACTCCTCCGGGACCAGACAGGTCTGGGGTTTGCCCGGCAAAGGGCCCTTCCCAGAGTTAAAGCTTAGTAATTGTTTGCTAGTTGCAGCAGTGACTCCTAGCTTCCAGACTCTCCTCCCCCCAACCCAGTCCATTCCCTTCGGAAGTCAGGGGTCCACGACCTCATGATGAGACAGGTGGGAAACCTTATTCCCTGTTCCTTTTGTTTCCACCTGGAGGCACATGAGCGGCCAGTATCTCACAGAGGCAGCAAGGACACGGGACAATTCATTGCACAGATGCCTGGCAGGTTGTTTAGTGCCCCTAATTCCTGTCCCACTACATGCCAATAGGAGCCCCCAGTCCTTGTGACCCAATAAAACTTCCTTCCACCCTCTCCAAAACCCCCTAGGAGGCAGAGTTGCCGGGAGTGAGATCCAATGAGCTAGGCTAGCTCTCAGACCTCTCTCCCTTCCCCTCCCTTCTGTCCTTTTTTGGGGAGCTGCAGAGAGTCCACTGTGGTCTTCCCCACTGCCCCTGTCAAGAGAGTCCTAATAGGGTCTGCTCTTGTGCCAGTGATGAATGACGTATCTGCTGAAATCAAGTAGGGAATTAGCAAACCCACGGCACACAGATTGAAAGCCATTTCAGTAATGAAGGGGACATTTTGAGCTCCAGTTGCCTATCTTCTGTATCCATCTCTCAACCTGTCCTAAACTCCCATGGGGACGAGCCTCAGGACTTCCGGGTACCCCAAAACACACCGTGAGTTCCCTGTGTTCAGTAGCCATTAGGGCACGCTCTCACCTCCCCCTCCTCCCAGCAGCCAAAGCAATCACACTCACCTTCCTCTGGCCACCGTCCCCCCTAACAGAAGGGATTTTCATGGCTCAAGGATTCATATTGTCACTTTTCTTATTTACAAAAAGCAATAAACACACACGTGATTCAGAGAGGCAGTGGGTCCTCAGCAAGCCTCTCCCTCACCTCGGGCTTGGACCCCCGTCCCGGACCACAGCGTCCACCCAGCAGGAAAGGGATCCAGCAAAAACTTTCCCTGTCTTTGCAACTTATAGACACAAGAGAACTGAGTAGGAGGTGAACTCAGGGTAGGATGATGCGGTTAAAAAGCAGGGATAGGAGGTAAGTGAGGGAAAGGATATACAATTTTATAAATAACTAGACAAAGCCTGAGCATTTCTTTTGGGGGAGAGGTGAGAAGAGAGTCTAGAGGTAGGAGCCTAAGTGGGGAGGAGAGAAATAGATTGGGGCCAGAGTGAGGGATGATCTCTAAGCCTGGACTGGCCCCATCTTTCAAATGAGTGGGTTGCCCTAGGTGGTGTCAGAGCAACCTGCTTACTCTGACATACTAGGGTCCTATAGGGTTCTAAGCCTGGGGGCTTTGGGAACAGAGCCCTGGGGACTGGAGGGGATGGTGGGCACCCCAGAAAGGTGGTGGATGCCCAAACAGGCTATGTCTGATCCCCAGGCTGGTACTGGGGTTCTGTGGAGGTGAAGTAGTCCTCAAGGAAGGACTGTAAATACTCGAAGGTAGGCCTCTCCTCTGGGTCCAGACGCCAGGTCTGCTCCATGACTTCGTACAGGGATGCTGGGCAGCCTGGTGGGCACGGCATGTGGTACCCGTGCTCCACCTGTTCCAGCACTTCCCGGTTATTCATGCCTGGAGGGAGGGGCGCTGTCAATCAGGGGTCCTAGCCCCTCCCAAAGAGGCAACCAGGAGGAAGCCCTCCCTATGACCGCCGCCCCTTCTCCACCTCACCACCCCAGCAAACCTGGGTAGGGGACTCGGCCCTTGCTGATGAGTTCGGTGAGCAGGATTCCAAAGGACCACACATCTGACTTGATGGTGAATCTGCCAAAAAGAGCAGCCTCCGGGGCCGTCCACTTGATGGGGAACTTGGCCCCTGGAGAGATTGGGAATGAAGGGGGAGTCATCGAGGAGGTCCCTGGGAACAGCTGGATTAAGAGAATGGCATGTTGGGGCATCTGGCTGGCTCAGTAAGAAGAGCTTGTGACTTTTGATCTTGGGGTTGTGAGTTCAAGCCCCGTGTGGGCTGTAGAGATTACTGAAATAAATAAACTTTCAAAAACTCATAACCCTGAAATCAAGAGTTGCATGCTCCTCCAAACGGAGCCAGGGAGGTGCCCCTGCCAGGCACTGTTTTAAAGTGATTTACAGGCATTAACTCATTTAATCTCACAAAAAAACCCAAAACCCCATGAGGTAGATACTATTATTATCCCTATTGTATGGATTTGGAAAAGGAGGCACTGACTAGTTAAGTGACTTGGGCAGATCACATAGCTTTGAAGTGGTTAGGATTCACTCCCAGACTTTTTGGCTACAGAGTTCACACCATTACACTCTCTTGTCTCTCACTTGAGAATGATAGTATTGTCTGGCATATAGGACGTGCTTGATAAATATCTGTTGAGTTACTTTTTTCTGAATATTTTCATTTTAGATATGAGAAAAAACAGCTCACAGAGGTCAGGTGACTTGCCCAAGCCCACTTGGCTAGTAAGTAGAGGAGCTGGGACTCAAACCTAGAGTTGCCTCTTCTACTACATCATGTTGGGAGTATCCCAGATGGTCTGGGAGTGGAGGAAATGGTTCCTGAATATGTGGGGCCCCATGACAGCCCCTTGGTGCACTGGGGAGCTCTTGGAAGGTGAGGAGAGGCAGGGCACCTTGCTGGGGGTTGTACTCATCATCCTCAATGAGGCGGGCCAGCCCGAAGTCAGCGATCTTGCACACCAGCCGTTCCCCAACAAGGATGTTGGCTGCCCTCAGGTCGCGGTGGATATAGTTCATGCGTTCCATGTAGGCCATGCCTTCAGCCACCTAGGGGGGCCAAGTTAGGGAGAAATGGGAACACCATGGCTTGTGTGAGAGATCACTTGAAAAACCCCACTTTCCAGATGAGGAGACTGAGGCTCAGAGATGGGCAGGGCCCTGTCTCGGGTAGCAACAGATGATCCCCGTGGATGGAACTGTATGTACTTTCAGGGGTAGGGCAGGTGTTTGAGGGCACAGGGATTTGTGGAGGCTAATAGGAGGGCAGCCTGAAATAAAGGCTGCTGTCCCAGTTTACCTGGGCTGCCATGTCCACCAACTGGGGCAGTGTCAAATCCTGGCCTTCCCGGTCCTTGAGGAACTCCAGCAAGCTACCTGAGGAAAGGAACTCAGAAAATCAGCCCCAAGACTACCCCTAGCTCCAGGCCAGCCTTCCTTTGCTTGGTTCCGCCCCTACCCAGTTCGCATCTCATAGCTTGGCCCCGCCCCTGTCCCGCCCCTGTCCCCGCCCTCTCAGACCCGCCTCCACTCAGGAGCCAGCCAGCTGTCTCAGCCCCGCACAGATCTGTCCCAGGACTCGCTCCCACAGACACCAGACTCTGCCCACAGCTCGTTTCTTCTCCCCCTCTGTCCCCCTAGACACGCCCCACTCAGACTTTGCCCCAGATCCTTCATCGTCGCAGATACGGTCTTCCTTCGCCCAAGCCCCACCAGCGGAGAGCCGCCCCTCAACGACCTAGGCTCCGCCCCCGCTCCGCCCTGTCTAAACTTGGACCCGCCCCCACTCCCAGGACTCAGGCGGTTTCACTCATCCCCCCTTCCTTCTCAGACTCTTGCTCTAAGGCCCCTGTCCCATCACAGATCGCCACTCAGGTCCCTCCCCCAGAGACATCCAGCTGAACTTCGCCCCAAGTCCCGCCCCCCAGACTCCGCCTCCTGACCCCGCCCCTCACCGTGACACATAAACTCGGTCACGATGTAGATGGGCTCCTCCGACACCACAGCGTACAGCTGCACCAGCTTGTCGTGTCGCAGCATCTTCATGATCTGCGCCTCCGCCAGGAAGGCCTTCGGGGACATGGTTCCCGGCTTCAGGGTCTTCACTGCCACCTTCGTACTGCCATTCCACATGCCTGCCAGGTGGTCGCGGCTCGTCAGCACCCGCTCCCCGACGTCCCAAGCCCTCGCCCCGCCCCCCGGACCTCCTTACCCAGCCACACATCCCCGAAGCAGCCGGTGCCCAGCCGGCGCTCCAGCGCGATGGAGCTGCGGCTGATCTCCCAAGCGTCCTTGGCCAGGCCCATTGTCTGCGGCTTCATGGTGGTGCAGGCCACTGTGAGCAGGTGGCATAGCCCGTCGTTCACCTCTGGGGAGCAGGGGTGGGGGGGTATTGAAGGTCACAGACAGGCCAAGACGCCACACATTCCTCATCCCAACCCAGGCACAGGCACAACCCTCCCCCGCCCCCCCATCAGTAGAAAGGAGCTAGGCTACAGGTGAGGTCACAGGCTGGGGCAGAAGGCAACCTGACCCACTGAGTAGGTGACCATGTTGGTGCCCAGGGAAGAGGTGGCACCAAGAGGGAGAGATGATCCCTGCAGGGATTGGTGTCCTTCCCACAGGAGGTGGCCTCCAGCTGGGCCTTCAAGTTTAAGGTGGGATTCTGACAGGTAGAGATGGAGTTGGGGATTCGAGACCAACGTGTGGACATGAGGCCCTCACCCTTCCATGAACCTCACCTTCGACCTAGCCAAACAAAGCAGAAACCTGGGCATTGATTCCCAGCTTCCTCTCAACCCTAAAGTCCATCCTCCAAGTCCCGTCTACTTGGCCTCCTGCCCAGCTAGACATTAGGGGGAGCACTTTGGACAGCCTCACACCTGTTTCCTCTGGAATCCTACAGAGCAGGATCCTGGGCTGGGAACCCAAACACTTGGGCTCTAGTGCTCCCCCCAGCCACTACCGCTTTGGGGGCCCCTTCCCTTCTCTGGGCCTAATTCTCAGCGGGTTGGCTCGGGGACCCAAAGCACACACCAGCCCCGAGAAGCCAGTCCTCACCCATGTAGTGCTGCACCAGCTCTTGCACGGAGTCGAATTGGGCCCGGGTGGTGATGTAGTAGCCACCTGTATCCAGCTTGCGGATTTTGTAATGCTTCACATGGTCGCCTCTGGTCTGGTCCCAATCCCGGATGGACAGGGAGTAGCCACCTGTGGGCAAGGGTCCCCTTCAAGTCTGCTTTCCTCCTGGCTCTCCATCCGGGGGCCCAAGACGGCCCAACTGGATGGCCACACCCCCCTCGGACCCAGTCCCAGTTGTACCTCTGGCCCTCCACCCCTGTCCCTGTCTGGGCCCAGGCCCTGAGCCAAGCCCCTCGCCACCGCTCCTAACCCCACCCTAAGGACCATGCCTCCCAAGTTGCCCCTGCCCAGGCTCCCACCTTTGGTAGTCTCACTCTCACGGATAAGAAAGGCTCCCCGGGGGTTCCCTGGGGAGAGCAGCTGCCTCTCTGCATCCTTCCTCCCCATCTTTCCAAAGTACCACCTGTTGGGAAGGGCCAGCAAGGGTCAGAGACACCCATTTCAACCCCCAGCTCAGGCTCCTGGGGAGAACCACCTCACTAGCCGAGATTCGATTTCCTCACTCGGGGAACGAGGCTCCTACACCTGCTTCGTACCTGGTCACGAGAAGCATAGAGACGGGGAATGTAGAATGCTGGGCTCGAAACAGGTGCCAGTAAATGTTAGGCTTCTCTCCTCTCCGCTCTCTGGGTTTCCCTTCAACTACAACTGCTAAGACCTGAGTCACTAGTGACCTCATCAGGGTGCTACCAGTTCCTCAACACATCTCACGACTGCTCCTGTTTGGGCTCAACTCTGCAGAGGCGGAACTTGAGGCTCAGACAGCAGAAGTGACCTTCTTGCGGGACTGGTTGATGAGGATCGCCTGAAATTCTTTGCTGCCCAGCCTAGTCCTTTTCCCACCACCCAGGCAATCTCTCAGATCCTTCTTCCCACATCCACCCCTACCCCCAAACCTTTTCCTCCTGTGACCTCCAAACAACAGCCTTTGCTGCTTCTCTTGCCCTCTTGCTGACTGTTCCTGCCTGGCTCCGACCGCTGCCTTTCCTCCACTCTCTGAAATTTGGATGATCTTAGAAGGCTCGACTTCAGCCTCAGGTGTCAAGTGTTCCTCTTCTGTCTCGGATATTTTTCCTGGGACTGAACTGTAGCCTTAAATCTGCTGTGGGGAATTGAAGGGGCTCCACAAGTGCCATAGCAGACTCAGATGTCCTTTGATTACCAAATCAGCCAGTCTGGGGCACCTGGGTGGCTCAGTGGGTTAAGGTTAAGTGTCTGCCTTTGACTCAGATCATGATCTGGAGGGTCCTGGGATGGAGCCATGTGTCCCATGTGTTGGGCTTCCTGCTCAGTGGGGAGTCTGCTTCTCCTTCTCCCTCTCTCTCTGCCCCTCCTTCCCTCCAACCGCCCCATGCACGCATGTGTGCACCCTTCCCCTCTCTGCCCTTACCTGCCGTGTGTGCGCATGCATGCGCACGCTCTTTCAAATAAATAGATAAAAATCTTTTAAATAGATAGATAGATAGATAGATAGATAGATAGATAGATAGATAGGCCAGTCCACACCTGGGTACCAGGCACAGTTTGGGGAACAGGGAAGGCATTGGCAAGTGGCGTGTCCTGGTGGGCGGGAAGGATGGGGAAGGAGGAACTGGTAAAGGACTGTGTAGACATGACACACTCTCAAATTTTTTCAAAGCCCCGACCCCACCCATAATACCCATGATAGGAGTTACTTCCTTAATAATTAACTTAATAATAGCGATACTCATGTGCTGCTTTAATACATATATTCATTTAATTCTTTTTTTTTTAAAGATGATTTGTTTTATTTGATAGTGAGAGAAGTACAAGCAGGGGGAGCGGCAGAGGGAGAAGGAGAAGCAGGCTCCCCTCTGAGGAGGGACCCCGGATGAGGGACTTGATCCCAGGACCCCGGGACCATGACCTGAGCTGAAGGTAGACACTTAACTGACTGAGCCACCCAGGCGCCCCAGTATTTATTTAGTTCTTATTAACCCCCACTAGGCAGATGAGGAAATGGAGATACCTAGTGGTTAAGCAACTTGCCCAAGGCCACAGACTCTGAAGCACCAGAATAGGAACACAAGTTGTCTGCTCGAGGGCCTGCACTCTTAACCACAACACTGCTCTTGACCATGACACTGCACTGAGTGCTTCTCCGGGCTCTGTGACACTATCTAAGCTGGGGACGCAAGCACGAACCCCCCATACCTACCATCTTCCGCATCATCGTCCCTTCCCTCCTCCGTGACTCCTAGCAGTTTCCCCAGTGAAGGCCTGTGGGCTCAGGACCCCAACCACTCCCCTCTGCTCTCCCCTACCAACCAGCCCCCACCCGCAGCCTCTCCATCCCACCAACCTCTACATATACCCTCATTTCTTCCTCCCCCCAAAAAACTGTTCTAAGCCCTAACTTGCCATCAACATTCTGCTCTATCTCTCACCTTCCCTTCACTTGAAAAAGCACTTCACACTTGGGTCTCCGCTTCCTCACCTCCTGCTCCCTCCCAGGCTCTGCTGTCTGGCCCCCACCCCCACTTCACACGGAGAGACCTCCCGCCAAGGTCACCCCCATTGCCAAATCCAGTGGCAGACTCTGACACTCCCTTTCTTGTTTCCTGCAACCTCTCCTCCACCCTCTTGGCCGCTCTGCCTTGGCTTGGCCCGGTTTTCAACAGCACCTTCTTCAAGGCAGCTTTCTCCAAAGTTGGATCCTAGGGCCAATCTCTCTCTCGCTCTCCTCCCCACCCTTCACCCTCCCGTGAAGCTTTAATCGCCACCTCCACTCTGAAGAGTCCCAGATTCCCACCCCAGCCCAGTGGGGCCCTCTGCCAGAGCCACGGCAAACAAAGAGCCTTAGTGCCAACTAGGAAAAGATGCCCCTTCCTCTGGGCTAATTCAGCGGTCTAGCCTGGCCTGGGTTGGGCTCCTCTCATTCAAAGCACCGCCGAATCCAAACCCAATTGCTGGCAGTCTCCCACCTGGGGGTTCCTCTCTGAGAACCTCAACCCAAAAAGTCCCCGCACCAGAACCCAGACACCTATACCTGCTCCTGTGTTCCTCACTTTAGCAAATGACACCATCACCCACTTAGTTCCTCAGGAAGACTTTGGGTCACCCTTGATTTCCTCCCACTCCCCAAACGCAATGGCAAATTAGTCACCAAGTTCTGGTGACTCCCACTCTGCAGTCTCTCCAATCTTTTCTTTTCCCATACATGTACATATATAGGTGCACATAGATTAAAAAAAAAGTTTTTTACGAGCCTCAGTTTTCTCATCTGTAAAATGAGGACAATAATAATATCGATAGTGTGACTATGAGAATTAAATGACTCAAGGGAGGTAAAGTCCCTATTGTCATATCTCAGGTTATAATGGTACACTATGAATGAGAATTTCCTGTCTCATTAACAGAATTAATTCTTTTCCCTCCCAAGATTTGATTTATTTATTTGAGAGAGAGAGAGTGCGCACGTGCGTGAATGGGGCAAGGGGTAGAGGGAGAGAGACAAGCAGACTCCGCTCAGCTCATAGCCAGATGCAGGGCTCTATCCCAGGGCTCTGAGATCATGACCTATGCCGAAATCAAGGGTCAGACGCTGGGCGCCTGGGTGGCTCAGTCAGTTGGATGTCCGACTCTTGGTTTCAGCTGGGGTGGTGGTCTCAGGGGTTGTGGGATCTAGCTCCGCACTCAGTGGGAAGTCTGCTTCTCTCACTCTCTCTCTCCTTCTGCCCCTCCTCCTGCTCGTGCTCTCGCTCTCTAAAATAAATAAATAAGGGGCGCCTGGGTGGCTCAGTGGGTTGAACCTCTGCCTTCAGCTCAGGTCATGACCTCAGGGTCCTGGGATCGAGCCCACATCTCTGCTCAGCAGAGAGCCCGTTTCCCCCCCGCTCCCCGCCTGCCTCTCTGACTACTCGTGATCTCTCTCTTTCTGTCAAATAGATAAATAAAACCTTTTTAAAAATAATAAAATAAAATAAATAGATGAATCTTAAAAAAAAAAAAGAATCTAATCGGATGCTTAACCAACTGAACCACCCAGGCACCCCTTTAACAGTGTTAATTATAAGTAATATCCCCTTGCCTTTGTTTAGCGTTTTACAATTTTTTAAAGCTCATATGCTATTGTTATCACTGAGAGTCAATATGTATAATGCTTAGCACGTGCCCCAGACTATCTGGGTTCAAATACCAACTCCACCTACTTACAGGCCATGTGAACTCGGGTAGGATATTTAATTTCTCGGGGCGCCTGGGTGGCTCAGTGGGTTAAAGCCTCTGCTTTTGGCTCGGGTCATGATCTCAGGGTCCTGGGATCGAGCCCCATATCAGGCTCTCTGCTCAGCAGGGAGCCTGCCTCCCTCCACCCCCGCCTGCCTCTCTGCCTGCTTGTGAGCTCTCTCCTCTCTGTCAAATAAATAAATAAATAAATAATCTTTTTTTAAAAAAGGATATTTAATTTCTCCATGCTTCTCTTTGCTTTACTCACAAAGCAGGATACTATTAGTTCCTCACTCTGCTAATACACAGAAAGCCCTTTGAATAGTGCCCAGAACATAAGACATGCTACATAAATATTATTTACTGTCACAAACGTCATTATTCGATCTCTTATTCTCACAATGACCTCACAGAAATATAGGTAAGAACATAGGCTCGGAGTGGGGCCGTGACCCAGAGGTGCCCTTGGACGCCAAGATCCTGTCCTGTCCGTAGGGACAGCCACCTCCCTCCTCCTACTCACTCTTCAGCCTGGATGGAATCCACGGGGGCCACGTAGTTGCTGGGAATATAGCCGGTTTGCCCAGAGCTGAGAGACCGAGCTTCCCACCAGTCACCCTCCCTGCAGACACAGGACACAGGGTGTTAGTGGCAGCCCAGCCCCCTGGAGCCCCCTGGGGCCCAGCAGGGCCGTGCGAAGGTTCAGGTGGAGACTAGCCCTGCTAGCCCCTCACCTTGGACACCCACCCGCCCCCAGGGCTCTTGTCTGTTCTGCTCTCAGCCACCGAAGCTACCCCAGGAGACTTTTCCCTGCAGGAGCAACATGTCTGGGGATTTGTGGGCCTCCTGGCTTTCGCCTTTGGCTCCTCAGCTGGGCTGGGGTTTGGGTGGGCAGTGGAGAGCTGACTCAGTCACTTCCCCCCTGAAATCCTCCCCTACCCCCAAGGACTGTATATTTCCTTCTGGATAAAATCCAGATTCTTCAATATAGCTTAAAAAGCCCTAGAGAATCTGTTTCCCCTGCTCTGTCCATTCTACATCTCCTACTTTACGATCCACCAAGACCGACCCACTCGGTGGTTTCTAGAAGTTAATCATTTATTCTCATGCTCTCTCACTCTTCTCCTCTTTTCTCACCACTTCCTTCAACATCTATTCATTTTTCTAGTCTCACCTTAGAAATCACCTCCTCCAGGAAGCCTGCCTTGATCACTAGCCTCAAGACCCTATTTAGTGTTCTTTCTGGGCCCATATGTCCTCATGCTCCCCCTACGTGGTAGCAATTATTCAGAGCTGTTATTGTCACGTATCTGTGTCTCCAACTAGGCTGGAGCTTTCTGACGGAGCAGGCAGGACTCCTCTCTGGGTCCTGTTCCAAGTCCTGGCCATGACCTGAGGCGGGTGGCCTGGTTACTTACGTGTTGTTCAGGATGTGGAACTTCTCACCCTTGCTGAAGGTGAGGTCATCCTCTGTCCGGGCCTCATAGTCATACAGGGCGATGAACAGGGTCACCCCAGTTCCTGCGGAGTCAGGGCTACTCAGCAAAGTAGGGCATGGGACGGAGGCTCCAAGGGGCCTGCACCCCCCAGAGTCCTGTCCCCCAGCCAGGCTCTGTGCCTCCCCATGGCTGCAGAACCTGGTCTCCAAAGGCCTTTGGAGTCCAGTGGATTTCTGATTTGGGCTTCACAGCTTGGCCTCCCATGGATTCAGGGTACATCCCTCCCACCCCGGGAAGCTCCCAAGTCACCCATTCCTCCTCTTCCCCACCAAGACTTCCTGCTTGGGCCTGTCATCGGAGCCCTCTCTCAGACGGGACCAGAGCTGTCTTCCCTTCAGACTGGGATTTCTGAGGCAGCGCTGTACATTCTCCCTCAGATCGTGCTCTGAGCACGTCCTACTGGAACCTCCTAAAGATATCTCCCTTTCCCCCAGGTTCTCCCAGGGCCCAGGCAGGGCCTGCGTCCAGCCCACTAGACTCACCTGAGATGCCCCTGATGGCGCCCCCATCGAGGAAGGCGGGGCTGGTGGACTGAGCGGAGAAGTTGTAGTTGGGGATATGGGCAAAGGAGGACACAGTCCGGGCCTGAGTAGGGTCAGGGCCATAGCGGTCCGCGGCCCCACTGCCCCTGAAGTCCCTTTCCAGGTCAACATCCTCCTTGAGCCCTGGCTCCAACTTCTTGCAGAACACACAGCCCA
Organism: Procyon lotor; assembly: GCA_028646535.1. Lineage (NCBI taxonomy): Eukaryota > Metazoa > Chordata > Mammalia > Carnivora > Procyonidae > Procyon > Procyon lotor. The sequence continues at coordinate 17,232,433 of CM053606.1, forward strand.
TTCCAGGCGCCCTGCTATAGAATGGGGTATGCCTCACTCTGGGGCCCCTGCCAGATAGCCCCCCCTCCGTGTACACACGCATGCACACGTGCACACACGCACTCATGCGGGTGGGCAGTTTTCCCTCTGGGGTCCTCCCTGGCAAAGGGTAAAGGTGAGGCCAGGCCACCTTTGGGTCTACGTCCCAGCTGCTGTTGTAAGTTTGCAGACAGACCGTCTACCCTGAGTTGGCTGGTTTTCTGCTTTGGGCTGCCGCCTTGCTTACTGATCAATTTTCGCCTCCTCTTGCTTCAATACATTGTGTCCTTGTGACTTCTTCAGAAGTGCTTGGATACGCGTGTCTCTTCGTGTGTCTCTAAGTCTCGGTGAGTTTGCCTGTGGATGTGTCTCTGCGTGTGCAGCCTCTAGTGAGTGCTTGTGTGTCTGTGTGAGTAGATGGGTGTGAGTACATGTCTCTGGGCTTGTGATGGCTCTGTGTGCGTTCACGTCTTCTGAGTGTGTACGTGTGTACCCTGTTTCTGTGCAAGTGCGTATGCGTGTCCCTCTGTGTGTGTGTGTGTGTGTCTGTGTGTCTGTGCAGGCAGGTGGTCTGTGTGAGTAGGCGCCTCTGTGTCCGTGTGTATGAGCATGTGCATAGCCCTGTGTGGGAGGGTATGTGCCTGTGTGTGTGTGTGTGTGTGTGTGTGTGCGCGCACGCACATGCAGGTCTGTGTATGGCAACTGGTGTGAACGTCTCTGTGTATGTGTGTGTCAGGGTGTTGAGACAGGTTTGTGTGTGAGTATGTGTGAGGCTCTGTGCATCTGCACCTGGAGATTCCCTGCAGAGGGGGATCAAGGCCATTTCCTGTTGTGGGTCCAGCCTCTGGCCTCTCAAGCTGCCTCTTTGTGGCTCCCCCATCTGTTACCTAGCAACAGGGCTCTTGGAGGAGGAGGGGGCTGGGATGAGTTGTGGGGCTCAGGAAGCCCACCCCACCCCTTTTCCTGACCCCCTTTCCAAAGCCCTCAGTCCCCCCCGCCCCCGGCTCACCCTTCAGGCCCCTGCAGCGGGGTCAGCGGGGCTGTGGCATGGTCCTCGGGAGGGGCCAGAGACCTGAGGGCGGGAGAGAAGGACCTGGAAGGGGAAGGCTCTGCCAAGGCTCCTGCCAGCCTGCTGCCAGCGTCTGCCCTCCTCAGGAAGCCAGGCCTGGGCTCCATCCCAGCATGACTTCTGCCGCCTCCGTTTTCCTTCCCACCACCTCACACGTCCACCCTCACACGGGACACGCCGCCCACACCAACTCTCTCACACGAAGAGCCACCTGACACACCACCTCACCGACACACGCACGCACACCAGCACAGAGTCACACACCAACACCCACAGCAGACACCTGCGTGAGTGTGCTCACCACCAACACCAACACACTAACGCAGTCGAACTCTTACGCAAGGCCAAGCTCCGGCGCATGGATACGCACACGCACGCACACGCAGGCACAAGCGCTACCTCTCAGGGTGACAGACGCCTCCTCAGATACTTACCTGTTTGTGTCAGACCCACCGCTTTCGTTGGGTTTCTACCACGTCGTGCTCAGCTCACTTGCAGGACCCCTGTTGCCTCGGGCCACGGCTGCCACTCCCACCCTGGGCTCCCTGAGTCCCACCCCTGACGGCCCCAGAGTCACACCTGGTGGCAAGGTGAAGGTGGACCTGCCTCCAGAGCTCGCTCCTATCCCCACAACAGGGAAAGGCCCAGGTCAGAAGCCAGAGCCACCAGGATCTCTTGGGGAGCCCCCCTCCATGAGCCGAGACTTTCCCAAAAGCTATGTCCTCTGAGCCACAGGACAGGCGGGTCATTGAGCAAGGGCTCCCCACACCCCACCAGAAACTCTGCCATTGCAACACGCAGAGAGGAACTGCCGGGGAGAGGGTTTCTTAAGATATGAGAGGAATGGAGAGTAGTAGGGTGGGGCCGACCCAGTGAACCCTGATTCCCCCCAGAGGGGCTGAGGACCCTTGTGACAGGTGCCCCCACCTTGCCTTTCTTGACCCCCAAGTCCAGTGCCCTTATGGACATCCTCCTTCTCTTCTGTCTGGGTCCTGCTCCTCCTACTGCGTATACTCACCTCTTCCAGGAAGCCTTCCTGGCTCCACCGGATCCAGCCGCCTTCCCGATGGCTCAGTCACATCGGTGTCCTGACCCTTACTCTAGACCCACCAGGCCCTCTCGCTCTTCACTGTAACTGTTCTCCGGTGTGTGGGGGGGAGTGACACCCATCTGGTGAACTGCGAGGCGGGCTGTGGTGAGAACCCTAAAATAGCCTGTGTTCACTAAGGCATTGCTGAGATCTTCACCTCAGGACCCCTCCCCTGGGGTGCAACCACTGTGTCTGAAAGGGCCCAGGACACTGAGGGCTGGTCAGGGCCAGGGAGAGGACGTAGGTGCAGGCGGGGGGCATCCGGGTCCCAGGGAGGGAAGGGATTTCAGGCACCGAGGGGACAGATGGGGGTTAGAAGAAAACAAAAGCTACAGGCTGAGAATGGAGGTCTTGTCCCTGGAAGACACCCACTCATCCCAAGTGGCTCACAGGGCCTATAGCCAGATCCACACAGCCCTCCTGACACGGTCTCGGACGCACGCAGGACCTCAGCGACACACAGCACCTCACAGAGACTCTGGGACGAATTCGAGGACAGCCGTATCCCCCCACACAGACACCCCCGGCTCTCACCCACCCACACGCACGCGTGCGCGCACACACACGCCACGCACACCGCCTCTCCGCGGGAACAGCATGGGCAGGACTTGGAGCTCTCACGAGGGGCCGGCCACAGCGTTAAACACTCGACATACGCGACTGCATTTTGTTCTCATAACAACGCTCTGACGTATGACTATTATTGATAAAGCGACTGAGGCACAGCGAGCCTGGGGGACCAACCCGAGGTCACACACGTGATGAATCCTGACGTCTGACTCCAGAACCTGAGCCACTTCTCTCCGTCGCCTGGTCACAGACACGGATAATTACAGCCACTCCTGCCAGCATGCACAGAGCGCCCGGAGGGACACACCGAGATATACAGAGCCCTCCCCCAAGTCACGGACCCACACAGAGCCCTTCCCTAAAAGAGACACGGATTTGTACAACCTCTTGCGTCCCCACATACATACAAGGTTGCCACTTTCAAAAATACCCAGATATCAGGGCGCCTGGGTGGCTCAGTGGGTTAAAGCCTCTGCCTTCGGCTCAGGTCATGATCTCAGGGTCCTGGGATCGAGCCCCGCATCGGGCTCTCTGCTCAGCAGGGAGCCTGCTTCCTCCTCTCTCTCTGCCTGCCTCTCTGCCTACTTGTGATCTCTCTCTCTCTGTCAAATAAATAAATAAAATCTTAAAAAAAAATACCCAGATAAATATCACTATAACATTTTTATTTTTTTTAATTCTTTTTTTTTAAGTAGGCTGTAGGCTCAATGTGGGGCTCGAACTCACAACCCGGAGATCAAGAGTTGCATGCTCCACAGACTGAGGCAGCCAGGCGGCCCCCCACTACACCATTTTTAAGTCAGCCTAATGGGAATCCCAGATGCTGCATGCCTGCAATGGGGTTGGGGTGGGGGGGTTGTTCAGAAACCGTGAGGCTCTGAGGAGGAGGCAGAGGGCTCTGTGGGCTGAGGAAGAGCCCTGGCAGGCTGGGCAGTCTGAGGAACAGGCAGCCGGGATCAGCTCTTGGGACTTGGTATGCCCTGGCCTGCTGGGGACCGAAGTCCAGGGCTAGGAATGGCTCTCTGGGCACCGGTATGCTGACAGGATTACGGGGATGTGGGGTGAGGGAGTGGGGCCCAGGGTCTGGCATCTGCCTGGCCCAAGGCATTGAGGGGGTAGGCACGCTGGATGTGACCACACTCACATGGCTTTGTCAGAGGAAAGAAAGAGACAGGAGAGACAGAGAAAGAGAAGGCAGAGACAGAGAGATGGAGACTGAGAGATACAGAGAGATAAAGAGAAACACAGTGTGGGGGGGGGCACCTGGGTGGCCCCTGCCTTTGGGCCAGGTGGGTTAAGCCTCTGCCTTTGGCTCAGATCATGATCTCAGGGTCCTGGGATCGAGCCCCGCATCGGGCTCTCTGCTCAGCAGGGAACCTGTTTCCCCATCTCTCTGCCTGCCTCTCTGCCTACTTGTGATTTCTCTCTCTCTGTCAAATAAATAAATAAAATGGAAAAAAAAAAAAAAAGGAACACAGTGTGGTGTGCTGGCATACTGACTCTCAAAGGAAAAAAAAGGCCCTGACTTTATAGCATTTGCTGATTTCTGTTGTATAAATATTCCCACCACGGCTGATTTCGAGGAACCGAGGTGACTTCTTGAGCGGGGCTGGGAAGAGGTTCACACAATCAGCTCCCCAGAGCCCGGGCTAGCTAGCTCCCGCAGCTCACTGCCAGGAAGGAATAAAAAGAAAGAGACAAACAGAGACAGAATCGAGAAATAGAAAGACAACAGAGAAATAGAGACTGGAAAAGAGAAAGGTAGAAATTAAGAGAAACTCAGGGAACCAAAGAGTCAAAGGCAGAGGAGAGAAGGCAGAAGAAGCAGGTTGGGTCCTCTGTGCTCAGGGATCAGCAGACAGATAGCCCCCGGGGACTCTCCCTTCTGGGCCACCTCAGGTCCTGAGCGGTGCCACAGCTCTGCCGAGAGTCATTTGACTTCCTAGAATTCTGGGTGGCAATAACTACTAGTCTAAAATTTCTAATTTATTAAATACTCAGTGCCTGGCATTGTGCCAAGCAATTCCTACACACGATCTCATTTAGTGGCCCTAGGAGGTAGCTTTTATAACTACCCCTCTTTTACAGATAAGCAGACTGAGTCGCAGAGATGTTAGGTAACTTCTCCAAGATCACACAGCAAGTAAGGGGAGGCAAAAGTGCAACACCAAGCCACTTGGTTCCGATCCCGCTCTAAGCACAGTTCTATTTTGTAGCCCTAGTAGAAGCAACAATGTGTGTCTCTTCAAGGGCATCTGCAACGGGCCAGGCCCTGTGCTACCTGCTCTCAGTCCCTATTGCAGTTCAGGGATCCCCCAAGGGGGGGGCCCCCCAAGCACTCTGCTCACTGCAGGGACTCAGGTCTGTTTATGCCTCTTAAATACCTGGTTGACAGGAGTTAGTTTCCAGAGACTCATCTGTGTCAAAATCAGGTCAGAGGTATTAGAGCTAAGGTCCACCTCTGGACCAGGGTGCTCCTGCCTTCAACATCTCCCTCTGTGTGGCCCTCCCCAGCCCTATTCTTTTACTTTTTTTTTTTTTTAAGTAAGCTCTAAGCCCCATGTGACTCCTGGATCAAGGGTCGCGTGCTGTACCGACTGAGGCAGGCGGGCACCCCTGTTCTTTATGTTACATGATTAGCTCTGGGACCTCGGATGAATGCTATAAGCCCTCCAAGCCTCAGTTTTTGCATCTGTACCTTCTGCTGTGGGGAAGACTTGAAGAGACGTGCCTCCTGTCCAGCGTGCAGTGGCTAAGTGAGGCTGAAAACCATAAACGGCAAAGCTAGAATGCCTCCCACCCTGGGACCATTTCTCAGCTCACCTCCCTCTAGTGTGTTGGGGGGAAAGTGACTTGCTCAAGGTCAGACAGCCCCACAGGGGATTCAAAGCCAGGCCCATTAATTCAGGTGCAGAGTTCAGTTCACACTGTGGTTGTGCTCCTTGGAGCCTGCGCAGGAGGTCACGCTGTCCCTGATGGGTATACGTCATATTTCCAGCCCTCGGCCAAGGGAGCGTACCATCCCTGCCACAGGGTGGCTGGCCACTCAGCAGGGAGCCTGCTTCAGGCCTAGGCCTGCTCCTGAACACCCGAGCCCCACGCCCACCCATCCTTTCTTGAGGTCCCCGCTTCCCGAAGCCACATCAGGGCTTTGATGTAGACACAGGACGTCCTGCCCCCCACCCCTCAACCCCTGCCAAGTATCTGTGGGACCTGGAGACGGATTTAAGCTTAATTCTACACAGTCTGACAACTAGCTTGAGACACTGGGGAAGTCGGTTCACCTCTCTGAGCCGTAGTTTCTTCGCCTAGAAAATAGGAATATAAATCTCTACCTCAGGGGGTGTTGCTTCTGAGCATCAGATGTGAAAGCACCAGGCGCACAGCTGGTGCTCAGTGAACTTTCACTTCCGTTCCTTTCCCTTGAGGAAGGCCCCTCCAAGGCCCAGGGAGGGGGAGCAGCAGGGCGGGGAAGAAAGAGAAGTTCCCAGGGTGAGGCAGGAGGGCTGAGCTGGTGCAGTCGCCTGGGGGATTTCAAGAAAGAGGGAACTGGGACTTGGGGCAGCAGCAAGAAACCACCATCCTGCAAGAGTTCCGGCTACTCTTCAGGGCTCTGGGCTGGCCAGGGGCAGGGCACAAGTCTCGGCCCTGCTGTGCCCCATCCCCTCCAGGAGGCCGGCGCCCTCTGACGGAAGGCTCCCATCTCTCACGGGAAGAGGCCCTCCTCCCCTCCCTGAACTCTGGTGTCTCTTACTAACCCCCAACCCTTTCACGGAGGCCTCACCTCCCGCTGCGCCTCTAACCATCCCCCACCATTCTTTCTTGAGACCTTATGACACCTCACCCCTGACACCCAGGGCCTGAGAAGACATACCCCAGTCTGACTCTACCACTTGGTGGGCCCGGTGTGGTGGGCGCATGTGAGGGAGGGGCCCTAGCTCTGTCAGAAGGTGTCAGCTGAATTTCCTCCACTTGCAGTCTGCCCGGTGCACAAAGGGCCCTGGCTTCTCCGTCCCCGGCTCTGGGGTCCCCCTATCTGGGCCCCCGAGGTCTAGCCACTTCCTTTGGCCACAGTAGCTCCAGGTGGCTGGAGAGAACAGCCAAACACCCACACATATGCTCACAGGCTCGTGCTCATTCACTCAAAACTCAAACCATACTCGCAAAAACTCTGACAGCTTCAGGCCGACTGGGTTCGTGCGGCCTGTGAAAGCTACACCTCCCACAGTTCGTCAGTCAGTCACCGGGGCCCCATCCCCAAGGCTACACGGGCTCTAGCAGGGATGAGGAGGGAGCCAAGGCCTCAGCTCTGGCTACTGCTCTCATCACATCAGGGACAAGATGCTCTGGATTCCAAGTCCCTACTTCGAGCTCCGTTAGTCCTTGACTGCTGAAGGTCCCCCTTCCTGACTGTCAAGTGAGAATCGAGCCCAGCTCTCACCACCACCACAGGTGGAAGGCCACCGAAAGACTCAGGGGTCACTGGGGGTGGTACCAGAAGGGCTGGGGACAGACCTCAAACCTATTAACGTTCCCAGTATGGGACTTGAGCAGATCTACAAACATTTATTTACTAGATGTCACTTGTGTGCTGGTCCTGGAGGCCCTGACAGGCTTTCTGTACCCCTTCCATGCTTTCGAGAAGGTGAAGGAAATGATCCGGCCTCGGTCAGTAATCACTCTTAACCCCTCCAGGACACTGCAGAAACCGTTTTCTAAAGCACCTGATTCTGGGGATTTGGGAGGGGGTGGGCGGTGGGGGGCTGAGTAGGGACAAAGGTAAATTTTCCCCCATAATTCAAATGAGGCCCAGAGAAGCCCCATAATTTGTCTAAAGTCACACAGCAATCAAGGGCCCAGTCTGGCTAGGTCCCTGCGACTGGGGATTCTCCCCCCAGGATGCCTGAACACCGAGCCTTACTCCTCCGCCCAGAAACCTGCCCCTGAGGACCCAAAATGGGAGCGGAGGGGGTACCAAAGGGGGCTGCGTGGGCTACGCGCCCAACAGCCGCGAAGCGGGGCTCTGTCTCTCCACTCCTGGTTGCTACGGAGACAGCCTCTCCGGGCAATTGCGGTCAAAAGCAGGATTTCCGTCGGGGCTGCCAGCAATTCCCGGATCCCTTGGGGAACGTGGACGGAGACCGCCACCGGGGGCGGGAAGGGGGCGCCCAGAGAGGCCCATCCCTGCCGAGGGCGGGGACTTCCCCAGGAAGCCGGGACCCACGCCTCTAGCGCCTTGGAGGAGTCCCCTCGCCATCCGGGACCCGCCCACCAGTGCGGGCGCGGGAGGGTGTGGGGGGCTGCAATTCTGGCTGCCTCCCCGCCCCACCAGGCTACTGGCTTCACCCTCGACTTCTGCTGATTTGGGATGGGGGGACTTCCCGACTCCCGGAATCGTGCCCCACATTCTGCATCCTCCAGAAATGGTTCTCCTTGACCTCCTCCAGCAAACTCCCTCACCTGGTCCTCCCAGCAACCCCTGCCCCCAAGCACACACACCTAGTCCCCCTCTTCCAGAACGCTCGGCTTCTCCCCGGATCCTCACTTTCAAAGTCCCCTCAGTTTATTCCCCAACCTCTTCGGGAGGGTCTCCTTAGTCCCTTTCCCCTGACTCAGCCCCCTTCCCAAATTCTATTAATTTCACTCTACATGTCCCCGGCCGACCCCCCCGTTTTCCCCACCAGACCTTTTATGGGGTCCCTTTAACCTGCTTTCCTCATATTCTTTCAGCTCCCCTCCCCAGATTTTATCCATCTCCCTCTCCAGGTCTCAGTTTCCCTCCTGAGGTCCTTTTCTGGGGTGAGGTCCCTCCTCCTCCAGTTCAGCCTTCCCCCCCAACCAAGCCGTCCCACTGGGGCGCGGGAGGGCGGGAGGCGGGGCCCCACGCGGCCCGTCCAGCCGCACCTGACCGCCGCCTACCTGGTCCCCGGGGAGGCCGCCTCGGACGGACCCCAGGCGAGCCGGCGGGGTTCCCAGCAGCGGCGAGCGCAGACGTTGTGGGGGACGGCGGGGGGGTGGGGTGGAACTGGGGAGCTGCCGGCCTCTGACTGCCGCCCGCTCTGGGCCGGGAGGAGGAAGCCGCCTCGGACTTCTCTTATTGAAGCCCTGCGGCGGCGGCGGTGGCGGGGAGAACTCACAGTCCCGCCCCAGCCCCAAGCCGGCTGCCCCAGCGGGGAGGGGCCCTCAGATCGCAGGCCCGCCCGCCCCCGCTGCCAGCCTTCCCCCCGGTTGAGGGCTCTCCCGGCCCTCTCCCTGCACCCCAGCTCCTCCCCCAGACCTGAGCTCCCAGCACAGCCTTCCCAAAGACCCCCTCCGAAGGGGCCGGTTCCTCAATCATAGAAGCACCTGTTGTTTTACACTGATTGGATTTCAGGTTAAGAAGCAACTTTTCTCTATCGTGAAGCCCACCCCTGGTACCACCTCTTCGCAGCTGGGAAAACTGAGGACCAGATGCGGGCAGGTCTTACCCAAGTTCTCCACAGCCCGTTGACTTCAGATCGCCGTCACCAGAGCCACCGCAGATCTGATCACCTTGCCTCACCTCCCTCAGGAGCCGGACGAGTGGGGGTACAAGGCTGTAGGAAGGTGGGGAACAGCAGGGACCCTTCTCTCAGGATCCTGCTTTTCAGAAGAATCAGCCCTCAGGCCACACTGAGGAAGGGGAAGCGTGTCAGCCTCCCCCCGCCGCCCCCCCCACAAGATTTAGAGAAACCGAGTGTCATCCTCCAGCACATTTCCAGCCTCTGTGACTAGGAGGGACCCCTGATCCCCCCCCCCACATACCTGGGGTTCAATCCCACCTCCCACCACTGTTCCTTCTTCAGCCTTAATGGGAGGACCAGAAGAATCCCTCCTTCTCTGGGGAGGAGGAGATGTGTGTGTAGGAGGGCTGTTTGGTGGAGAACTACTCGCGCATTGGGATACGAGGGGAAGGCAGGGAGGGTGCGTGAGCACAGATGTGTGTGTGTGTGTGTGTGTGTGTGTGTGTGTGTGTGTGTGATTGTAGGCAATGAAATCGATGGCTGCAATTTTGTAATCAACAACTGGGACACATTTTGCAGGCACATGTGTTTCTATGTATGAGCAGGGATGTGTGTGAGTGTGTGTGTCTCTGTGTGTGCACGCATGTCCATGCATGCTCAGGTATGTCACAATGTGAATGTGGGATGTAGGTAAGAATGCTTTTCTCTTAGGAAACTGGAAAGAGGGACGGGGAGGAAGACATCGGGGAGGAGGTAGAGGTGCAGGGACTTGGCAATGGTGGTCCCACATTAGCTGGGCAGCATTGCAGCCGCCAGCAAGCACTCCCTAACCAGCTATTGGTCCACATGGTCAACAAACAAACAAATATTTATTTACTTTTAAAAGGTATTTATTTATTTATTTGACAGAGAGGGAGAGAGATCACAAGTAGGCAGAGAGGCAGGCAGAGAGGGAGGGGGAAGCCGCCTCCCCGCTGAGCAGAGAGCCCAATGCTGGGCTCGATCCCAGGACCCTGAGATCATGACCTGAGCCAAAGGCAGAGGCTTAACCCACTGAGCCACCCAGGCGCCCCACAAACAAATATTTATCATTGACT
>CM053606.1:17242858-17260355 GCA_028646535.1 Procyon lotor
AGGACTGACTGAGTTTTGTCAATGCTCCCAGCGCCCAGAGTAGTACTGACACTGAGTAGCACGATCTCTGGGCATAGGAATGCATGAATCAAAGAACAAAGGAACTAACGGGTGAACAAATGAAAGCCCAATGAAAAGATTAATAATTGAAGGTAAGAGGTAAAGAATGAATGAAAAAATTCAAGAATCAATGATTGAATAAGCAAATGAATGGAAGAACAAAACTGCTTATACTTTTATTTTTTAAAAAAGATTTTATGTATTTATTTAAGAGAAAGGGTGAGTGAGAGAGAGAAAGCAAGGGAGGCGGGGTGGGGTGGGTGATTGGAGAAGGAGAGGGAGAAGCAAGCTTCCTGCTGAGCAGGGAGCCTGATGCGGGACTTGATCCCAGGACCCTGAGATCATGACTTGAGCCGAAGGCAGACGCTTAACCCACTGAGTCACCCAGGTGCCCTGCTTATGCTTGTGAAATACAAATTGGACCACGTAAGTTCCTCACTCAAAATTCTCCAATGGCTTACTTCCCAGTTTGCTTGGAATAATAAACATAAAATAAAATGCAATAATAATAAAGAATAGTAAAATTCAAGTGCCTTGTCATGGCCTCCTGGGCCTTTTGTGCCTTGTCCCTGTCTCCCTCTCCAGTCCCACTTGGGCCATGTTTCTCCTCAGCTACACTAGAATCCTTCTCATTCCCAGAAAAACATTGAATTTTTGCCTCAGGGCCTTTTCACGTGCTGTTCCTTCTTCCTAGGACACACTTTTCCTTGCCTTTCATAGAACGGGGCTCCCGTCTATCTTTGACCTGAAGTGTCACCTCCTCAGAGAAGCCTTCCCTGACCACCCCATTTAAAGAGGTCTCCTCCCTCATTCTTGCTCTTGGTACCTAGTTTGTCTCCTTCGTGGCAGTTCTCGAAGTCTAAATGGTTTAGAAATCTAAATATTTCTCAGCTCATTGTTTATTGTCTATGAATCTCTTGATCAGACCAGGGCTCTGACCTCAAGAGAAGCCTGGCATCACTCAGGGCAGACAGGCAGAGTCTAGGACCCTCATTCATCCATTCAGAATAGCCTGGTGATTAGGGACACAGACTCTGCGGCCCAGACTGCCTGGTTCGTAGACCAACTCTGCCTCCTCCTAGCTCTACGACCTTGGACAAATTATCTCACCTTTCTGTGCTTCAGTATCTCCATCTGTAAACTGGAGATACTAGGAGACCCCATTTCACAGGAGTCCGGGGGAAAATCAATGAGCTGTTGGACTAGTGCTTGGCAAATAGCAAGAGCCATAGAAGTGTTTGCTATCATTTACTCCAACATTCCATCAAAGCTCAGACCTTTCCTGTGACTTCCCTGTGCCAGGCTGGGGGCTGGGGTCTCAAATAGGAATCAGGCTCCAGTCCTTGCCCTCTCTGTGGCACAGGAGACTGGTGGGCACGGGACAAAGAGGCCATAGGAGGGGCCTGTTGAAATCCCCCACTATCCTCCTAGCCCCTTCACTCACATTTCCCTTTCAGACAATTCTCAAAACTCACGCTGCAACCAAATACCAAAGTCCAGCAAGCCTGCTGAGATGTCCCATCCATTTCCCGTCTAGCCATCACTCTCCTCCTGTCCTCGCTTTTGTTTTCAGGCAGCCTGGATTCTGTTGTCAGTCCTTATATCCTCCTGGGCAAAGACCATGCCCTGCTCTGCCTCCCTCCCCCTCCCAAGCACTTGCCTGGAAGTCCCCAAGCCTGCAGTAAGCCAACCACCCACCTTCTCTGGGGATGGAGAAGAAAAGCACCTACCAGGCAGGCAGGGTCACAACTCCCAGCCTCAAAAGGACATGAACCAGACCCCACAATCCTCCAGTGGGTTTCCCAGTAAGCTGGCCCTACTTGTCTGCCCAGAGGATCAGTTCTAGTCCTTTCTTCTGTCTTCTACCTTCCCTCCTCTTCCCTCCCCACTGGCGCTCATAAGTGCCCTCACCTTTTAGGTACTTCCCACCCTCTGAAACCCCCTCTCAGGCATCATCCATCTCTCCCTTTCCACAGAATTATCCTTGCAACATACAAATAGGTTCTAGAATTTTCCATTTAAAAAGGAAAAAAAAAAAACCCTCCCTTAGAGAATTAAGCATTTATCCTGCCTTCTTAGAAGGAACTGCAATTCATTCTTAGTTGATGAGAGAAAGCTTTTCTTTGCAGAAAAATGCCAACTAATACACTAGAAGGAATGCGAGAACTAGAAAAACCCCATTTGCAGCCCCAATTAGATGATCAGTTTAGGCAAGAATCATCAATGAAGTGCGAGTGAGCTTGGGCAGCCATGACGAAATACCATAGACTGGGTGGCTCACACAACAATTGATTTCTCCCAGTTTGAGAGGCTAGAAGTCCCAGATCTCGGGCTTGGGGGACTGGTTTCTGGTGAGAGCTTTCTTCCTGGCTTTCGGACAGCCGCCTCCCTGATGCATTCTCACATGGCAGAGAGAAGGTGAACTCTTTTTTTTTTTTTTAAGAAAAGCGCTTTAGGGGTGCCTGGGTGGCTCAGTGGTTAAAGCCTCTGCCTTCGGCTCGGGTCATGATCCCAGGGTCCTGGGATCGAGCCCCGCATCGGGCTCCTTGCTCGGCGGGAAGCCTGCTTCTCCCGCTACCATTCCCTCTGCTTGTGTTCCCTCTCTCGCTGTGTTTCTCTCTGTCAAATAAATAAAATCTTAAAAAAAAAAAACCATTTAAAAAAAAAAAAAGAAAAGCGCTTTATTTTATTTTATTTTTTATTCATTTATTTTTTAAAAGATTTTATTTGTTTATTTGACAGAGACACAGTGAGAGAGGGAACACAGGCAGGGGGAGTGGGAGAGTAAGAAGCAGGCCTCCCATGGAGCAGAGAGCCCAATATGCGGCTCCATCCCAGGACGCTTAGATCATGACCTGAGCTGAAGGCAAATGCCCAGACTGAGCCACCCAAGCACCCTTGTTTTATCTTTTTAAAAGATTTTACTCATTTTTAAAAAAAATTATTTATTTATTTGACAGAGAGGGAGAGATCACAAGTAGGCAGAGAGACAGGCAGAGGGAGTGGGGAAGCAGGCTCCCCGCTGAGCAGAGAGTCCCATGCGCGGCTTGATCCCAGGACCCTGAGATCATGACCTGAGCAGAAGGCGGAGGCTTTAATCCACTGAGCCACCCAGGTGCCCCAATTTTACTCATTTTAGAGAGAGAGAGAGAGAGCACGCACTCCCACATGTGTGTGCTAGCAGGAGGGGCAGATGGGGAAGGAGAGGGAGGAACAGACTCCACACAATCGATCTCATGGGCTCCATCTCATGACCCTGAGACCACACCCCAAGTGGAAACTAAGAGTCAGTCGCTGCACCAACTGGCTACCCAGTTGCCCCGGAAGGTGGACTCTTTGGTGTCTCTTCTTAGGACCCCAGTCCGATAGGATTAGAGCCCCACCCTTATTACCTCATTTGACTTTAATTACTTCCGTAAGTGCCCTATCTTCAAACGCAGTCACACTGGGGATTAAGGCTTCAACGTATGAATTTTGGAGGAACACAGTTTAGTGCACAGTAGATGCTGAAAATACCAGATGAAAGGTTTTAAAGAACAGAATGTTCACGCTGTGCGGAAGGAGCCTGTCGCAGCTGATCTGGTATTTACAAAGGGACCTTTCCTTGTTAGTGGGGACGACCAGTGGACCCCCTCATAGCTGGAGTCAGCTGGTGCTGCGTGCCTCCTCACCTGATGACTGTGAAAGTATGCATCATCACCGTGAAGAATTCTTGCTACAGACGCCTAATCTAAAAGCATTCAAGGGGTCAGCAAACCACGGGTCCTTTACGACCCTCTGGCTCTTTCTGTGCATCCCCTCAGCTAAGAATAGCTTTCATATTTTTAAGTGGTTCCAAAAAATCAAAGGAAGAGGGGTGCCCAGATGGCTCAGTCGGTTAAGCGTCAGACTCTTGATTTCAGCTCAGGTCATGATTTCAGGGACCTGGGATCAAGTGCCACGTTGGGCTCCATGCTCAGCTCAGCTCTGAGTCTGCCTTTCCCTCTCTCTCTGTTCCTCCCCTTCTCTCTGTCTCCCACCTGTATTCATTTGCTTTCTTTCTCTCTTTCTCAAATAAATAAATAAATAATATATTTTTTAAAAAAATCAAATGACGAATAATATAGCATATGATAATAGACATATGATAATTAGGGTACATCCAAGTTTCACTATCCATAAATAAAGTGGTATCGAAGCATAGCTATGCTCCGGCGGCATATGTATTCTGTGTGGCTGCTTTCATGTTATAATGAGGGTCGAATAATTGGAACAGAGGCTCTATGACCCGCAAAGCCAAAAATATTTAGTTGGCTTTACAGAAAGTTTGCCAACCCCTGCTCTTGACCTAACTTCCAGGTACAAGAGATACAGAGATTGTTTAAGGTAAACAACACTATGAGCGGAACACCAAACCCATCTACAGTATAGAATATTTTTTTAATATATTAATTATTTGTTTGACAGCAAGAGAGCACAAGCAGGGGGAGGGAGAAGCAGACTCCCCGCTGAGCAGGGAGCCCAACGCAGGGCTGGATCCCAGGACTCTGGGATCATGACCTGAGCCAAAGGCAGACGATTAACTGACTGAGCCACCCAGGTGCCCCTATAGTATGGAATATTCTATGAGCCAACTGGCCTGGTCACTTTAAAAAGTTACTGTCACTAAAATAAAAAAAAAAAAAGGAAGGATGGGGCTAACCATTCTAAATTGAAAGAGACCAGAGACCAAAGAGACATCACCACCAAACATAGCGTGTGAACCTTGGTCAGATATTTTTGGAGAAAAACCTGCTATCACAGGTAGTGGTCGATGTGTTTTTCTCTCTCTCTTAGATTTTCAACTCCACCGAGGCAAGGGTTTTGTCTCTAAATCTACCCAGCGCCTTGGATGCACCTGACACCTAGTAGGTGCTTGGTAGGTACTGGTTGAAAACAGGAGTGAAAAAAGGAGTCAGTTTTGGTTAAGGGACAGGGATGACCTCCCAGAGGAGAGAGCAGCCAAGTGGGTTCTGAAGGACAAGCAGGGGACTTGCCCAGAGGTGAAACTTCTGATCGCCCTGCTCAGTGGCGGGTAAGACACTCATTGGGGCGCCACAGACAACAAGCAGAACTCTGACTAGTGCGGGGAGGCTCAGGCGGGCAGTTTCAACTCAAGAGCAGGAAGAACTTCGGGGCGGTGGTCAGAACAGCTCAGCGGCAGAACAGTTGGCCTCAGGAGGCACCGGAGTGAGCAAGCAGAGATCCACATGTGGCTGTGGGCCTCCGTGATGATGCCCACCACCACCAAACCTTTGCACCGAGGAGCTCCCCATCTGGGGGCCTCTCTCCTCTTTTTTTTTTTTTTTAAGATTTTTTATTTTATTTATTTGTCAGAGAGAGAGAGAGAGCAAAAGCAGGCAGAGTGGCAGGCAGAGGCAGAGGGAGAAGCAGGCTCCCTGCTGAGCAAGGAGCCCAATGTGGTACTCCATCCCAGGACTCTGGGATCACGACCTGAGCTGAAGGTAGCCGCTTAACCAACTGAGCCAACCAGGCGTCCCCTTTTTTCCCCTTTTTTTTTTTTTTTTTTTTGTTCCCAGGCTCAGCCTTCCAGGCCGGGGCAATTTTCTCCCTAGGGGGAACCTTGAGCCCTTCCTGTCTGCACCAGTAGGGGGCGTTCTGCACACTTGGCCTTTTATGGGCAGGCAAGTCTGCTGCACCTGGCTAAGAGGCAGGGCCTTTCACTGGCTGTATGACCTTGAGAAGGCCCCGTAGGTCTCTGGGCTTCTGTTTCCTGGTTTTTTAAAAAAAGATTTCATTTATTTATTTGACAGAGAGAGAGGGATCACAAGTAGGCAGAGAGGCAGGCAGAGAGCCTGACGCGGGCCTCTATCCTAGGACCCTGAGATCATGACCTGAGCTGAAGGCAGAGGCTGTTTCCTGATTTTTTTTTTTTTAAAGATTTTATTTATTTATTTATTTGACAGGGAAAGACACAGTGAGAGAGGGAACACATCAGGGGGAGGGGGCGAGAGAGAAGCACGCTTCCCGCTGAGCAGGGAGCCTGATGCGGGGCTTGATCCCAGAACCCTGAGATCATGACCTGAGCTGAAGGCAGACGCTTAATGACTGAGCCACCCAGGCGCCTCTGTTTCCTGATCTGTACCAGGATAGGGTGGGACAAGACCTCCGATGAGGGCTCTTCAATCTCCAGACGCCTTTGCTTGAAGCCCGTCTGGTCCTCTTGGCCTGTATATGACTGGGGACTCCCCGGGGACAGAGAGAGAATTGACTGAAACCCTCTGCCAAACCCCTAGCAAGAGACTGAGCTCGTGTCCACAGAGCACAGGGGCAAGTGGGTGGATGTCAGGGGCAAGGTGATGCTCTGACCTCCTTCTGGTCAAAGGCAGTGAGGTTCATCCAGGCCCCACGAGTTACCAGCTCTGTTACCTGAGGCTAGTGACTTCATAATTTTAGGCTGTAGCTTCTACATCAATAAAACTAGAACAGTAATGGCTATCTTCCAGGATGAAGAGGAAAAGAAGCGAGGGTTTTGAAAGCACCTTTACCCGATGTACAAACAGCCGTCAGGAGCAAGCTAGCGCATTTTATTTATTTTTAATCTTTTTTAAATATTTTACTTATTTATTTGAGAGAGAGAGAGAGCACAAGCAGGGTGAGGGGCAGAGGGAAAAGACCCCCGGCTAGCAGGGAGCTTGGTGATGGGTGAGATCCAGGGGCTCAATCCTGGGGCTCCAGGTTCATGACCTGAGCCAAAGGCAGGCGCTTAACCAACTGGGCCACCCAGGCGCCCCAATCAGGAGTTTTAGAATCTCTGCCCAACCGCTCCTTATCCCAGTCCCTCCATCCTCATAAACGGATCGATGCAGGGAGAAATCATAAATACTTTCTATGTCTAAAGCATGACCGGCACATAGTAGGCACTCAAATATTTGTTAAACGAAAGATTCATTCCAGAACCACTATCTCACTTGGGCCTTGAAGCAAACTGAGAAGGGCCAAGACAATGGTTTTCTCTGGCGCAAGAGTGAAGCCACTGCAGCTCAGAGAGGGAAAGTGACTTGCCTAACATCACACAGAAGAGCTGGGGTTGGAACCTGGTTCCTTCGGCCTGCCGGTCTCAGAATTGAGATCCTGTGCCATGCAGGCCCCCAGGGTCAGGCACTTGCCAGGCTCTGCCTGTACCCACCCTCTCAGAAGGGCAACCCAAGGGCTCAGCTCTGCTCCTTGATGGCCCAGAGGCTCTGCTCCTTGAACAGAGAGGCAGCTTGGCCTCCTTGGCTTAGCTGCCCTTTTATCGACAGACCCATGGAGCCAGCCACAGGACAGGTGTCCCAGAGCAGGACAAGGGGGAAAATGGCCAAGTCCTGGGGCTGACTGAGCCTGTGGGACTGCCTCTGGGCGGCTGACCAGGTAGGTCAGGGGTATGCCACCCCGGGGCCTAGGTGCTCCCAACCTTTGGGGACTACTAGCATGTTTTTGTTAGTGGGGCTCTTACCCTGGGGGTCGGGGGCTGGGAAGTTTCTAGAGGAGGGCAGTGCTTGGCTGGGAGCACCATGAGGAAGTCAGTGGGATCATCTCCCAGATTTCTCCCACCAGGGGTGTTGACACTCCCCTACCCTGAGGCCCAGGAAGACATGAGAACCAGCTGGAGCCGGATCAAGTACTTGGTTTGCCCTGGGCAGGCCTTGGAATCTCTCTTTCCCTGGGGGCAAGACAGAACATTTCAGAGGTATTAGGTATCAAAGTGGGGCTGGAGTGTTCCTGGAGGGGCAGCAAGATTTTCACCGGGGTGGGGGTGGGTGGGGGTGGAGAACTCTAATGGGGGGGCGGGCTAGAGTATTAAAGTGGGATGCAGAATATTATGTGTGTTGTATGTTTGGGGGACTGGGGTATGATGGTTGGAGCACGGGTTTTAAAGTTGAGCCAGAGGGCAACACTCTCACGTCTCCTCCCTCTTCTGGAGCTTTGTGCTAACTCTCAAAAAACTTTGCTGCCCACAAAAAAAAAAAAAACAAAAAACCCAAAAACGTTGAGCTGAGGCCTCACAGCAAGGTAATAGGGTATCGTATAGTGGGGGTTACAGAATGTCACGGAGGGCTGGCTTATTTCACAAGGTGCTAGAATATTGTGGGGCGTGAGGAAGACCTAGAGTATCTCAGAAAGGGCCTGGAGTATTATTGAGAAGGCTCAAGTCTCCTTGGAGGAGCTGGATTATTTGAGGGAGCAGGAGTTCTCCAGAGGGAGTAAGATATCTAAGAGGTGAGTGAGAACAGTCTTGGGGATGGTGTGAGGTCTGGAGGTTGCCTGGGGAGCCCCCTTAAGTGCGTGTCTGCAGTCCAAAGATTCTAGGGCATCCCCAGGAGTCCAGTCTCATGATCGCTCCTGTTTCCTCCCAGGGCAGGTTGTCACCTCCAGTTCAGTCATAAGCAGCCCTTAGCTACGCGCTACAACAAGACGCTGGTGACCATGGCCTTGGGAGCCAACATCCGCTCTTGCCTCCAAGTCAATGGCACCAAGGAGAAGCCAGTCCCAGGGCCGAATCCTGTCTGAGCTCCGGGTTTCCAGATAAGGGTCAGGCCAACTTGACCATTCCTCTGCCTCTGGGCAAGACTCCCTTCCCTTTTCAGCAAACTTCTCCCAAAAGTGGGGTTCCCAGTTGAAGTAGGGAGCACTGATGGGCACAGACCCCTCTGGGTTCAGGGGTCTCTTTGCGGTCTATCCACAGTCCATTCTGCACTGATGGGGGGGGGGGCGTTGCTGATTTGCTCACTATGGAAACCCTGTTAGGGGATGTGGGAGCCCATCTGCCTCAGTGCTCCTGCAGCTTGTGAGATCTGAGGCCCTGGGGGCCCAGAAGGGCTCAGTGCTGGAAAGGATGTCCATAGACAGTGGAGGGGAAGAGGGCGTGCCAATTCTGGGTGGCCTCCGGCCCTCAGGGGACAATTCCTATTTGTTCTGCCAGGTTTGGCTTTAGCGACCTGCTGGGCTCTCCCTTCACCAAGTATCAGCTGAACTCTGCCAACTTCTCCAACTACCGTACATGGGACACCTTCCACCTTGCAGCGGGTGAGAGGGAGGCCCCGGCTCACTTAACAAGGACAGAGCCGCAGACACCCTCCCGGCCAGAGCATCAACATTTCCACTTTCCGTGTCCACACCCCAGCCTCATATGCTGCACAATGAGGTGGCACAAGGCTGTGGTTTCTCACCTGTTGTCAGCCTGGGGCCACTATCTCCCCTCTCTGGATGTGCTATGTCTCTACCAAACTGAAGACTACCCTCTCACCCCCCAGCAGACTCCCTGGGAGGGGAAAGATCCTGGGGTAGGGGTGGGGGGCTCCCTGTAGTCCTCCAGGCCTTATCGGTATGGGAAGAAAGAACAGCCTGGTCAGCCGGGCCTGGCGTATGGAAGGCCTCCTCCTGCCCGAGGAAGGAAAGGAAGAGGGATCACCTTTCATTGAGCACCTACTGTGTATCAGGCCCTATTCTAGACATTCTACATGCATTATCTCCCTGGGAGGTAGAGCTGCTCTTCCTTTTATAGGGATAGGGAAACTGAGGCCTGAGAGCTCCAGAGATTTGCCCAAGGTCACACAGCTAGTGAATGAGTAGAAAGAGCTGGGTTTTGGTTCAGGGTCTACCTGAACTAACACTGTCTTCTCTCCATAACCCCGACGTGGGCCACTGGACAAATCTTCATTTCTCCATCTGTTGGCTGAGTGACTCTGAACAAATTGCTTAACCTTCGGAAGCCTCAGTCTCCGGTCGGTACAATGGATATAGATACAGATATAGATATAGATATAGACATAGACATAGACATAGACATAGACATAGACGTAGACATAGATATAGATATGGATGTAGATACAGATATATAGATATAGATATAGATTTAAAGATTTTATTTATTTATTTGACAGAGAGAGAGAGAGATCACAAGTAGGCAGAAAGGCAGGCGGGGGGGTGGGGTGGGGAAGCAGGCTCCCTGCCGAGCAGAGAGCCCGATGCGGGGCTCCATTCTGGACCCTGAGATCATGACCCGAGCCAAAGGCAGAGGCTTTAACCCACTGAGCCACCCAGGTGCCCCTGTACAATGGGTATATTAGTAAAATCTATGTAATACAATGAAGTAAGCTGGTGCATGTGTAGTGCCTGTCGTATTGTGTTAGTGTGCAGAATAAATGTTAGGCGATGCCCACATTTGAAACCTACAGAAGAGACATAACCCTGCCCCCAGTTTCAAGAAAGGGACGCAGTTCCACCCCCATCCCCTAGTCTGAAGGAGAGACTAAGCAAAGTGGCAGAAGTCACTCCACATTGGAGTTCATCAGGTCCAGGGAAGGGAGAAGGCATTAACGAAGGAGGTGTACCTGGGTGGCTCAATGGGTTAAAGCCTCTGCCTTTGGCTCAAGTCACGATCTCAGGGTCCTGGGATAGAGCCCCGCATCGGGCTCTCTGCTCGGCGGGGAGCCTGCTTCCCCTTCTCTCTGCCTGCCTCTCCGCCTACTTGTGATCTCTCTCTGTCAAATAAATAAATAAAATCTTAAAAAAAAAAAATAGTCTGAAAGCCTGAATGAATGGATGGATACATTAAGAAGGAGGAGGTGGAAGCAAGGAGGTCAAGGTCACAGGTATCCATCTCTCCTCTCATCCAGCTTTATTAACAACCCCAACTGTGTCCATCACACCTCATGCCTGGCCCCCAACCACCTGATGTCCTAGAGAGCTGGCAGCTCTGTGGGGCCTGCTGACATCCTCTGAGCTGAATAAAGGAGACATCTTTCCTGCCAAGCATCTGGCCAGTGTGGCTCGGCTTAAGAACCTGACCTGGAAATTCCATGGTGAGGGCCCGTCTCCAAGTCTCTGACAACCAACAAAGAATACACGAAAACATTGCCCAGCTGCTCTCTCAGAGGTCCTACGGAACTAGGAGGAAATTCATTCTTTATTACAGCAAGAAAGATTTCAGTAAGACTGCAGAAGGGACTTACCGACAGAGCAGGGAACAAGCCTGGAGTTCCTAACTAGAGTTAGGAAATGACACGGTGGTCCCTGTGGGTGGCTCCACAGGCCAAGCCCTGGGAAAGGAGGGAGCCAGAATGAGGCTGAAACATAGTCCCCACAGCACCTGCACGGGGGGACCACTGTCTAATGGAAGAGACATGTCACAGCCCCAGGTCAATAACCGAGTGTGAGGCCACTGGAGAGGAGAGTTGGGGGAGAAGGGGGCTCTGAGAGAAGGAGCTCATGTGGTCACAGGGGAGACACTCCTGTGGTGCGGGGTGGGTCACGAGAGTGTGACCAAGGCAAGTGAAGGGAGTAAAAGGGGGCCCTCTGCTGAATGCCAGGTACCGCATTCAGCACTTTCCATGTGGTGTGTCATTTCACCCGTCACCATTCCGCCCAACAAATACTGAATGGGCTCGGGACTAAAGCTACAGCTATGAACAAAGCAGCCACAGTCACAGCGTCCCCCCTCCTGGAACTCAGAAGGGGGAGGAGACCATGAGCACAAGCCTAATATCAAGGGTGATGTGTGCTTTGAAGAAAGGTAAAGCAGGGACGAAGATAGAGCAGGGTAGCAACTGGGAGTCAGGACTCTTTAAAAAAAAAAAAAAGATTAACTCATTTAATCCTCATAACTCAACCCTCCGAGGTAACCACTATTAGCCCTACTTTACGGATGAAGAAACTAGGGCACAGAGAGGCTAAATAACTGCCCAAGATTGCACAGCTTTCTAAGTAGCCATGTTAGTTTTCTAGGGTTGCCATAACAAATTAGCACCAACTGGATGGCTTCAAACAACAAAAATTTGTTGTCTCGTAGTTCTCAGGACTAGAAGTCCAAAACTGAGGTGTCAACAGGGCTTGCTCATTTTTTTTTCCAGATATTTTATTTATTTGAGAGAGAGAGAATGAGAGAGAGAGAATGAGAGAGAGAGAGAGCACAAGCAGGGGAGTGGCAGAGGGAGAGGGAGAAGCTGACTCCTGGT
The DNA here is from genome assembly GCA_028646535.1 of Procyon lotor. Taxonomy (NCBI): domain Eukaryota; kingdom Metazoa; phylum Chordata; class Mammalia; order Carnivora; family Procyonidae; genus Procyon; species Procyon lotor. The sequence continues at coordinate 17,254,897 of CM053606.1, forward strand.
TGAGCAGGGACTCCATCGTAGGACCCTGGGATCATGACCTGAGCTAAACACAGGTGCTCAGCTGACTGAGCCACCCAGGCGTCCCTATTTATTTTTTAAAGTAAGCTCTACACCCAGTGTGGGGCTTGAGGTCATGACTATCTCCACCAAGCTGGCCCAGGCACTACAGACCTTCCTTTTTAAAGATTTTATTTATTTACTTGTTTGTTTGTTTGTTTACAGAGTGCTCACGAGCAGGGGGAGGGGCAGAGGGGCTCCGTTGCTCCATCAACTGAGCCCTCCAGGCACCTCGCTTTTTAAACTGAATGTCCATTAAAGAAATTTCTTGGGGTGCCTGGGGGGCTCAGTCAGGTGAGCGACTGACTCTTGGTTTCAGCTCGGGTCGTGATCTCAGGGTCGTGAGATTGAGCCCCTCATTGGGTTCCACACTCAGCAGGGAGACTGCTTGAGGATTCTCTCCCTCTGCCCCTCTAGCCGCTCATGCACACACTCTCTCTCAAATACATAAATAAATTAAAAAAAAAAGAACTTTCCCTATCAGGACACACAGATCTCCCTCATTCTTTTTCATAGCTGCATAGTGTCCCATTTAATGGTTGGACTGTCCTCTATCTAACCTCATCCCTTACTAATGGACAATTGGGTTATTATGAGTCTTTTGCTATTGCCAGTGCCACAGAGAATAACGTTATACAAACTTCATTTCTCACCTGTGCAAGCATATCTGAAGGAAAATTCCCAGAACCAAGATATCTGGATGCATTGAGAGTTTTGATAGATTTTTGCCAAAATGCCCTTTTGGGGGCCTGTACCAATTGATATTCCCAGGTGCAAGAGTCCTCTGTGACACATGCACGAGAGTGTGGTTTCCTTACAGAGGCAGCTGCAGACTATGTTATTAAACTTTGGCATCTTTTACCAGACTGATAGGAAATGGTATCTTAGTGTGGTTTCCCTGATTTTTGTTTCTCCCGAGTTTGCGCTTCTTTCCGTATGTTGAGAAGGCATTTGTATTTACTTTTCTGGGAACTGTCAATTCATGTCCTGTGCCTGTTTCTATTAGGTTGTTGGTCCTTTTAGTGATTTTCCAGAAATGCTTTATAAATTAGAGAGATGACCCTTTGTCCGCGATCCGAGTTGCAAATATGTTCCTCTAGTTTGTCATTTGTCTTAGGACTTGATTTATAGTGTTTTACTTGCAAAAGTTTTTGATTTGTACGTAGTTGACTTTAATCAAACTTTTTCAAAAAAGATATTTATTTGAGAGAGAGAGAAAGAGAGAGCACGAGTGGGGAGCGGGGAGGGGCAAAAGCAGACTCCCCAGTGAGCAGGGAGCCCAATGTGGGACTTGATTCCAGGACCCTGAGATCATGACTTGAGCTGAAGGCAGATGCTTAACCTACTGAGCCAGTCAGGGGCCCTAATCAAACTTTTTTTGATGGCTTTTTGGGTCTGAGTTATGGTTAGACTTTTCCCACTCTGAGATGATAGATTCTCTGATGTCTTCCTCTAGTTTTTTATGGTTTTGTTTTGATTTTTTAGATATTTGGTCCCTTTGGAGCTTATCCTTGGTGAGTTACTCAATATGACGTACAGATCTAATTTTTTTTCCCACTGGCTACCTAGTTGTCTTTTTTTTTTTTAAGATTTTATTTGATTATTATTTTAGAGAGAGAGAGGTTGAGAGAACGAGTGGGAAGAGGAGTAGAGGGAGAAGCAGACTCCTTGGGGAGCAGGGAACCCGATGTGGGGTTCAGTCCCAGGACCCTGGGATCATGACCTGAGCCCAAGGCAGACGCTTAACTGACTGAGCCACCCAGCTGCCCAGCTACCTAGTTGTCTTATCACTGTTTTATTAGAGTCCGTTCTCCACTTTGAGATGCCGCATTTATCAAATATTAAGTAACTATACATTGAGTCTATTTCTGGACAGTCTATTCTAGTCCATTGGTTTGCTTGTCTCCTGCACCCAAATCAAGTTGGTTTTAATTATTGACGCTTTAAATATTATTTATGGTAGTGAAGTTAGTCCTTTCCTCTCTGCCTCCCTCACCCCCATACGTTTCTTGGTATTCTTTTCCCTTTTTTTTTCTCTGAGGGTGGTGAACCTTAGAAAGTCTCATGGGACTTATACTCTGTAAGGGAACACACGATAAACAATAATTACATATCACTTGTTAGTGGCAAGAAAAACAATAAAGCAGATAAAAGGACCGAGGGCGAGTAGGGAGTCCTATTTAGGGGGGCAACCAGGGAAGGGCCCCCGGAAGAGGTGGATACACCTGAATGAGGGATGGAGGCCCCACGGATACCTGGCAGAAGACACTCCCAGCCGACCAAGGACAAATGCAAAGGCCTGAGCCAGGAGCACACTTGGCATGTTGAAAACAACAAGGCAGCCAGTGCAGCTGGACCGGAGAGCTCAGAACGGAGAGTGGGAGGCAATGAGGTAGATCAGGCAGGCCTTGCAGGGCGTAGCAAGGACGCTGGCTTCTCCTCGGAGATGGGGAGCCGCGGGAGGAGACAGAGCAGCCTAGTAATGGGTTCTGACCTCCCTTTTTACAGGCTGCAGCGTGGAGAACAGACTGTACAGGTGAGGGCCGCAGCAGGGAGGGGAATAGGATTTGGGATGGGTGAGTGGATTGTAACTCAGTTTCCTTGTCCGTCTCCCCCACTGAACTGTGAGCTTTACAAGGACAGGCAGTGATCTATGCACCGAGTAGGCATGGATAAACATTTGTGGGAGGAAGAAGGGAGGGAGGATAGGCTGGAGCAGGCAGGAGAGGCAGGGTCCCCTGGGGAATGGCTCTGCAAAGGCCACAGACTGTAGAGGGAGCAGATGTGATAAAAAGAGCCGGCTTCCCTAGCAGGGAGGAAGGCTGAAAGGGGCGGGAGCTGGGGGAGGGGGGAGTTAGCCTTCCCAAGCTGGTGCCCACCCAACCCAGGATCTGTGACCCCCCCCCCCCCCCGGGAAAGGCCATGTGCAGTTTAGCTTGGAGTTTTGCTACCACAGGAACCCTGGAAAAGGGTTCTGTTTCCCAAGGACAGAGGGTTCAAGGGTGGGGTAGCCTGGGAGAGGGAGTAGCTTTCCTGAATTCCGGCACACTGAGGCCTTGGGAAGGGATAATTTGTCCTCTTTACAGATGATAAATTGAGGATTGAGGCTCCAAGAAGGAAAGGAACTCACCCAGGGTAACAGAGCAAATAAATGGCCCAGCCCAGTTTCAGGGACTTGGTGTCTATATGACAGCTCCTTGGCCACTGCCTAATTTCGACCCTCTGCAGTTTTGGGGAGTGACCAGGTGCAGAAGGAAAAGATGACTTCCTTGCAGGTCGTAGATGACTCCTGGCATTCAGCCAGCCCTTAGCAGCTGTCCAGCACCACTGCTGATGCCCCAACAGGGACAGGACCCAGCTATGGGGAACAGGAGAATGGGACCCTTCTGGACTTCATGATGCTTTGAACAGAATGGGCCTGGTAGGGCAGAGTGATAAGAGGCACCAAGCTAAGGGGCAGAGGAAAGAGGTTGGGCTTTAAAGTACAGCTTGGCTTTGCCACTATCTCACCGTGTGACTTTAGGTAAATACCATCTATTATCCAGAATCCTCAGTTTGTACATCTGTAAAATGGGAACAGCATCTCTTCCCTACAGGGCTGGCATGGGGTTGCACGAGGCAATAGGAGTCCAGTGCTACCTGAAAGTGCTTCCTTTCTGGCTTTCCGCCACCCAGGCTAGGGTGCTGGGGTCCCTGTCCCTATCCACTCCTAGGTGCAAGGGAACATGAGTTGTGTCTCAAGTCCCAGGCCTACAAGTGGATCCAGGCTATGGAGGATCTGGCCAGTGCTGATGCCTATTAGGGTCAGGTGAGCTGTACGAGCCTCCAGGACAGGAGGGAGGACCCTGCTCTGCACCAAGTACCTCAAAGTACTTGCTCACTTTGGGCCTCAGTTGCAGGGAATCTCTTGAGCATTGGTTGGGCGTGGCAGGAATTGGAGGCCTTCTAATGGGCAGATGGAGTAGGCTATTTCAATAGTAGTGAGCTCCCTGTCGCTGAGGTAGGTAAACAGAGACTAGACAAACCCTGGACAAGGATTCACTCATTCAGACATTAAATAGTAGCAAGAAAGAGGGCACATGATATGGGAAGGGATTTAGGAGTCAAGGACTTCTAAACTGAGATCTGAAGGACTAATAGGAGTTAAAGTAGGGAAGAGAAGAGTGTTTAGGTCTGAGAGAACAGGAGGTGCAATGTCTAGAGGCAAGAGAGAGCCCTGCATTTTCAAGCAACTGAAATTTTAGCATGGCAGAAGGGCAGAAAGCAAAGGGCAGTGGCTGAGTTGGGTGAGGTCAGAAATCACCAGTCCTGACCTAAAAGGGGATCCATCTCAGGGGTCAGGATCCATTTCCCGTGATGATCAAGGATAAGGAGCGAGCCAGGTGAGAGGTTGGGGCAGGGAGGGAATCCTCTGTGCAAACACCTGAAGGAAAGGAAAGAGAGTTGAGAGCAGCTCAGTCTGGCTAGAGCCTGGCAGGGAGAGAGGGGAAGGAGTGTGGCTGAGACTAGAGACCCAGGTAGGGCCTGGTGGGTCTTGCTGAATAGCGTGAGGCCATTGGGAGTCACCAAAGGGTTTTACATGGTGGTGGAAGTGTGTGTGTGTTGCGGGGGTAGTGATCCAACCCCAGTAAAAACATTCAGGTAGGATGTCTGGGATGCCCTTTAAAATGCTGCAGGGGTGCCTGGGTGGCTCAGCCAGTTAAGCGTCTGCCTTCAGCCTTCAGCTCAGGTCACGGTCTCAGGGTCCTGGAACTGAGTCCCATATCGGGCTCCCTGTCTAGCGGGGAGCCTGCTTCTTCTCTGCTTCTGCCTGATGCTCCCCCTGCTTGGGCTCTCTATCAATATGACAAATAAATAAAATCTTTTAAAAATAATAAATAAAGTCCCTGCAGACCCTAAGACTGCGCAGGAACTCTGGGAAGTGCAGCTCTCTTAGGCACAAACTCATCAGAGGCATTTCAGGGGGGATGAGGAAGTTCATTTGTCAGAGGAACCTCAGAGAAGTCAAGTGACACCTGGAGGTGGGGGTTCAATGAGTAAGTCTTAGCTCTCAGAACGTAGGCGCTGGAAGGACAATTCTCTCGTCATAAGATGGGGAAGTGAGGCCCCCGACAGAGGTTAAATGAAATTGCTCCAGACCCAGAGCGAATCAGCGGCAGGGTCCGGGTCAGGGAGTAAGAAACTAGTACCTACTGAGGACCTAGTACGTGCCAGTCCAGGGCTAGGCGCTGTTACATCACATCATTTAAGGCAGTACCGCTTCGTTCCGCACAGCAGCGGGTTCAGGTGCAGATGGCAGGACTCTCCTCCCGGCTCAGACCGAGGTAGGGCTGCAAACCAGGTCTGCAGACTCCGCGTCCTGCTGCACTTTTGGGTCTATGCTTAAGGTGGGGGGGGGGGGA
>CM053606.1:17260455-17271595 GCA_028646535.1 Procyon lotor
ACACCGCGCGTCCCCTCCTCCGTCCCATCTCCCCGTAGGACGGCGTGAACCTCGCCAAAAGCTCGGCGCGCCGTGAACGTGCCGCGGGGTATCCGGGCGCGCTGAAGCTGGCGCAGAGGCGGCAGGGCCTGGTGGCCGGCCACCGGGACACATCGCCGCACTCCGCCCCCTCTCCCCTCCCAGCGCAGCTACTCCGACGGCCGCGGCGCGCAGCGCGCCGGCCGCCGCCCCGCGCCAGCCAGTTAGGAAGCAGAGGCGGACTCCGGGCACGCCTCCCTGTGACGTCACGCAGCCGTCCAGGAAGCCCCGCCCAATGGCCTCGCCTGGGAAAGGCCTTGGCGCCCGCCGGGGCAGGGGCAGGGATGCGCGTTCTCGAAGGGTGGAAAAAACTCCCGTGTGACTCGCACACATTGTACTTGCCCTGAGAAATAGAGGCAGGGTGAATAGTCTCCTAATTTCAAAATGTACTTATTCACTCAGTTGCTCTTCATCCACCCATCCATCTGTCTGTCCATCCATCTGGACCATGCAGTCAACCACATCTCTTGGACGCCTTCTGTGTGTGCCAGGAGCTGAGCCGGGTGCTAGCGATAAATAACGATGAGCCCTGTGCTTGTGCTCAGGGAGCTCGGATTCTAGTGAGGAAGTCTGACAGTAACAAATGCTTACACCAATTACGCTTTTATTACAATCGTGATCCGTTCTAGGAACATAAGGTACAGGCTGCCGGGATAACGGAGTGTTTAATTTAGATTGGGGGCTTGGGTCTCTGGAGAAGTTCTATTCGAGCTGACTCCTGAAGCAACAAAAGTGTTGAAGGCGGAGGGAAGAGCTTGTGGAGAGGCATTGAGGTTGGCGCGCACTTGGAGGGTTCTGGAAAGGATAAAGAGGCCAGTATGGCTGGAAAAGAATTGGAGGAGGGGAAGCAAGGTGAGGTAAGACTCTGGAGCTTTGGAGGAGCAGATTATTCAAGACCTTGAAGACAAGAGTAAGGGAGTAGAATTTTAAGTGCGATGGGCAGCTCCTGGGGGGTGGGAGGGCTTTAAGCTTAAGTGGGGGTCATTTTGTTTTGCTTTAAGATCTTCCTGGCTCTGCATGGAGAATAGACAAGAGTGGACACAGGGAGACCCATTAGGAAGACCTTGTAGGTGACCTCCAGGATTGAGGGTAGTGTGCTAGATGATGGGGGGGAGGAGCATGTTGGTGGAGAGCCCTGAGCAGACTCAAGAAATAATTAGAAGATAGGATCTACAGGCTGGCTGGTTGCTGGATTGGGTGTGGAGGGATGGGTGGGACCAAGGGAGATTAAGGTTAAGCACTTTTATTGGACAATTATTCATAGAGTCCTCTCTGGGTGCCAAGTACTGTTCTAGAGCGCCTGTCAAGATTCAAATCCTGGTCCTGTCACTTGCGGGCTATTTACCTTAGGGAACTCATTTAACTTTTCTCTGCTTTGATCTCTTCTTTTAAAAAGCAAGGATCCTAATAACACCCAAGAGGATTGTTGTCAGGATTAAATGAGTTAACATATGTAAAACCTTGGATCTGGAGGTCTGGGACTGGGCTCTGAGGCTTAGCACTTGGACTTGGCTACTTGGGATAAAGCGATTGGGTCCCCTTCTTGGAGTAACCAAGGCTCCATTTCTTGAGCCTGCCCTTAACCTGACTCTCCTCTCTGTGGCTTCATAGCACATGTGAAAGACCCTCCCTGTCTGCACTGTTTGATCCATGGAAACCTCAGATGGAAGGGAAATAGAAAGCTGCTCTGGACTTCTCCATGGGGCCTTGCTGGGGCCCTTTTCTTCTCCCCCTAAGCCAGGAAACCCATACTCCCTACTCACCTGCCCCTCCCCCACAGCCATCTGCTTAAAGGAAGTGGCTCTTTAGTTCTTCACAGGAAGCCACAGGCCTCCTCGGCCTCAGCTCCCTCCAGCTACTGCTGGCCCAGGCCCCCTTCGAAGCTGAATCTGGGGATGCCCTATACCTGGCATCACTCTCTACTGCCAGCCAGGGAGAGGTGTGTGTGGTGTGTTCTTCCCGTGGCTCCAGTCTAGATGCTGGGGCTGGAGCCCTGGACGTGTGACCTGATTACAGAGGGTCCTGAATGTTGTGCTGGGGAGTTTGGAGATCCCAGCATTGCAGGACTGAAGGCCTGCAAAGCAAGGGAAAGGAGGGGCAGGGATCCTCAGGATTGACCACTTCCGTGAGCTTCAGGAGCTCCTGCTGTAGAGCAGGGTCAGGGCCTGATTCATTCTGGTCTTCAGCACCTGCAGTGGGGTCTGCCCCAGGGAGGGCTGGTGGGAAGAGTGGAGCTGCTGAAGGATGAGGCCAGTGGAGGGAGATTCAGGGCGGGGTTGTACTGCCACCTGGTGGCCATAGCTGCACATAGCACTCTGGGACGCCAAGAGTTCTGCCCTGCGAGGGAGTGAGCTGACTTCCAAAGGTCTGGGGGCCAGAGAGGCCCTTAAAGAATAAAAGAAATCCCCACGTGAAGGGATTTTATTAAAGAGAAAAACACCTCTCACTTGAGTACTTGGGGAAGATATTCTAGGTCTAGAGGAGAGTCCAGCTCCTCCCCTCTTCCATTTCATAGACTAGGACCCTAAGGTCCAGAGAGAAATGATGAAGACAGAGGACCTCAATGCTGTTTTCCATCAAGTCAGCCACACAGATGGGATCTATTTTGGGACTTTTCTTAGGGTGTGGTCTCAGAGTGAGGAACTGCCCGGCTGGTGTCTAGTCACCCTCATTTGTGACCAAACATGGCCTCTCTCGGCACCATCACCCACCTTAGTCACCAAAGTTGGCACCACAAGGTGGCTTTTTGGCAGCTTCTAAAAATAAAATCCACTCTCAGAGGGCTGGGATCAGACAGGACTGAGAGGATTCCGAAGCATGTGCTTCAGGCTCAGCAGTTTTAGAGCAGGAAGTACCTCAGAGACCATAATATCCAACCCCCTTGTTTCAACAAGGAGGAAGCTACGTCTCGGAGAAGGCAGGGAACCTGCCGGAGGTACCACCCTCTTCCTGGGCCAGGACTCAGCTTTCTGTCTCTCTGAAGGCCATTGCCAAGGAGGAGGCTCAAAGTGCATTAGCATCTCCTGACTTGTTGCATTAGTGAATTCTGGCTTGTGTTCATCATCCTGCCTCACACTTTGTAGGCAGGATGATTGTAGCCCATGATGGCTCGCAGGGGACCAGGGTGGGTAAAAGGAGAGGGGGCAAGGAGGTGGTGACAAGGAGGGAGAAGGGGGTCATAGATACAGGGTGGGGGCTCCTAGTTTGTGCACTGTGGGCTCCAAGGAGGTAGGAACTGGGTCTCTTCCACCACGGTCTTCCCAGCAGCTGGCACAGTGCCTGACACAGACTGAGTGCCCAGTAAACGCCTGCAGAATGAAAGCAAGGAGTTATCCTGCTTAGACCCAAGGGATCCTGTGGTAATAAGAGTGTCCCCTTAAAGACGGGTCATTTTCAGTGTCATTCAGTCTGAGAAGTGCTGAGGCTTCAAATCTGAAATTCTGGGGACAGAGCTGTCTGTCACTTTCTGGCCTTGAAGATGTTCAAGGGGATAAGATGCCAACAGAAGGGGCGCGGAGTGGCTCAGTGGGTTAAAACTTCCAACTCACGGTTTTGGCTCAGGTCATGATCAGGGGTCCTGGGATCAAGCCCCGCATCTGCATCTGGGCTCCCTGCTCAGCAGGAAGCCTGCTTCTCCCGCTCCCTCTACCACTTCCCCTGTTTGTGCTCTTTCACTCTCCCTCTCTCTCAAATAAGTAAATAAATAAATGAAAGCTTTAAAAAAAAAAAAAAGATGCCAAGGGAATAAGTGGGGGGGGGGGATAAGCTCCTGGGGACAGGGTGCCCACCCTTAGGAGACGGAAAGAACAGGGTTTGTGAGCTCCAGAGAGTAAACCCTGAGTCCAAAGCCACATGATCCAGCTCCTGGTTGTTCTTTGTCTTTCTCCTCTCTGCTTTATCCTTTAATCTTACAAAGGAAGGAAACTGAGTCACATGAAGTGAAGGAACGAGTGTTAGGTCTATAGGACTCCAGAGGAAATTTCTAAACTATGCTCTACTGCCTTATTTGAAAACCCCAGCCTTGGGGCGCCTGGGTGGCTCAGTGGGTTAAAGCCTCTGCCTTTGGCCCAGGTCATAATCTCAGGGTCCTGGGTTCGAGCCCCACATCGAGCTCTCTGCTCAGTGGGGATCCTGCTTCCTCCTCTCTCTCTGCCTGCCTCTCTGCCTACTTGTGATCTCTCTCTCTCTCTGTCAAATAAATAAATAAAATCTTTAAAAAAAAAAAAAAAAAAAGGAAAGAAAGAAAACCCCAGCCTCGTCTATACTGGAGAACTCTGAGGAAGAGATTAAAGGTCTGGGTTACTCAGACCAGTGTTAAAGGGGGTTCAGCTCACCCATCCCCAGACCTATGTGTTATGAAACAGTGGGTATTACCCACGGCCCCCCAGGGGAAGAACAAGAGGACCAGCCATCCTTCCCATGAATACCGGGGAAGGTGAAGGGACAGGTAGACGGGAGGAGATGGACCTCAGGTTCAGTTCTGCCCACATGTATTAGCGCCTACTGTGTGCCAGGCCTATGCCAGGCGTTGGGGAGGAGAGACAAATTAGAGGCTCTCTGAAGGTGTTGAGGGATACACACTGTGTCTCTGGGATGTCAACCCTATAGACAAACTGGGGTGCAGGCCTTGGTAGAGTGTGATGTCTGGACTCCTGCTCCCTCTGTGGGCAGAAGTCCACTCTCGGTCCCCCCTGTGGATGGCCCCAGCCAGACAGGACTCTGCTGAGGCCCTATGGTGAGTATCAGGTCAAGAGACTCAGCCTGGCTTTTGCTCTTGGCCACAAGCCCTGAAGAGTGTGTGAGGAGCAGGAGGTGTCTCTCCCTCCTACGCGCCGCTTCCTCCAGCGAGCGAGCGGTGTTTGGGGCCCGGGGCAAGCCAGCTGAGGCGCAGGACGGCCATCCGCAGCGATGGCGTCAGAGCTGGGGGCAAGAGCAGGCAGGAGGGGACCTCTTACCCACCCTCCCACACACATCGGTGATTGGAGAGGGATTTCTAGATTATAAGTGGGGTGGGGCAGGGTGGGGGAGGCCTGAACACAGCTGTCACGGCACTTTCGTGACCAGCTTTTGTGGTTCACATATGACCACTTCCTAGGGATGCCCAGCTCCGAGGGAGGCTGGTCTGGCCTGGAGGCTGGTGTGCCCACTCAGATCCCTGACCTGTCTTCACTGCCATTTGATTTCTGGGACCTCTGTGCGCCCCCCAACATGGGTCCAGGCACCCTGATTCACCTGGGCAGGCCTCGCTAACCTGGGTTCTCCCCAAAGGTTTGGGATGGCCTTTCCTTTCCATTCAGAATGTGTAAAGTCTCCACAAGCCAACTGTCTACTTGGTCCCCAGAGTTCTTGGAGGGAAGGAAAGCTAGCCGAGCCAAGCCCTCAAAAAGCTGCTGTTCCCTGCCTGGCCTTAGAGTCTCCACCTCAGGGAGGCCGCTCTGTGCTTCCTCAGAGAATGGAGATCAGGCTTCTCCATCTCTGCCTAATCAGAAAAGTAGCTGGAAGCTTCTCCCACTGAGAACAGACTGAGCTCTGCCTCCCCAGGCACCCTGTGAAATCGAGCCCGTGTTCACGCTGTGGCAGGAGGCTCTGCTGGGAAGGAATCCCAGAGGAGGGGATGTCTCGGCTGGGTTAGGAGCTTCAGAAGGACATTTGAGGCAGAGAACAGCACGTGCTGGGGCCCAGAGACAAAACCGCCTGGGTGTGTTCCAGGAAGCTGTGGTTGGCTGCAGGGGAGAGGGGGTCAGAGGTGTGTGGAAAAGGCAAATCAGGGGCAGATCTTGTTGGGCTTCTCACAGCAAGGGTGACTCACAGAAGGGCCAGGTTTTGTTTTAAGATTTTATTTATTTATTTATTTATTTATTTATTTATTTATTTATTTATCTATCATCTATTTGAGACATAGAGTGAGAGAGCGCGCGCAAGCAAGGGGAATGGCTGAGGGAGGGGGGGAAGCAGGCTCCCCACTGAGCAGGGAACTCGATGTGGGACTCGGTCCCAGGACCCTGGGATCATGACTTGAGCTGAAGGCAGAAGCATAACCCACTGAGCCACCCCGGCGCCCCAGGGCAAAGTGTTTTCTGATGGAATTTTATTCTGTTTTCACGTCGGTCACCGTTGAGTGTGACAGAGAAAGCTCTGGACTACAGTTGGAAGAAGGAGTGGGTTCCTGGTTGCTGCTGGTCACTCCTCTGCCTCCGCCTCCTCCTTGCTGTTTTCCAGGTGTCTGTGGACGGTGTAGCCCAGAAAGGCACCAATCTTGCCCAAGAGGACACTGCCGCCACTGGCCCCTGGGAAGCAAGCATCTCCAGGTCACTTGGGGCCCACGCCAAATGCCTGGCGACTGTTAGTGAAGTCCAACCTCTTCATTTCCAGTTTGGGAAACAGGGGCCCCAAGAGGGGACAGAACTTCTGCAAAGTGTCCCCTAGTGCCCTCTTGACTTGCTATCTCAAATCGGAGATGTGTTTCAGAGAAGGAAAATACACAAATAACAGCTCATTCTCTTCACATCTGCAGGGAGCACGCTGTATTGTGAACATGCTAACAATAGCCACCTCCGTGGAGACCTCCCTGTGGGGACTGGGGGTTCACAAGTAAGGGACCTCATCCTCCTCGAAAGCCTATGACCTGCGCAAGCATCTTACAGCGCAGGGCTGCTCCTGGCTTTGCCTACACCCTTCACCTCCCATTGCTGGGGCGTGGCCTGATCTGTGTCTTCTCTTCTGCCCCCTCTGAGAAGGGCTCTGTTCTCTTTTGGGCTGGTTCGTTGAGCTTTTGTCATCTACAATTGAGAGCAGATGGAAGACACCGGAAGGCAGAGGGGAGTGTGCCAGGGGCAACTTTTCTCTAGGATTTTGGAGGCCTTAGAGTGAGAGGGAAAGAAAAAGAAAGGGATGGAAGAGAGAGAGAAGCTTTTTTTTTTTTTAAAAAAAAAAAAACTCTTTTTAAAAAGTATAACCCCTACGTTCAACATGGGGCTCCAACTCACAACTGAAAGATCAAAAGTCACACGTGCTCTACCAACTGAACCAGCCAGGCACCCCTCTCCACCACCTTTCCTTGCCAAGCTGGTTCCCTGGGATTGAGCAGATTCATAAAGTTATATTGAGGATGGTCAGCCCTGTTAACAGATGGGGAAACTGAGGCTTGCTATGACCTGGCCAAAGCATCAGTGAGGCACCTGGCCTTCGTGGCTAAAAGCGAGGCATGAGAAGAGGTTCGAATCCTGGCTCTGGTGCTAATTCATTGGGAGAACTCGAGTAAATTACTCAGTCCCTCGGTGCCTCAGTTTCCCCACCGCAGGATGGAGATTGTAAGAACACTCGACTCTTGGAGTCACCGGCCTCTGGCATCACAGCCCGAGGGCCCAGCCTCCCACTCACCGAGGCTCTGCAGCGTGGCCACCAGCCCCCCGGCGGGCACACCGCCCCCGTTCGCCACGGCCGACAAGCTCATCAAGGAGGCGGCCACCGAGTTGGCGGCAATGCCGGTGCTCATGAAGCCCAGCGCGGGCAGCCCCGCGGCCAGGAGCCCTAGAGGAAGAAGACGTGATGAGCGAGCGCCCGCGGCAGGGGCGCGCCCCCCCCTTCCGGAGCTTCGCGCCCTCGGGACCCACCTCCTCCGACAGCCATGTAGGTCAGCGCGCCCCAGAGCCCAGAGCCTCCGCCTTCCGAGTCTTCTTTTTTCTGTTGTCGTTTGCCTATCGGGAGGAGACAAAGTGGAGTGGGGAGCAGGGTTCCCTACTCTGTGCCTGATGCTCAAGACCACCCTCATCCTTCCCTTTCGGGGAACCTCCCTGAAGGGAAGAGACGTCCCCCAAGGCGCCGTGCCTGGCGCAGAACTGGCACCGAGTACCTTTCGGTGGGACGGAGGAATTGACAGGTGGGGGGATTCGAATGTGGAACCCTGGCTACGGCGACCCGGAGCTGGCCACCGTAATGGCCCTTCCCGTCTTGGAACCAGGGATCCTGAGACTCTCCGCTGGGACCCTGAAACTCTCGGCTTCTTTATTCCACAGCCCTCCCAGGTGCGGGGATTCTTACCTGCCTCCGCCCCGCCGCAGGCACAGAGCAGCAGGTAGCACAGGAAGAGCGACACCGCCTCCCGCCGCATGGTGGCGCCGCGCGCAGGCTTTGTCCCTGGCCGGGAGGAGGGGGAGAGAGAACGGTCTCCAGAGCCCTTTTAGACCTGCTTTCCCCTTCCTATTGGGGATGAGTCCATAAAAAAGCAACGAGGTGCTCTGGATTGAGCCCAGGATCCTCCTAAGGAGCCGCAGGCTGTCAGTCTCCTCGCGGCAACAACAATTATACAGCAAATTGTGCAGCCTGGATACATACTTAAGACTGTCGGAATTCAAACCTTACACTCTTTCCATTATAGCACAGAACAGGAAAATACACATGCCCCCCAAACTCACCTCTGATGTGATCTTTGTCAGCTCAATGAACTTTCCTTGAATTAAAAACGAACAACCTCCCATATATTGATGACTTAGCACTTTATGGTACAAGGTCATTTATACCCCTAACAACCCAAGGGGTAGGTACCATTGTTCTGAACGATGCGTCATAGATAAGGAAGCTGAAACTGGGAGAGGTTAAGTAATATTCCTAAGACTGCCCAGCTAGGAAGTGGCAGTTGGATTTAAACCCACAGTTGACTGATGCCCAAACCCACCCTTTTTTTTTAGTGTTCCAAGATTCATTGTTTATGCACCATACTCAGTGCTCCATGCAATACGTGCCCCCCTTATTACCCACCACCAGGCTCACCCATCCCCCCATCCCCCTCAGCAACAAACCCCTCAGTTTGTTTCTCAGAGTGCACAGTCTCTCATGGTTCGTCTCCCCCTCCAATTTCCCCCAATTCACTTTTCCTTTTCTTCTCCTAATGCCCTCCATGTTATTCCTGATGCTCCACAAGTAAGTGAAACCATATGATAATTGACTCTCTCTGCTTGACCTGTTTCACTCAGAAACCCACACTTTTAAGAACCACTCCAGATAACTTTGTCTATCCTCAGAGATGAGCTCACTGTCACCTTAGATCCTACATTTAAAGGGGTTTCAGAAATCATCCAGTCCTTTGGGCGGGTAAGGTGGCTTGGTCTCCATTTTACAGATGACAAACTAAAGCCCAAAGAAGTGAAGTGCCAGGGCTAATTAAGGCCACAGATGGCTGAGTTGGTACCTATAACCTAAGTCTCATGCCTCATGGGGTTTTGTACCCCAAACCTCCAAAAGCCCCCAACCCATCTCCTGGGACCAGTCCTAGCCCAGGGCACTACAAGGGACCCAGGGGCATGGCCTCCCTGAGGAATGGGTAGGCTCTTGGGGCATGTGGCTCATGGGCAGGCAGCCTGGCAGAGTTTGGCACCTTGCTATTCACACTTCCTAGCTTCTGGGTTTACCTTGGAGGAGGGAAAGAAGAGGAATCTTCCTTTCCTTCCCGGAGCCTGAGGTGAGATGGAAACAGCAGTGAGGCACGGCTCTCCCGCTGAAGGCTGGTGTTTTATAATCACATTTGGACCGCCTCCTCTCCCCCAGGCAACCAACCAATCCTAGTCTGAGTTTCCGTTTCCTGGACTCATCCTGGGTTTTCTTTCCCTCTTTCCTCCAGCTCTGTTGGCTCGGTGACAGCATCTCTGCCATATCCACTGGCAGAAACCTGTACTTGAAGCCAGGGACTTTCTAAATAGCTAAGAGTATTCAAAGCAGATGGTGCTACAGTGGGATCCACGACCCCGCTGGGCTTCGCGCAGCCCAACCACCAGCTCCTCTCGGGATGCAGAAGCCTTTCACAATCCAGTTCATCATAATGCCTACCATTTATCGAGCACTTTCTGCATAGCAGGGCCTGTGTAAAATACCTATACACGTGATCCCTTTCCTGTCCCACAACAGTCCTGCGAAGTATCACCTATTGTTTATAATCCTCGTTCTGCAGAGGAGGAGATTTAAGCCTGTGGAAATGAAGTCATTCGATTGCATGTTTTCTCAGACTGGCTGCTTCCGGGTGATGGGTGTAAGGTAAGACCGGCGAAAGCCATGAGCATGAGGCCATCGGCACACAGCCTGTGCCATAAAATGGGTCCTCTGGGCCTGGTAATGGATTGAGGAGTCTTTAAACCTTTGGATAGTAATGCTTGCAGAAGCCCTCTAGGTAAGAAATGCAACCCATGTTTGGAGTACACAGCAGTTCTAGCAAAGATGAATCATTGCCCTCTGCAAAGCGGAAGGGGGGCCGATGTAACTGACCTGCCACCAGGTGGCTGGCCGTTCTCCCTGACCTATGTTGCTAACTGCAGCTACTGTTGGCTGCTGGGCTATTTCTTGGCAGCTGCTGGATTAACTTTGGTGAGAGGGAGCCCAAGTTTCGGGGTCCATTCATAGCCTCCATCTTTGCCACCATGGCCATTTTTTAATGGCCTTTTTGCAAAGTAATAGAGTTACTAAGTTCAGAGCCTGGTTGACATCCACAATATGGGACATATGACCATCTGGCTGGACAGCCTCCGGCCACATTGTCTCTGCAGGATCATGTAATCCATTGGATTTAGGCTAAACTCCATCTATCACCTGGCCTCCATTAGTCCCCACTCTAACCAAAAAGCTATGTTGGTATTTTATGTCTCTTAGTCAGCTCAGACTCCATGTCTTTAATAATCTTTGAAAATTGTGAATATTCTTCTCTTTCCAGTGCACAGTTACCCCAGCAAATGGCAGTAGATCCCTTTGGGGAAGGATCAGAGGGAAATTTACTATATGTAACTATGGTATCACTCACTGCAGAATTGTTCCTTAATGGCGTATGACCTCTACTGCAGTCAAGGTGTTTTGTTCTGTGAACTTAGCTCTCGGATCTGGATGAGGGACTGTGATTTTTCCATTATGGCAGCTAGTGTCAGTCTTCTGTTTATCAGCTCTTGGGTTTTTTTTTTTTTTTAAAGATTTTATTTATTTATTTGACAGAGAGAGAAAGAGAGAACCCAAGCAGGGGGAGCTGGAGAGGGAGAAGCAGGCTCCCCACTGAGCAGAGAGCCCAATGCAGGACTTGATCCCAGGA
>CM053606.1:17272095-17292694 GCA_028646535.1 Procyon lotor
TTTAGGGTAGCCACCTTCATCACTGATCTGAGCTAGATCTTCTGGAGAACTTTCTGCAGCTTCTACGTCAGCACCTGCTGCTTCCCCTTGCACTTTTATGCTACGGAGATGGCTTCTTTCCTTAAACCTCATGAACCCATCTCTGCTAGCTTCGGACTTTCCTTCTGCAGCTTCCTCCCCTCTCTCAGCCCTCATAGAATTGAAGAGAGTGAGGGCCTTGCTCTGTGTTAGGCTTTGGCTTAAAGGACTGTTGTGGCGGGGTTGATCTTTTATCCAGACCACTTGAACTTCATATCAGCAATAAGACTGTTTTGCTTTCTTGTTATTCATGTGTTCACTGGAGTAGCACTATTAATGTCCTTTAAGAACTGAAACTTTGGGGCCCATGGCTGGCTCAGTCGTTAGGCGCCTGTCTTTAGCTCAGGTCGAGATCCCAGGGTCCTGGGATCGAGCCCTGAGTCAGGCTCCCTCTCTCCCTCCCACTTCCCCTGCTTTTGTTCCTGCTCTCTCTCTCTGTCAAATAAATAAATTAAAAAAAAGAACTGAACCTTTCCTTTACAACTTAGCTGACACAAGAGGCTAGCTTTCAGCCTATTTCAGCTTTTGACATGCCTTCCTCACTAAGCTCAATCATTTCTAGCTTTTGATTTAAAGTGAGGGACATTTGGCTCTTCCTTTCACTTGAACACTTAGAGGCCATTGTAGGGTTATGAATTGGACCAATTCCAATATTGTTCCCTGTGTCTCAGGGAACAGGGAGGCCTGAGGAGAGGAAGAGGGAACAGCCAGTTCATAGCACAGTCAGAACACACACATTTATTGGGGTCCCTGAGTGGCTCAGTCAGTTAAGTGTCTGACTCTTGATCTTAGCTCAAGTCTTGATCTCAGTGTCACAAGTTGAAGCTCTGCGTTGGGCTCCGTGCTGGGTATGGAGCCTACTTAAAACACACACACACACACACACACACACACACACACACACACACGCACGCACGTGCGCGCGCGCGCGCGCGCGCGCCACCGGGGTGGCTAAGTTGGTTAATTGTCTGCCTTCAACTCAGGTCATGATCCCAGGGTTCTGGGATCGAGTCCCACATAGGGCTTCTAGCTTGGTGGGGAGCCTGCTTCTCCCTCTGCCTGATGCTCCCTCTGCTTGTGCTTGCTCTCTGACAAATAAATAAAAATCTTAAAAAAAAAATCACACACACATTTATTAATCAAGTTCACTCTTTTATATGAATGTGATTTGTGGTGCCCAAAACAATTACAATAATAACATCAAAGATTGCTGATCACAGACCACTGTAACAAATATAATAATGAAAAGATTTGAAATATTGTGAGAATTACCAAAATGTGACAGAGAGACAAGAAATAAATGTTGGAAAAATGGTGCATACAGACTTGTTTGACATAGTGTTGCCATAAACTTTCTTTTATTTTTTAAAGATTTTATTTATTTTTTTGACAGAGAGAAAGAGATCACAAGTAGGCAGAGAGGCAGGCAGAGAGAGAGGGGGAAGCAAGCTCCCTGCCGAGCAGAGAGCCCAATGCGGAACTTGATCCTAGGACCCCAAGATCATGACCTGAGCCGAAGGCAGAGGCTTTAACCTACTGAGCCACTCAGGCGCCCCTGCCATAAACTTTCAATTTGTAAAAATGCAATGTCTGCAAAGTGCAATAAAGCCAAGCTCGATAAAATGATGCATGCTTGTATGTCAAAAATAAAACGCTTCGTTTTGTCTCTGAAACCTGTCCTTCTTATCTTCCCTTTTGCTGGAAATGATACCACCATCCACATAACTGGGTACATTGATCATAATTTCTTCCTTCCCCTTACCACCTCCTAAATCCAATCCATCCCTAAATCCTATTGACTCTCTCTCCAAAATATATCTTGAATCTCTCCACTTGTCTCAGTGCAACATTTTAATGGTCACCTCTCATCGGGATGACTGCAATAGCTTCTTCACCAGTCTCTGGGCATTTACGTTGGCTCCCTATAGTCTATTTTCCTCATAGCAGCCAGATAAATCTTAAAAAATACGAATCTGTCACTTGTCTGCTTAAAAACTTCCAATGGCTTTTTCCCCATTATACTCCAGACATTGTGTTTTGGAAAAAAAAAGAAATCCATTCCATATCAAGGTCTACAGATTCTACATATCTGGTGCCAGCCAAGCCCTGCCGACGTCTCTACTTGCCTCTGTCCCACTAAGCTCCAGCTATAGTGGCTTCTTCATTCTTGTGCATGCCCAGCTCTATTCTACCGAAAGATCTTCACCTTTCCCTCTGCCCAGATCTTTCTTGGCTAAGTCATATGGCTAAGTTCTTCTTGACCTTAACATCTTGGTACCTCCTCAGAAAACTATCCCCTGATCTTCTCTACCCAGGTGACTCCCCTTACCTTCTCCCCTATCCTAAAATCGTTGCCTATCCCTGTGGTATGTCTCATCATGCATACTCCTTGCTGTTCAACTGTCTGTGATTAGGCTTTTAGCTTCACAAGCACAGGATTCACATCGGTTTTCCACACCAGTACATCCTCAATGCCTTAGCCAGAGTCTGGTACATAGTGAACACTGAGTAAAAATCTGTTGAATGGATTAATTTACCCTGTGCTGAATAAAGAGGATAATGAAACGATCTAGACATGGTCCTTGTATTCCATAATGCCATAGTCTGATGTATGAAAAATGTGTAAATAGGCAATTAGAAAGCTGGTAAGTAATACACGGGAGACCAGAACTGGAACACGAGAGACTCATACCCCAGTGTGAGATTATAGATGTGAGTAAAAGGGAGGCTGTATTTACTTTACATGATCCAAGGTACCGGCATCTCCATAATAAAAAATACAGTTTTTTTCTTCTAATAATGAACATTTACCTAGTGAACCAAGTTCCACGTACTGTTTTTATTGTTTCTTGTTTTGTTTATTTTGTGTTTAATATGCCCAAAGTAATATAGCTTCTAAGTGACAGACTGGGACTCAAAGCCACACAGTCTAGCTCCTAAACCTACATCCTTTTTTTTTTTTTTTTATGATTTGAGGTGAAATTCACATAATATAAAATCCACCATTTTAAAGTGAACAATTAAGGGCAGTAGTACATTCACAATGTTATGCAACCACTACTTCTATCTTGTTCCAAAATATTTCATCATTCCCAAGTAAAACCCCTTAACTATTAAGTAGTTTCCCCCATTACCCTCCGTGTACTGTTTTTGATCCTCATAATGATCCAGTTGTACAACTGAGGAAAGTGAGGCTCTGAGAAGTTTGGTGATAAACCCAAGGTCACGTCACATAGCTGGAAAATGTGGAACAGTAATTTTGAACCCTAGATATCTGACCTCAGAGCCTAAACCTTTGATTAACACACATCTTTGGGCAAACCCCCAAGAAGTGGGCTGGATTCGGGTTTCAGAGGTGAATTTTCTTGGGCCAGGAATGTAGAAACCATCCTCAATTGTAAAAAAAACGCACGTTGAAGTAAAACTACGATTAGTACTGTATATTATATTGGTGGTTGGCAGAACCAAAAATAACCTGAGGCCAAGAGCAGCTATAGGGCAAGGACTTGGAAAGGTCAGCGCTGCAGGAAACTTTGCCAAAGTCTCAAGTACAAGAAGTTCATATTTCCTTGGGGGCCCCTATATGTGCTAAGCTGAGAGCTGAAGAGAGGCCAAATATCCAGGACGGTGTGGCTCGCCTTGGGGTGGGGTGGGGGCAGGGTCAGCCAAGAGACCTCAGGTGGTTGTTTGCAAGAAAGCTGGGGGTCCAACTGGGGAACACAAAGTAGGAAACAGGCCTCGGGCCAAATGTATCCCCCTCTGAGAGAGGCCACCAGAGCAGGAGATAGATATCTGAGGGGTAGAGGGCCTCCTCGCCTTAGTATTCTTCTACATCGTCCTGGAGGGGCTGTCATCGGTCTAGCAGTCCTCTTCCTCAACACAGGGAGCCTGTCTGTGGAGCTTCCTCCTTTCTCTCTGGAAGTCAAGGATCCTCGAGTTCCGCCCCTTTTAGGGATCTCTGACAGAGGACACCCCTCTTAACATAGTTGCCTAAGACAATCCTCTTAGGTTGTCTCTCATGGTTTCCTCTTTTCTCTCCCTGGGTGGGGCCCTCCTGTCCCGATGACGGTGGTGGTCTCTCACAAGCCACCCACCTTTTTCAGGCTCGGGATCTTGCCCGAGTTCTAGTTCAACAATGCGCGGCTCTCAGCCCAACCTCGCCCCTCTTGCTCCCAGAAGGCAGCTCCATGGAAACCAAAACATCACAACTCGGCGGAGATATCGCGAGAGGCGCCGTTGCCACCGCGGCCGGGGAGAGGCGGAGCGAGGGCGGGAACAAAGAGCGAAGTGGGAGTGGTCTGGGCGCTTCCGAGGTCCCGGGCGGGAGATGGTACCTCCTAGTGGCGCCCCCGCGTGACTGCGCTTTACATAATCGAGGCCGCGCGCGTCATAAGTGGCGTACTCCCGTCCAGACCGAATCAGAGTTGTCATAAGCTCTGTGTTCCGCCCCTTCGTGCTTGATGGACGTCGAAGTGAACCAGTGAACGGGCGACCAGCGCCGCCACGCCCGCCTTGATCCGCCCGCACTCGCCGGCCCGCCCGCCTGCCGCAGCCCGCAGCCTGCTGCCGCCGCCGCCGCCAGCTTGTCCCTCAGACTGTCAGATAAAGCGGCGGGCCAGGCCGGCTGGGCGGTGAGCACGGCCCAGGCCGGACATGGCGGCGCTCTACGCCTGCACCAAGTGCCACCAGCGCTTCCCCTTCGAGGCGCTGTCTCAGGGGCAGCAGCTGTGCAAGGTGCGCGGGCTGGGGCGGCGGCCGGGAACTGGGACGCTAGAGGCGCGGCCCAGAGCCCCCTGTTCTGCGGGGCCGCTAGGCGGGGTCCCCCGGGCAGGGCGTGGCAGGCCCGCTTATGCCTCACCCCCTCCGCTGGGGGCCAGCGGGGCACGTGGGGGAGTCCTGGGCTCGGTCCAGGCCCCCGCGGCCGGCGTGTTCGGGTGCTTAGCAACCGCGAGGGATTGTTCCCGGACCCCTTGAGGTCAGGGGAGGGGACAGTGGGTCCCCCGCTTGCCCCCGACCAAACGCACCGAGACCGAGATCCCTCCTGGGCCGGCTTCCCCGCTGTCGGTTGCAGACTGAGGGACCCCCTGCCCCGCCTGGTACTGAACTCCAGAGTTGGGTGCTGCCTGGAGGAGAGTCTTCCCAACTCGGGCGCCTCACGGGCACTTTCCAGCCAGTCTCAGAGTCGGAGGTGGTGTGGCTTTATAGGAAAGCCTCGCAAGCGCACGAAGCAAAAGGATTTTTCAGCATCCAGTTGGTGACCTTCGGTCCCGGCCCTAACCAGCTACTGTTCAGTTTTTACTCCTGAAGTTACAAGTTCTTTTTTTCGTTTGAGTTGCTTCATCCTGCTTTGCCTATTTAAGTTAATAGAAGTGCTGTGAGGTGACAGTTAAAAGTCACCAAGCCGACCTGAGACAGAATTTGAGATACTCCCAGATAATCCAGAGTTTGTGCCTGTGATATTATGGGTAACTCATAACTGAATGTCGCCGTTGCTTCAAATGGCCATAATTTTGTCACTCTGTTCACTCTGTAGGAAAGACCTCAGATGTTTGAGTGCCTTTTTTAGGTCTTATATAAATAAATACATATATATATATATATATATTCGAAATATATATATATGTTGCTTTTAAGGAAGTTTCATATAGGTAAGCAATAATGATTTTAATTTAGCATTTTCATTTCCCAAGTGAACCTGCTCAAAAATTAAACGGTGGAAGTGGCACAACTGGAACTAGAATCCAGGGCTTCTGATTTCCAGTCTGAGGCTTATTCACACATACTTTGTTTTACAATTTTTTTACTAGTTCTATATAAATTCTCTCTTAATTCCCACATCAGTGAAAGCCAGTGATGCCAATATTACAGAAGAGAAAAATGAGGCCCAGAAAGTTCAAGTGACTCACTCCAGCACAGTGGCTATGCTGGGAATAGTACCCAGGTCTTCTGCCTCCTACTGAAGGCTATTTCCATTTCTGACTGCCTTTTAAAATTATATCCTCATTTCATTTCAGGAATGTCGGATTGCACACCCTGTTGTGAAGTGCACCTACTGTAGAACTGAGTACCAGCAGGAGAGGTACAGTTTTTGTTGACCATGGAAGATGTTCCTAGGCTTTTTCCTCTTAAAATCGATAATTAGTTGCTTTTCACGGTACAGATCTATAATCGAGTGCATTATACACAGATTCTGCATTTTTTATTATAACACATTGACAAATACAAAACACGTATAGTTCCCTAGTTATCCATTGATTGCTTAAATTTTTAAAGGTACCTTTTTTTTTTTTCAGATCCTTGGTCATTTTATATTGTGTTTATAATTTTTATGACAGAAAGAAACCACAACAGTAAAACAATGAGCCTCATGTTTCACTATGTTTATATTCAGAGCTTTAAGAATTTATAATCCAAAAGAAGATACTTTTGGAAATGTGACAATTCTGATAAGGGTTTGTTAGTCCTAGTCACATTTGAAACTCATGTGCCTTATGTAAATCTCGTTTTTAAAAATGTGAAAAACATTTAGGTGTCAGTAAACACACATTTTTGGGAGACTTTCAATAGCAGCAAAGTAGTTTATTGGTATAGTAAGTTCTGTGGGACTGCAGCTGTAATAGTTCTTTCAAGCAGGGTGAGATCTATTTGCTAGCTCACACATAGACCTAGAAACCTAATTTTAATCAGTCTTATTTCAGTTCTCAGAACATTTCCCCAACATTTTATTATGGATATTTTCAAACCAGAATGGTTAAAAGAATTAGACAGTAAACACTCATATACCCACCACTTGGATTCTACAATTTACATTAATTGTACTTGCATCTATAAAGTTGTGGACATAGTATACTTGATCCTAAACAGTTAAGCAGGCATATCATTAACAAAGTTCAACATTTGTTTACAGTCCTTTATTTCTTTTAGAGGTAAAATTTGTGTGCTGTGAATGATCAAATCTGAAGTACATGATTTGATGAGTTTTGCAAACTATAAATCTGTGTAACCCCAAACCCTTTCAAAATATAGAGCATTACCATCACCACAAAGAGTCCGATCATGCCTCATCCCACTCAATCTGTACCCTTCTTGCCTCCCCCACACAACTACTGTTTGATTTTCCTTTCTGCCATAGATCAGTTTTACCTGTTCTACCTCTTCATGGAAATGGAAACATCCAAAACATACTCTAGAAGCATTATGTTTTAGCTTTTACATTTAGGTTTATTATTCATCTTGAATTAATTTTTGGGTGTGGGGGGAGATAATGAAGTTTGACCCTTAATTCACACCATAGATAAAAATTTATGTATGGTGCCTGGCTGACTTAGTCAGTGGAGCATGTGACTCTTGATCTTGGGGTTGTGAATTCAAGCCCCATGTTGGGTGTAGAGATTACTTAAAAAAAATTAAATCTGGTTGTGCCTGGGTGGTTCAGTCGTTAAGCGGCTGCCTTTGGCTCAGGTCGCGATCCCAGGGTCCTGGGATGGAGCCCCATGTTGGGCTCCCTGCTCAGCGGCGGGAGGCCTGCTTTTCCCTCTCCTACTCCCCCTGCTTGTATTCCCTCTCTTGCTGTCTCTCTTTCTGTCAAATAAATAAATAAAATCTTAAAAAAAAAAAATCTAATCTAAAAAAATTGATTCAGGGGCACCTGGGTGGCTCAGTTAGTTGAGTGTCTGCCTTTGGCTTGGGTCATGATCCCTAAGTCCTGGGATCAAGATCCACATCAGACCTCCAGCTTAGTGGGGAGTCTGCTTCTCCTCTGCCTCTCACCTTCCTCATGCTCTCTCTCTCTCTCTCTCTCTCAAATAAATAAATAAAATCTTAAAAAAAAAATTGACTCAGGATGGATCATAGGAATAGTTTTTCTTTGTATGTTTTCTAAGATGTCAGGAGCATTTCTGTGTGTGTGTGTGTGTGTGTGTGTGTGTGTATCCTACTTTTTCAGTAATCTAAGCATAAACCAAAATGTTCAACATCACAGAATTGCTGATGTGAAACCTCTTTCTAAAAGAGTTTCCTTTATTTATTTAATTTTTAAAAAGATTTTATTTATTTATTTGACAGAGATCACAAGTAGGCAGAGAGGCAGGTGGAGAGAGGGGGAAGCAGGCTCCCTGCTGAGCAGAGAGCCTGCCCAGGCCCCTGAGATCATGACCTGAGCCAAAGGCAGAGGCTTTAACCCACTGAGCCACCCAGGCACCCCAAGAGTTTCCTTTAAATGCACCTTACTTCTTTACTGCCTCTTTAAAATGGAAGAAAATTACCCTGGAAAATATTTTGTTTGAATATTTCACTTTTAATTTAAATGTTTTCTACTTTGAGGTTTTTCTTTGTTTTAACTTTATGGTCACTTTTATAGGACTCTATGGGAAAATAATCACAAAATAGCTAATAGGCTGCATTTTTATATGATTTTATTTCAGCCCCAGAATATTGTTTATTCTTGCACATAAGCATTTGTACCTCCCTTTGAAGAATTAAACTTTATTTGAAGATGATTTTTCCCCCCAATGTAGTTTATCAGTTTAGATATTTAGGTAATATTATGACCTCTGGACCCTCACAAGACAGAAGACGTTTTTATTTTTGTCAGTGCTTAGTTCTTAGAGAAATTGGAAGTATTGATAAAATATTTGGTCATAGCATCAATTTCCCCACATCTGGGACTTGTATATGCTTTTACTTACACAGAAGAGTGTAGACAGAATAAAGTCAACATGGATAGAATCTCTTAAGTTTGTATTCCAAACACATATACTTTATTTCTCACCTCAGGTTTCTCAGATGTTCATCTGAATTGAAGAGAATTACTGTTAGTCCATTTCAGTCTAATATAATATTTTTTTGAGGGTCCTGTCCATATTTAATAATTTTGTTTAGTGGTACTTGGAGATGTGATAATCAGAAATAACTCACTCTCTACTTTAAAGTCTCATTTAATCTGAGCTAATAATTTTTTTTTTAAGATTTTTTTTTTTTTTTATTTGACAGAGAGAAACACAGTGAGAGAGGAAACGCAAGCAGAGGGAATGGAGAAGGAGGGAGCCCGATGCGGGGCTCAGTCCCAGGGTCCCAGGATCATGACCTGAACCGAAGGCAGACACTTACGGACTGAGCCACCCAGGCGCCCCTAATCTGAGCTAATAAATTAATAACCACAAAATAATTAATGAAAGAGTTAGTGGCCAGATGCTCAACCTTCAGTTAGACAAGTATCCAGACCACACATCACCTTGGCACTTAGCAATGAGCAAATTCTGTGGGCTTAAGGAGGGACCAGTTTTCAGATGTTGTAAGTAAAACAAGTTTTTCTTATAAAAGCCTTGTGTCTCTTTTTTCCTTAACAGTAAAACCAATACAATATGCAAGAAATGTGCTCAGAATGTGCAGTTATATGGAACGGTAAGTAGGTTTTCTCTGTATCTAACAGTGAGTACGCAGGTCCTCGGAACCTTATACTCTGTGGATTATTAATGTAATTATCATATTTTTATTAGAACTAGTTATGTGTAAATACTTTCTCAGTGAAGTTTATCCAGTATTTGAACTTCCGAGTTTAGCTAATAGTATGGAAAGGTCTGTGTTTATGGTCATAATGGCAGGATTGTGATTATAATTTTCCTCGAGAGCTTCAGTAACCAGTACAAAAAGAGGAGGAGAAAGATGGGTTCTATGATGTGACATCTTTGGTAGCAGTTGACTTCATTTGGATGAGTGGATTTTTTTTTTTTTTTTTTGGTCACTCAGTGTTAGGGTTCTGGATATTATGTCCTTGCAGGGAATCTCCCAACCTGTGATACAGTGATAATGGCAAAGAGGCCTTTTGAGAAATTGGGAAGCACTTGCTGGTTTCTTCAAAATACTGGTTCTGTTGAATTTGTCACAGAAGTCCCAGCATATACACTTAACGAATAGGATTTTGTTATTTGTTCATTTATTTGTTTTAAAATCAATAGTCCTGTGCAGAAAAACATCTTACATAGTGTTAGGAATTGGGCTTCATTTGATTGATGTAGAAGGAAATTTATGAAGTTGGGAATACATTTTTACAATGACTAATGAACAATGTAATAGGAATGATTGCTTTAAAAAATGCACTGGTATTTTATAATATATTCAGTTGACCCCTTTTTTCTCTTTAAGCCTAAACCTTGTCAATACTGCAACATAATTGCAGCATTTATCGGCAACAAATGCCAGCGCTGCACAAATTCAGAGAAGAAGTATGGACCACCGTATTCCTGTGAACAGTGTAAGCAGCAGTGTGCATTTGATAGGAAAGATGACAGAAAGAAGGTAAAGCTCTGTGTTTTTGTTGTTTTTTTTTTTCTTTCAGAGAAATTAAGATGGGTCATTTGTGTCAGAAAGACATAAGGGGTGCCTGCTGGGCTTAGTGGGTGGAGCATACGACTTTGAAACTTGGGGTTGTGGGTTTGAGCCCCATGTTTGGTGCAGAGATTACTTAAAAATAAAATCTTTAGGGGCGCCTGTGCGGCTCAGTGGGTTAAAGCCTCCGCCTTCGGCTCAGGTCATGATCTCAGGGTCCTGGGATTGAGCCTCACGTCAGGCTCTCTGCTCAGCAGGGAGCCTGCTTCCCCCTCTCTCTCTGCCTGCCTCTCTGCCTACTTGTGATCTGTCTCTCTGTCAAATAAATAAATAATTAATTTTAAAAAAATCTTTAAAAAAAAAAAAAGCGGGGCAAGCCTAGGTGTCTCAGTCACTTAAACATCCGACTCTTACTTGGCTCAGGTCCTAATTTCAGGGTTGTGAGTTCAAACCGTGAGTTGGACTCAGTGCTGGACATGGAGCCTACTTAAAGCCTACTTTAAACATCCGACTCTTACTTGGCTCAGGTCCTAATTTCAGGGTTGTGAGTTCAAACTGTGAGTTGGACTCGGTGCTGGACATGGAGCCTACTTAAAGCCTACTTTAAAAAAAAAAAAAAAGACACATGACAGAGAAAAGAATTCTCAGTTCCTCTTCTAGTTGTTATTGACCTTGAAGATTTTTAGCCTTTATTCCTTTACTAAATGTGGACCATTTTATTCTCTTTAAAAATATTTATTTTTAAAAATATATATTTTTATATATTAAGTAAAATATATATATTTATTTATATATATATTTATTTAAGTAATCTCTATATAAGTAATTTATTTATTTAAGTAATCTCTACACCCAAGGTAGGGCCCAAACTCATGACCCTGAGATCAACAGTTGTATGTTCTTTTGACTGAGCCAGTCAGGAACTTCTGGAGCATTGTGTTCTAATATCTCATGAATTAGTATTTCTTTCTTTTTTTTTTAAGGTTTTATTTATTTATTTATTTGACAGAGAGAGAGAGAGAGAGAGAGATCACAAGTAGGCAGAGAGGCAGGCAGAGAGAGGCGGAAGCAGGCTCCCTGCTCAGCAGAGAGCCCGATGTGGGGCTTGATCACAGGACCCTGAGATCATGACCTGAGCCGAAAGCAGAGGCTTTAACCCACCGAGCCACCCAGGCACCTCCTGAATTAGTATTTCATGAGAATTTGAATTACACTGATCAATATCCCATATAAGTGAAGTGACGATTGGCAAAATTCTATTGAATTCTGTAAAGGAGAGATTGTGACTTGAGCAAGATACATGACCACCTTCACTATCTGACTTTTTAAGTGTTTCTATCTGTTGAAGTTAAAAAATCACAAGATGACATGGAAGAGAGCCCTTTGTGGAGGGGTGGGGTGTTGGTAGAATAAAAGTGATTTAGATTTGTTCTATTTAAAACCCAGTGGCTTTCAGCCACACTTAGAATAAAACCCAAACAAACCCCTTCCCCGGCCTGCATGGCCCATGCCTGCCTCTTAATCTCATCTGACCTCACACCTCCCACCCCTCACCTTGTTTCAGCCACATTGGTTGCCTTTCAGCCCTTCAGACACGCCTGTGTTGTTCCCACCTTTGTGCTAGCTTTTGTTTTACCAGTACCTCCTTCTCCAAAGCGTCTTTAGCTGGTTCCTCACGCTCAGAGGAACTCCTTCACAGAGACCATTTACTAACTCACTCAACACCTTATCACATTACCCTGTTTTGTTTTCATAGCATGTAACATTGTGGGAAATTAATTTTGTTTATTTGCTTATATGTTTGTCTACCTCCACAAGAGCATGATCTCTGTCTTGTTCTTTGCCACATTTCCAGTGGCCTGGCATATAGTAAGTGTCCCCTCCAGTATTATAATATATATATATGTATATATATGTATGTGTGTATATAGGTTACATAAATGTATATGTGTATATTTAGATTGATAAGAGTTATACTTTATGGAGAACTATTTCCTTTCCCTTTTATTTTACCAAACATGACCAAAATATTAATCTGAAATGTATCTCCAGCTCGCTGTTACTTATTGAGAAAAAGTTTACTTCTCATTTTCTACTTTTTTAAAAGTGACTGAAAAAGTGATTATTTTATGTATCTTTTTAAATTGAGGTATAATGAACATGCCTTATATTAGTTTCATATGTACAGCATAATGATTAGATATTTGTGTATATTGGAAAGTGATCAGCACAGTAAGTCCAGTTAACATCTATCATTATGCACAGTTACAGAATTCTTTTTCTTGTGATGAGAACTTTTAAGATCTATTCTCTTAGCAACTTTCAAATATGCAACATAGTGTTATTAACTGTAGTCATCATACTGTACATTATATCCCTGTGACTTATTTATTTTATAACTAGAAGTTTATACCTTTTGACTACTTTTACCCATTTCACCTACCCCCCCACTCCCCACCTCTGGCAACTACTATCAATTTGTTCTCTTCAATAAATATTCTTCTAATGAAAGGAATACAGTATAGAAACTTTTTCAGTGTCCAGCACTACTTTTTGGAGATGCTTAGGCTCACAAGAGCTAACTCTTACCAAATTCCATGAATTTACAATGAGAGGATATAACTCTCCAGTGACCAGAATACTCCTGCCTGCCAACCAGAGCACATTTTCCCTGAATCAAGATGCTGGAAAAGCTGACTTAGGAATCAGGAGGTAGCGTAGAATGATAGTTGGAGTATAAGCTTCGCAGTCCCATAGACCTGGGTTAGCTGAATGATCCGGGGCAAGTTACTTAATCTTATTATGCATCAATTTCATCATCTTCCCAGTAGGAACAACATTAGCTGCTTCACAGGACATAGGGAGATTTAATTGAGGTAGAAGACTTGCCCAAGTTTACACACCTCGTAAGTGGCAGAATTGGGACTTAACCCAGAGGTTCTAGCTCCCAGTACCTATATTCTTAGTACCCACTTACTGCATTCTCTTTTCTTTATCTCTGTCTCCTTGTCTTTCAG
This sequence comes from Procyon lotor, assembly GCA_028646535.1. Lineage (NCBI taxonomy): Eukaryota > Metazoa > Chordata > Mammalia > Carnivora > Procyonidae > Procyon > Procyon lotor. The sequence continues at coordinate 17,285,517 of CM053606.1, forward strand.
GTAGATGGGAAATTGTTGTGCTGGCTCTGTACGCTTTCATACAAACGGGTCCTTCAGAAGACCAAAGAGCAGAGGAAACATCTGAGCAGCTCTTCCCGTGCCAGCCACCAGGAGAAGGAACAGTATAGTCGACTGAGTGGTGGCAGCCATTATAACAGGTAACCCCAAGACGCAAAAGACAGGACTGGAAAGGGGCGCCTGGGTGGCTCAGTCGCTGGGCATCTGCCTTTGGCTCAGGTCATGATCCCAGGATCCTGGGATCGAGCGCTGCATCGGGCTCCTTGCTCAGTGGGGAGTCTGCTTGTCTCACTCCCCCTGCTTGTGTTCCCTCTCTTCTGTGTCTCTCTCTGTCAACTGAATGAATAAAATCTTTTTTTTTTTTTTTGAATGAATAAAATCTTAAAAAAAAAAAAGATAGAACTGAAAGGTACTGGTTGGTCGGATAGAATTAGCCACGGGATACATTTTCCTGGTCTTTTCTTTCTAGCTACTAGCCTTTACCGTATTTTACAGTTTGTATATCTTCCAAGTGCCAGAGAGATTTCCATAAGGTATCAGGATTTCGGGACTTTGTTTGTGGAACTTGTTCTACTTGCCCTGTAATGTTCTCCTCACCTTTGGAGTGGGTTATCTCCTTAGAGGTTCGGATGTTTCACTTTCTGAGGCACACAGCATTTTTATGCATATTTGATCAGGAGGTTGATAGATGTTCTGGGTTTGTCCTGGTGGGGTCTAGTCAAAAAGACATCCTTTCATTGTAGCCTTAGCTTCCTTTCAGAGTATCTGAAGTGCTGTTAAGAGTTCTGGTTCTGAATTGAATTCCAACTCTGTCAGGTTCTCTGTGTGGGATCTTGGGCAAGCGTTTTTCAGCTTTAAAATAGGGAAATAATAGTATTACCTCATGGAATTGTTGTGAAGATAAATTATATAGTGCATGCATAGTGATTAATTTTATAACTGGCATATAGGAAGCATTCAATATATTTTAGTTACTGTTTGTTATTGTTACCATTATGATTTTGTTTGTTCATTTAGCAAACATTATTAAGTACTCTCATGGTCCAGTGACTCTGCTAGGAAGGCAGAGATGAATAAAAGAATCATGCTGCTCACCAAGAGTATGCAGTCTGGTAGGGAAGACAGACCTGTAATCAAATCATTGCAATATAATTCGATAAGCATGAGAAACATCAAGATACAGGCATGAGAGGCAGTAGTAATTAACTACCTTGGGAAGTCAGGCAAGAGAGCCTCAGAGAAGAGCTGTGCTGGAGCTGGATTTTAGGATGGGTTGGAATCATCACAGAGGGAATGGGCAGGGGCATCCTAGGCTGAGGGAATAGTGTCTGCTGAGACATGGAGGGTGTGAGACCACTTGGAACCCTGGGGAATTGCAGGTCCTTTTATGTTGCTGGCCGTTATGTTTGAGAGCCAGGGAATGGGAGAAAATGGGATTTTGCACACATGTTAAGGAGCATGAACCTGATCCTGGGGTCTGTAAAAAAAAAAAAAATCAACCCTGATTATTGTGGAGAATACATTGGAAGAAGAATGGGGACTAGTTAAGTTTTTCTTATGAGTCCAGGATAAGAGATATTAATATTAGAATCTCAGCTGAGGCCATGGCACCAGAGATCAAAGAAGCAGATTCAGGAAGATAGTTTAGAGGGAGAATTATGAGAAATTTAGATAATTTGATGAGCAAGTAGAAGGGCAGAAGCTGGGTGAGTAAAGGATAATTCTCATATTTCTTACTTGGGTGAATAGGTAGATTGTTAACTGAGAGAGAATATAGGAAGAAGAGAAGTTATGTTTTTAAAAGTTGAGTTTGTGGAGCACCTGGGTGGCTCAGTCGGTTAAGTGTCTGCCTTCAGCTCGGGTTCTGATCTCAGATCCTGGGATTGAGTCCCATGTCAGGTGCTCTGCTCAGTAGGGTAACTGCTTTTCCCTTTCCCTCGGCTTCTCCCCCGACTCATGTTCTCTCTGTCTCTCTCAAATAAGATCCTTTTAAAAATTTTTAAAAAAATAAAAAGTTGAGTTTGGAACATCAAGAAGAATTATTTTTTGGGAGATTAGCCTAGAACTCAGAAGAAAGGTTCAGATGTAGCCCATTGGTAGCACCTAAGAGTCAGTGGGAATAGAAGTTGTTTTAAAATGTGGTTTCCTGCTGCCCAGCCTTTAATTCATTAGGATCTAGGATAGAGTCCATGAATCTGCATTTGGGGAACATAATTTCCAGCCCATATGATGAGTAGTTGTTAAAACCATGGTCTTGGGGGGCGCCTCGGTGGCTCATGATCACAGGGTCCTGGGATCGAGCCCGGCATCAGGCTCTCTGCTCAGCAGGGAGCCTGCTTCCCCCTCTCTCTCTGCCTGCCTCTCTGCCTACTTGTGATCTCTCTCTCTGTCAAATAAATAAATAAAATCTTTAAAAAACAAAACAAAACAAAACCATGCTCTTGGATGATGTAATTCAAGTTGGAGGCTGAGAACAGAACTCTAGAAGCACCCAAGAACGATGGAGTATTTGCAAACCATGTATCTGATAAAAGGTTAATATAAAAAATATATGAATAATTCATACAATTCAATAATTTAAAAAGCAAATAATCCAATTTAAAAATGGTCAAAGGACCTGAATAGACATTTTTCCAAAGAAGACATACAAATGGCCAGTAGATACATGCAAAGGTGCTAAACACTAATCGTCAAGGAAATGCACATCAAAACCACAATGAGATACTACCTCACATCTTTTAGGATAGCTATTATAAAAAAGACAAGAGAGATGCTTGGCTGGCTCAGTTGGTGGAGCTTGCGACTCTGGATCTCAGGGTCATGAGTTTGAGCCCTACATTGGGGATGGAGCCTACTTAAAATTTAAAAAATTAAAAAGATTTTTAGAAAAGTAACTTTTTTTTTTTTTTTTTAAGATTTTATTTATTTATTTCACAGAAAGAGGGAGATCACAAGTAGGCAGAGAGTCAGGTGGAGAGAGAGGAGGAAGCAGGCTCCCCGCAGAGCAGAGAGCCTGATGCGGGGCTTGATCCCAGGACCCTGAGATCATGACCTGAGCTGAAGGCAGAGGCTTTAACCCACTGAGCCACCCAGGCACCCCGAAAAGTAACTTTTTAAACCATAAGATAAGTCATACCTTTTACCTAGATTTTATTGATTCTGTGCCCATAGTTATTAATAAAGCAGGTAATATTTAATTAAAGCTAAGAATTTTGGAGGCCTATGGAAGAGAGCTAGCCATGCATCCTGGACCTATGAAATCAACACCTTGGTGGATTTTAATAATCAAGAATAGGGGCACATGGGTGGCTCAGTTGGTTGAGCATCTGCCTTTGGCTCAGGTCATGGGTCCTGGGATTGAGCCCTACATTGGGGCTTCCTCTCCCTCTGCCTGCTGCTCCCGCTGCTTGTGCTTGCTTTCTCTCTCTCTTGTCAAGTGAATAAGTGAAATCTTTAAAAAAAAAGAAAAAGACTAATTAGCTGTTGTATGGAAGAGCTATGATGTCATGTTGGTCTCATTTAACAAACTTTTATTGTGATGTTTTATAAATCTTTGATTTCTAATGTATGTCTCTCTATTTTTGCATTAAAAGCCAGAAAACACTTTCTACATCTTCAATTCAAAATGAAATCCCAAAGAAAAAATCCAAGTTTGAGTCAATTACAACCAATGGAGACAGGTAAGTCAGTTGGTGTGTGTGCACGCTTCCGTTTGAGCTGCTGCATATACAGTTCCTGAAACAGAAGTACATTCCAGGGTATGCCTTGGACCTGGTCTAGGGTTGTTACTGAGCCTTGAGGATCATTACTTTAGCCACTTGGTATCTTATGAATAAGCAGTGCCGATATTTGTTTATAAATAATCCTGTTAGTAAAAGACGAGCACATATAACTGGATTTAATAGCACCTGAATTCTGTAGTCCACAAATAACTCCCCCACACTAATTCTAAGAAGTCAAGAGCTGTATGCTTTTCGCTATGATCTGTACCTGTGGCCTCCTCCAGGCAGGATAGGAGTTGGTCTTGAGAGATGAAACAGAGACCAGTTGGAGTTTAAGGCAGTATTGCTCAGTCTGTGAGGGGTAATCCGTGTTGTTTCCTTAGTATGCAGAAAGCTCAAGGCAGATAGTGAATTAGCAGAGAATGAGATGCATTCAAATATTTTTACTTCTTTTTAAACCTGTCTAAATACATATTTTTTCTTTGCTTTCTCTTCTGAGTGATGCTTCTTCTTGCAAGTTGCTTTGTCCTAATACCCAGAATGTCCCATCAGTGTCAGTACAGTGGCTGGTTCCCAGCCAGGTCTTGGGGCCACCCATTTTCCCGTTTCTGCAGCCCAGATATCCTGAAATGAGGTGCTGACAAATTCTTCCCCAAAATCCTTGGAATCACGTCCATTCTGAAAACTCCCAGTATCAGTTCTCCCTCTCAGCCAGTGGTGGGTGTGAGAGTAGACTAGCACATAGGCTTACCAGGGCTGAATTTCGTTTAGAGGAGCACAGAGCATCTGTGAAATTTATTCTTTCCTATTACCTTTTTTATTAACTTGGTTTTAGATTCTTCAGGGTGTCTTTTTTTTTTTTTTTTTTTAAGATTTATTGTTTTATTTAAAGGTGAGAGAGAGTGTGAAGTGGGGAGGGGCAGAGGGAGAGAATCTCCAAGCAGACTCCCCACTGAGCACAGAGCCCAACAGGACTCCATCCCACAACCCATGAGATCATGACCTGAGTCAAAACCAAGAGTCGGGTGTTTAACCGACTAAGCCATTGAGTCACCCCTACAAGGTGTCTTTTTATCAGCTAGTATCACTGATTTATACTTTTTGAATCGAACCTTCTGGAAATGTTTCACTTAGATATTCAAATTATATGAGAAAGAGAACCATAAAGACCGTCTTCTCTGGTCAACTTCACTGCTCTTTGAGCAGATATTCTGGCCATTATGAAGATTGTCCCATCACCTCTGCCAGGGTGCATGATCCTGCAAAAACCATGTCAAGGGGTGAACCTTTTGAGTTCTCTGTGTTTATAGAGGACTAGGCCAAGACCCACAGTCTTTAGATTCATCATTTCTGTTTTGTGCTCACCTACGACTCAGACTGTATTTGAATGACCTGGAAGAAACTCATTTATAACTGCTAGTTGAACCAACCAGTCCTTGAAGTTTACCTACTTTTAGCTTATTTTGTTCTTAAGATACTGCCATTATTCTTGCTGTCCACTGCTACAAATGTTCAGAGTGTTTTCTTGCATCTGGTCACCAATAAGGATTGTTTTCTCTAGTAGGATGCTGATCCTAACACGGTCTTTCACGACCTCCTCTGGAAAAGGTCTCAAAAGATAATTTCTTTCTTGAAATATTGATGCTAATTATTATTTTTTAAAAATTTTTTATGCTAATTTTTTAAATAACTGCCCATAATAACTTGAAAATTTGAAAAATTTTCCTGCTTCCACAAAAATTATTTTCATCATGTATAAGTTCCGTTCCTTTTGAATGTTCCTGCATTAGCAGGTCCTGACTATCAATTCCCACTTGTTGGCATTTCTTTTAAAAGTTCAAAGCAGGGGCGCCTGGGTGGCTCCATGGGTTAAAGCCTCTGCTTTCGGCTCAGGTCTTAATCTCAGGGTCTTGGGATCGAGCCCCGCATCGGGCTCTCTGCTCAGCAGGGAGCCTGCTTCCCCCTCTCTCTCGCCTGCCTCTCTGCCTACTTGTGATCTCTCTATGTCAAATAAATAAATAAAATCTTTAAAAGTTCATAGCATAAATACATTTTTTCCTTTTCTTTTTACTTTCTGTGGGGTTCTTTCTTGCTTTTCCTTTACTTTGAAAACATTTATTTTTAATTTTAAGATTTTAGTTATTTTAGTTATTTATTTGAGAGAGAGAGAGAGCACAAGCAGGAGGAGTAGCAGGCAGAGAGAGAAGCAGGCTCCCCACTGAGCAAGGAGCCTGATGTGGGACTCAATCCCAGGACCCTGAGATCATGACTTGAGCCGAAGGCAGACGCTTAACCAACTGAGCCACCCAGATGTCACAAAAACACTTTTTTTTAATTTAATTTTTTTTATTTGTTAAATATTTATTTATTTATTTGACAGAGAGAGAGAGAAAGAGAGAGATCACAAGCAGGCAGAGAGGCAGGCAGAGAGAAAGGGGGAAGCAGGCTCCCCGCTGAGCAGAGAGCCTGATGTGGGGCTTGATCCCAGGACCCTGAGACTACGACCTAAGCTGAAGGCAGAGGCTTTAATCCACTGAGGCACCCCGGTGCCCCTTTTTAAAAGATATTTTAGAGAGAGAGTGAGAATGTGCGCATGCACATGGGGCGGGCAGAGGGAGAGAATCTCAAGCAGACTCCCCACTGAGTGCGGATCTCACAACCCATGAGATCATGACCTGAGTGGAATCCAAGTGGACGCCCAACCGACTGAGTCACCTACTCACCCCTCACTTCGAAGACAATCTGATAAGTTTTTTTTGATGGTCCTTTTGTAATGTCATGCAAACCCCTAGTTCTTTTACTGAGTATATGTCTTGAATTCAGTTCTGTACCAGATGTTGGCAGTCTCGCTCGTGAGCTCTCTGTTGTAGCTGCCTCCCCATTTTCAGTTGATTGCAGACTACTTTCCTAGCCCCACTTTTAAAATATCCATGTATGCTCTTTTCCTTTCATTGTTATTCCCCTCTTGTCTTCTGCAGGCTGCTCTCTAACAACTTCCCATTCACCTTACTGTTCTACCACATTCTCCTCTCTTAGTTTTTAAGTTTTGATGTTTTTTTCTTTTTTTCCTTCTCCATAAGCCGTCTGTGTTGTGCAGAGAGAATGCATCACTTTAGGTTAGGTTTTGTTTTGTTTTTTAAAATATCTATTTAAGAGACAGAGTGCGCAGGTGCACGGTGGGGAGGGGCAGAGGTAGAGGGAGAGAGACAAGCAGACTCCCCGCTGAGCAAGGAGTCTGACTTGGGACCCGATCCCAGGACCCTGAGATCATGACCTGAGCTGAAGTCAGATGCTTAACCAACTGAGCCACCCACGCACCCCTAGGTTTTTTATAAAACCTTTTCTCGAATTTTATTTTTTAAAAGATTTTATTTATTTATCTGAGGGGGAGGAATAGGGGGAGAGGGAGAGTCTTTTTTTTTTTTTTTAAGATTATTT
>CM053606.1:17292794-17309536 GCA_028646535.1 Procyon lotor
CAGGACCCTGAGATCAGGACCTGAGCTGAAGGCGGAGGCTTAACCCACTGAGCCACCCAGGTGCCCCAGGAGAGAGAGTCTTAAGCAGACTCTGTGCTGAGCGCAGAGCCTGACACAGGGCTTGATCTCAAAACCCTGAGCCAAATCAGACACTCAACCAACTGTGCTACCCAGGCGCCCCCTCAAATAGCTTTATACTTCTAAAAATGCCTTTTTTTTTTTTTTTTTAGTATCCTGTAGAATTCATAGCCTCCCTCTCATATTTTCTAGTTTATTGAAATTGTAGCAAAACCTTTTCAATTTGAGGAAAATCTGAGTTGATTTCTAGCTTTCCTTCCCAGAGAAAATGCACCACCTACTTTTTGATCATATTTGTTTATTGTTCTCTTGGTGATAAAAAAGTACTCTCAAGGGGCACCTGGGTGGCTTCCCCTTCTCTCTCTGCCTGCCTCTCTGCCTACTTGTGATCTCTCTCTCTGTCAAATAAATAAATAAAATCTTTAAAAAAAAAAAAAAAGTACTCTCAATAATGGGTGATGCCCAGGCATTTCTTGTGGTTTATTGTTTCTAAAGGATATTCTTTTCCTTTCCCTGTAGGTTTTTGTTTGTTTATTTGTTTTTTTGTCTTAAGATTTTATTTTTAAGTAATCTCTACACCCAGCATGGGGCTTGAACTCAGGACCCTTAAATCAAGAGTCACATGCTCCACCGACTGAGCCAGCCAGGCCCCCCTCTGTGTAGTTTTATTTCATTATTCATTTGAAATATGCCTGAAACCACCCACCCACCTGTTGGATGTATACACCGAACTGTACATACAATTTCAGGGGGTTACAGATTCCCTGGAGCTGGGCTTGGTTAGAAGACGCTGCTAAGAGGACAGAATTCCCCTGGCACTTGGAAAAGATGAAGTGCTCAAGTGCTATTACTAGGAAGAATCTGTAAAACTAACCCAGGTCGTGATGTGACTCTGGAATTTGGCACCTCTTTGTTCTTTTTCTAATGAAATATCACTGAATTCTTGATCTTGGAGGTGGTGGTCAACAGGCCAGTTGCAGTGTAGGGGAAGTTGGCTTCCTTCCTATTAATTTCATCTTTTGGGGGCACCTGGGTGGCTCGGTCGGTTAAGCGCCTGCCTTAAGGAGTGCGGGATTGAGTCCATGTTGGGCTCCCTGCTCAGCATGGTGTCTGCTTCTCCCTCTGCCTGCCGCCTCTCCCCGTTTGTGCTTCCCCCCTCTCTCAAATAAATAAAATATTTAAAAATTTTTTCATCTTTTTACAATTTTTATTTTTATTTAATTTTTTAAAAACCATTTTATTTATTTAATAGAGAGATAGTGAGAGAGGAAACACAAGCAGGGGGAGTGGCAGAGGGAGAGTCAGGCTTCCCATTGATCAGGGAGCCCGATGCAGGGCCTTGATCCCAGGACCCTAGGATCAGGACCCGAGCCGAAGGCAGAGGCTTAACAACTGAGCCACCCAGGAGCCCCATCTTTTTATAATTTTTAAAAGGGACTGACTGTTCCTGAGAAGGAATGCAGCAGTTTCCTTTTTGACTTATTTTTTTTTTAAGATTGTATTTTTTTTAGAGAGAGGGAATGAGTTGGGGGGAGGGACTCAGGAAAGGGAGAAGCAGACCCCTCACTGAGCGGGGAGCCCAACATCAGATGCTAAACTGACTGAGCCACCCAGCACCTCTGTGCAGCAGCTTCTGAGCAGCTGTACCACATCACCGTGCTTTGGGGCAGAAAATAAAGAACCAAAAGATGAGCTCTATGGGGAGCTTTAAAAGAAAAATACATGAGCTCACAATTGATCATTTATCCAGATTCTAGGGAAATTAGTCACAAAAAATTGACTGTTTCAACCATAAATAACTGGGAATCTTCAATGCACCTGGAACAAAGCGTCCTTGACTCTTGGGAAACGCATTTGTTTTCACCTTGAATGTGAGAGGAGATGCTGCAGAAATGCTATGGGTTGTGGTTTGATTGGTATGGTTATCTCACGATCACCTTGCCTGTGCAGTTTAGCAAATGCGATTGAGTCTGGCTTGTATGGAGCATTGTGCTTACCGCTGGGAATTCAAATAGTTGTTCGTACCCTTGAGCTTGTAGTCAAGTGGCCTATGGTGTGTCCTCCAGTAGACAAACATGTAGCCCTCCAAGTTATGATTTTTTTTCCCCCTCCATGTTTCTACTCAGCTTTTCCCCAGACCTGGCTCTGGACTCGCCAGGCACTGACCACTTTGTCATCATTGCCCAACTGAAGGAAGAAGTGGCCACTCTGAAGAAGATGCTGCATCAAAAGGATCAAATGATTTTAGAGAAAGAGAAGAAGGTACAGTTTTGTTAATGCCTCTCAGGCCAGAATGATGCAAGGGTAAGCATGTGGACCATAGGGCGTGGTACTAACTCTTGTTTAACTGGTGTTGATTTGGGCCTGACCAGTGATGCTTGGAGAGAGCCAGGGGCAAGATTGGGCTATCCTGGGAGCGATTTACTGCCTTCCAAGATGACTCAGGATCTGGTATTACTGTGGTGAATCTACCTTGGTCAGGTGCATTTAGCAAGTTGATTTTTCTCAGCATTTGGAGGGAGCTTCCACTTCTCAGGGAGGACTCGTGTTGACTAGGCTTAAGAGGTTATGTATAAAGCTACAGTGCCCCTCTTAATTCACAGTGGGGCATAACTGATTACTACTCTTCTCAGCATGAGCTGCTTTGGAAGGTTGTGATCAGAAGGTGCTGAACAAGCATGGCGTCAGGACAAGAGGAGGTAGTTACGTGATTGGAATTTTTAATGCTCTCAAGCTAAGAGAACCTGATGTCTCCATCTCTATTATTGGGGTGGCCATATCTGTGGGACAGTAATACTCAAAATATGTGGGCCATGTCTTCCTTCTTCCTGGACAACATTCAGGTAGGCCTTCCTCTATGACTCTTCGGTCACTTTGCTTCCATTATTGACATTATTGACAACTCCCTTCCTGAGTGACCCATTCTTTTTTTTTTTTTTAAAGATTTTATTTATTTATTTGACAGACAGAGATCACAAGTAGGAAGAAAGGCAAGCAAGGGTGGTGGGGGGTGGGGGGAAGCAGGCTCCCCGCTGAGCAGAGAGCCCGATGCAGGGCTTGATCCCAGGACCCTAAGATCATGACTTGAGCCAAAGGCAGAGGCTTTAAACCCACTGAGCCACCCAGGCACCCCAATGAGGGACCCATTCTTGAAACACATTAACATCTTCAGTAAAGTCTTACTGTAGTCTATCAGGGAACTAACTGTAAAAAGGGAACTTTTTACATCCTTCTGTTTCAGGTCTATTTATCTTATTTTTAGGTTCTTAAAGAATATCTCATTTTTCTCTTAATATATTAATAACAATAATACTTAACTATGTACCTGACTGTTCTGCATGCTTTCTATGTATTAACTCATTTGTCCTTATAATAGCTCTTTGAGAGAGGAATTACTGTTTTCATGTCATAGATGAAGACAACCTCCAATATTTTTCCTCTTAGGCTTCCATTCCCTCCTCCTGGTTGTGTTTTTTTTTCCCTGAGGCTGGATTTTTTTTGCGCCAAGTTTGGAGTGCTAGGATTCATTGTGAATGGCTAACAAAGGCATTTATAACGTTAAAATATTTATATGCATTTATTCCATCTAATTTCGACTTCATTTTATAGATGAGGAAACGGATCCAAAGGTATTAAATGATGTACCAAATCACACAACTAGTAAATGGCAGAACAAAGTAGTTAACTCAGGTCTTTCTGACTCTGCCGTTCTTTCTACTAGCCTATGCTTTCTTCTGCCAGTAAGGTGGAGATTCATGGGGAGAGACCAGTATTTACTACATGGCTATTGGATGAAAGCAGACCCAGGTATATTTTCTTCATGGACTAGATCAGAATGGCACATAAAAGGATTTTGCAGGGCGCCTGGGTGGCTCAGTGGGTTAAAGCCTCTGCCTTCGGCTCAGGTCATGATCTCAGGGTCCTGGGATGGAGCTCCACATCGGGCTCTCTGCTCAGCGGGGAGCCTGCTTCCACCTCTCTCTCTGCCTGCCTCTCTACCTCCTTGTGATCTCTCTCCCTCTGTCAAATAAATAAATAAAATCTTTAAAAAAAAAAAAGGATTTTGCAAAATAAAGATAAAATGGGCACTTTGATGATGGTTAAAGCCTCTGCCTTTGGCTCAGGCCATGATCTTGGGGTCCTGGGATCGAGCCCCACATCGGGCTCTCTGCTCAGCAGGGAGCCTGCTTTTCCCTCTCCCTCTGCCTGTCTCTCTGCCTACTTGTGATCTCTCTCTGCGTCAAATAAATAAGTAAAATCTAAAAAAAAAAGATAAAATGGATACTTATTTCTACTGCTTTGCCAAGTTTGTGTTTTATTTTTTTATTATTATTTTTTAAGATTTTATTTATTTGACAGAGAGGAGAGAGGTCACAGGCAGAGAGGCAGGCAGAGAGAGAGGGGGAAGCAGGCTCCCTGCTGAGCAGAGAGCCCGATGCGGGGCTCAATCCCAGGACCCTGAGATCATGACCTGAGCCGAAGGCAGAGGCTTTAACCCATTGAGTCACCCAGGCACCCCCAAGTTTGGGTTTTAAAAGGAGCAAAAACTAATAGTAGATTGTTTTTCATCACTTTCAGGATCAAGGTCACACTCCTTGGCTTAGAACACAGGCCCTTCTACATCCTGCCTGCCTCTCTGTAGTATCATCTCTTGCCACTCTCCATGCTCATCAGTCATTCAAACAAGCTGTCAGTTACCTCGCACTCTCTGGCTGTGTCCATACAGTTTTCTTTGTTTGGATGCCCTTCTCCCTAACTTGTGTGCCAGTTGTAGCTAATGTACCTCAATACTCAGCTCACACATCACTTCCCTGACTCTCTGTTCCTTGAATAGTATAGTCAGTAGAAGAAGGCCTGGGGTTTGAATTCTAGCTCTGTCACTTGCTAATGTGTGTGATCTTGGCCCTTTCTAAGCCTTGGTTTTCCCATCTATAAAATGGGAAAAATAATATTGCCCCCCCAAAGATTTATTATAGGATTGAATGAAAAATATAATCACATAGTTTGGGGTGCCTGGTGGCTCATTTGGAGGAGCATGAAACTCTTGATCTCGGGATTGTGCGTTCAAGCCCCATGCTGGGTACAGAGATTACCAAAAAACCCAAAACACAACAAAACAACCACAGAGAGAGATTACTAAACAAAAACAATTATATGCGCACACGCATGTGCGTGGGTGTGTGTGTATTTTCAAACATTTTGCCTGGAAACAGGGTTAAAAACTCAATAAATGCTTTTATTCTCCCGGCTTCTCTCAAACCGTCAGTCATAATGTATTATATAATCACTGATTTATTTGGAGGATTATAGGCATGTATTAAATACATAAAATTTTTATTTTTTTAAAATATTTATTTATTTATTTGACAGAGAGTGCTCACAAGCAGGGAGAGTGCCAGGCGAAGCGACAGGGAGAAGCAGGCTTCCCACTCAGCGGAGAGCCCATGGTGACACAGGCTCATGACCTCAGCCAAAGACAGATGCTTTACCCCATGAGCCACCCAGGCGCCCCAATACATAAAATCTTTAAAACCTGCCAGTGATGAAGTATCAGAAATGATATGTCAGGATTTTGTGTAATTTTCAGGAAAGCTTCAGAAAAAAATAGGGTACAGAATCCCCTGGCTTTGATGTAGTTATGGATCTTCAGGAGAGCCCTGGATTTCATTCATTTGAGAAACGATTTAGTTCTTTGGTACCAGAACATTTTCCATTGCACAGAGATTTCTTCTGGTCACTCTGCTTTTTTTTCCCTCCCCTCAGATCACAGAGTTGAAGGCTGATTTTCAATACCAAGAATCTCAAATGAGAGCCAAAATGAACCAGATGGAGAAAACCCACAAAGAAGTCACAGAGCAATTGCAGGTGATTCTGTTTATTTTATTTATAACCCCGGTGTATTTAGCTGATTGTATTTTAAGTGATTATCTCTTAGATTTCTTTGTTCTTAGGGTATTGACAAATTCACATTAATCCACCTTATAGCTCTTTTATTGTTTCACTGTTGGGGGTGTTCTGATCTTTTTCCCTCAGAAACAGTGGAAGTAATAAATGTGTCTTTGATTTTTGGATAAGCCAGATGTGATTCCAGATGTCTGGATTATGAACTCTGTTTATCCAGCACATTAAGGCACTCCATGGTTTGTTTGTGTTGCACAAAGCACCCTTTTGTAACCGTGGATCCCAGGAGATTGAAGTGTGCTGATTAACCTCCAGCAAACACTATCTTCCCCTGAACCAAGCCCTAGAGCTTTCTGTTGTTTTCTGCCTCTGGAACTTGTTCTCTTCCTGACCCTCTACCTTATATGCTGTAGCATCTGCCTGAAAAACATGCTCTGTCCTGTTAAAACATCCTTCTTGCACTGATATTTTTTTTGTTTAGGCCAAAAACCGAGAGCTCCTGAAGCAGGCAGCTGCCTTGTCCAAGAGCAAGAAGTCAGAGAAGTCAGGAGCTATAACCTCTCCATGAGAGACCATAAGGAGGCTCCCGGCCACCAGCACTGGGGTTCCTGGGTTAGGGTTGGTGACCTGGCTGTTCTCTGGGAATTGTAAGCTTTCTTAAGAAATCTCTATTTTATTACAGTTCTCCTTCTTTGTGGGATTGCAGTGGGCTGAATGGAAACACCTGGTTTGTGCTGTGTCATGACTGCATGCTTGGATGTTTGGGGTTCCAAGCTCTCTGTCTCATACTCTCACTCCTCTTCCCACCCCACCCCGAACCCCTAGTACTACTCTCTGTCTCTCTGTCTCTCCTTTTTGGTACTACTCTTTGTGTGTGTGGTGGTCACTGCTCAGTGTTATGTGCAGAATGATTTTGTTTGTTTCTTTTTTGGTTTTTGTGTTCATCATTACATCCTGCCATACCCATGAGCAAATAGTTTGGCATTAATTACATATCACTGCCACCCTCTGAACTTTGAAAACTGCCACCTTAAGACTTGGTACAGTGGAAGAGGCTTTCTCTCTCCAATAAACCTTTTGCTTCAGGGTATATTCTTGGGTTTTTTTCCAGGTATATTATGTATGAACTTTGTACTATGTATAGCCAGAGTTTTATTTATTTTTTAAAAAAAGAAACTTTTTCTTGATAAAGGAATAATGGTAGCCTAGCTTGTTCTTCTTGTAAAAGTGATGCCTCTTAAAAAAAAAAAAAAGTTCTACTCTCTACCTTTTAGTAAAGGAATACGACCTTTTCTTGTTACCTTGGAGTCTTAAAAACTGATTGCTGAGGTGAAACAATTTAGTGCATAAGTATGGAGTTAAGTGCCTTTTGGAGGATTTCTTGGAAGAGCATTTAAGAAGAGGATACTTAAGGGAGATAGCAAAGATTTGAATAGTCTGTCTTTTTAAGTAAGGGCAGAAAGAAAAGTTGTCCAGGTTTTACTGGACGTTTCCCTCCCCATCCCTTTCTTGAGTGTTTTATGTGACTGATTTTAAATTCTCACACTGCCACTTCTTTTTAAAAAAAAAAATACCCTTTACTTGTATCAATTGTTATATTGGGCCATTGTCAGAGAACGTTTTTTTTTTAATGAGCAAATTCAAAGTGGGATCATATTCGAACTACAGAGCATTTTGTCAGTATGAGCCGCTCAGGTACACACTCTGAATCTGATTGCGAGAAATATCACTGCACCTTCTCCCCACTCCTCCTCATCCACCCCAGCCTGTACACTCCCTGCTTTGAATGGAAATGTATAGAACACAGGTGCTTGTCAGAAGCAGCTTGGCCTCAGCCAGAATGGTTTGTGTCCTGTTTTCCCTTCTTGACCCAACAGGCACATGGATTTACTTTTCTAGGAGGTAGATTTGCATTTCTAGCCACTCTCTCAGGTCCGTCCTCTATGGGACGTTTGTGAAGGAAATGAGAGCTGTGTAATATGCCATGAAACACAGTAAAATCAACTACCTTTGAATCATTAACGGGGGGTGGGGGGTACTGCAGCCAGAGGTAACCCATGAGGGCAGATGACCTTTGTACCTCAGTGTACCAAAACTGTAAGCAGTCAGTTTAACTTGCTAGGCATTTCCTAGAGGCAGATGCTTATAATTTGTGATAACATTCTCACAAGTGAAGCCATGCACAGAATTGGACAGAGATGTGGAAATGGTGGCTTTTTTCTGAGAAGAGAAACAATGGACCATGTTGCTTCTATCTCACTCTAGTAGGGGAGGTCATTTTCCCTTCTAAGCAGGGGAAACGGCAGTGCTAAATAGTTTTGTAACTTTTTGAATGAGAAACTTTTAAGTAAAGATAAATTGTCAGATAATATTTTTCAGATGCATTTACATTTGACTATGGGGAAAAGATGGAGAAAAAAGTTACAGCCATGGTTTTTTGGTTTTTTTTTTAATTTGGAAAACTTGAGAAATTCTGTTTCATGAAGTGATAATATAAAAACACATAGTTTTATACTAAATCTTTTTTTAAGGTCTTGGCATTTAATATAAAGCAGATTCACACATTTTCTAACTTTCCACAAGTTCCAAAAAGCAAAGGAAGAAACCTCAGTCTTGAAATGTTGGTTTTTAAAAATCATGACACTGTTTTACCATGAAATTGAGTAGCTAACTTTTGGTAACACCTTTTGTTCATTTGTATGTTTGTATAATGGACATTTTGAAACACAGGAATGTTTTGGTTTGTACAAACTTTGAAAAATGTGTGTTAATAAAAGTTCAAATTGACTCAAGTATAATTGTTGGGTGATTGATTGATTGCTGGTTTACCAACGGACATATCTCATGATGCCCGTCAGTCTTGAAAACATTTTGTCTTGCTTGTAGATTTAAACAATTAAAAACCTAACTGTGGTATTAGGGAGTTTCATATCTCCATCATCAGAGAAAAAACCCATTCTCTTTTTTCTTCTATGACTTTATTTTCCAGTTTAAGTGCTCACTTTGTTATAAACACTGTGCTAGGCAATGAGGATACAGAAGTGAAGAAAATTGACAAAGTTACTGTCCTTATGGGCTTCTGTTTTGTGAAATACTGGACAACGCCACTGTCTCTTGATTTTGTATTTACCATTATTTTTCAAAATATAATACAGGATGAATATTTATAAGGTATGAGTGAAAGGATTTTGAGATACCATCTCAAGAAGGAGAGGAATGTTACTAGTTTGAAACTTTGGTACTGGTAGGTTTTATAATTAATAACAGGTGCCTCTCAGACATTGTCACTGTCACATCCTGATCATTCTATTCCATAAACTCAATGACAACTTACTTTCCCTAAATTGAAGACTTTTATTTTGTAGGTACCACGGTCTGAATGTGCCTCCCAAAATTGATATGTTGAAATCTTAACCCCAAAGACGATAGTGTTAGAAGGTGGGACCTTCCTTTGGAAGGTGCTTAGGCTCTGCCTTCATGAATAAAATTAAAGATACCTTGCCTCAACCATCATGTGAGGACACAGCCAGAAGGCATGGACTGTAGACCAGAAAGAAGGCCATCACTAGAATGTAACTGTGCTAGCACCATGATCTTGAACTTCCCAGCCTCCAGAACTTGAGAAATAAATTTCTGTTGTTCATAAGCAATGCAGTCTACGATATTTTGTTACTGCAGCCCGGAAAGACTGGGACAGTAGGCTATATTTATGACCATCTTTATTGTGTGAATTAATTTATCCATTTACCCAGCCTTAAAAATCACTGTAGGGGAAGTATACAGTAGAAACAGTTTTTCAAGAATGTCTTCAGCCACTCAAAATAACCCTCAAAATTTAGGACTTTGAAGTTTAAGATCATATGTTACCAACAGTATAGCTCTCTTTAACCGATGAGGGGCTCAAGAGTCTTGAAGGAGGGGCCATTTTCAGGAGGCCAAAATGTCAGGAGTTGCGGGGTATCCTGGTTATTATTCCTACATAAGAAAGTACCCCCAAATTTAAATATACCCACAGACACTATTGATCAAGAATTTGGAAAGGGCACTGTGAGGATGACTGGTCTTTGTTGTACAATGTCTGGGTCCTCAGTTGGGAAGATTCAAAAGCCCAGGAATGCTTTCTGGGGCTGGAATCATCTCTAAAGGCTGTTTACTTATATATCTAGTGCCTGGGCTGGAATGACTGGAAGTCCAGTAATGCTGACTAGAGCACTTTACATGGGACCCCTCCGTATATAACCTGGCCTTCCCCAGTATGGTGGGTCAAGGAAATCAGACTTCCTCCATGGTGGCTCTAGAACTCACAAGTGATCCAGTGAACAAAGCTGAAGATGCACACACGTCTTCTGACCTGTCCTCAGAGGTCACCTTACCTTACTTGTGCGGTACTCTGTTGGTTGAACAGTCAGAAGCCCATCCAGACTTAAGTGGAGGGGACATAATAGATCCGTTCTCTTTATGAGAGGATGACAAAGCAGAAGAGCATGTTGGATGGAAGCTACTGTGGTGGCTAACCTAAAAAATAGAATCTGCCACGTAGGGAATAGATTCTGGAACCAAACCCAAATTCAAGAGAGCAAGGCAGAAGCTTCAATGGCTTTCATGGTCTACCTTCAGATGTGGCTCTCCATCATTTCTGCAATACCTTAGTGGTTACGGAGGTCAAATTACTGACACTATTCAAGGTGGGATGGTGCCACCCATGTGGGTACATACCAGTAGGCATCTGGGGTCTGTCTTGTAGGCTGACTACCACATTGCCCTTTGGCCTATAGGACTGAGTAAAAACAACTGCTTTCCCTACCAGTGTTTGCCAGGTTGTTACTGCAACAGATTATCAACTCTACTTGGAAAGTGATACCGGTATCATGCCACGGTTAACTCTGAAGTCAGACGCCTGGGTTTGAATTCTGTCTCTACCTAATTTACTGTTATGTAAAGATTGTCATACCTGTAGTTGTTCTAACGGTGCTTGGCGTGTAGTATGCACTTGATTTTGTAAGCAATTTTTATGCATGACTTCTGTAGAATCTACATTTTCTATTTCCTGAGAGAGAAAGTAATAGAGTCATAAACTGGAATAACCATGGATGTTCACTTGTTTTTGGCTTCCATAGTTACCTTATCCCAAGATCACATTTAGGCCCTCAGAACACTCATGCAACCCACAACCGGTATATCCTTTTTCCAACTCCAAACTGCCCACTCATGCACGGCACTTCATCACACTGGTTGTTAGAGTGTCTTTTTTTTTTTTTTTTATGAACAACAGTTTTATTTTTTACACTTAAAGGCTGATGAATAACCATTACTAATCCTACTAAAGAAAACCCAACATCTCAATCGGAAAAGATAACCATATTTACTCATTAAACACCATTTAAGTTTTCTACAACACAACTTGAAAATACCCAGCATGTGTGTTTAATCTCAGTACAATGGATTCAAAACCAAGTATACATGTTACAAGCATCAAGGCTGGATTACAGATTATCATAGTCATTATCATCATCATCATCATCTCATTTTCCTTTCATCGCATTTGATGATTCATTGGCAGTATTTTGTGATGACACCATGTTAGTGGTAATAAGAATGTTTTTGGACCCAATTAATGATGGATTAATCAGAACGTTCTGAACTGCAGATGTTGCAGCAATTGATGCTTTTACAGTTGGGGACTGGGAAGTGGGCATCTGTACTGTAAACCTATGCCCTGTGAGGGACATTGGAGTCCCTACTTTAGTTGACACAGACATGGTCTGTGGGGCTCGTGTGCCAAGAGTGGGAGTCCTTGGTCTGCTAGTAACTGAACCAACACTTAACCGTGGAACTGTTTTTCTTCCCACAGAGGTAGATGCCTTTTTTTCTAAAGATGTAAGTCTATAGTTTGGAGCAGTCAAGCAGTATCTATCAGGTGGCAACCTGCGGCCTGAATATGGCTTGATTAGTGGCAAAAGAGTTTGATTTCTTTGCCTTGCAATATCTAATAAAAAATCTCTTGGGGGAGGAGAGGTAAAAGACTGATCAGCACGACACTGGATGGCCAATCGCACATCATCTGCATCAACGGTAGCTTTCGTAGCATGGCTTGAATAAATTTTTGCATCATCTAGAATTGTGGTTACATATCGGAAGGCAAACTCCAACATCTGGTTTATAACTCTTGGCTCATATTCTGTAATCCCCATATCCTTCAGGATTTGTGCCATCATCTGTGCATCTTTCAGCATGCTCTTGGGAGAAGCCATCTTGCCAAACTTCACGATATCCGTTGATCAGACTTCTTGAGCTAAATCACCCACATTAATGTATTTCAGTCCTGATCTTGATGCAAGTTCTTTGCCTAGCGTGGTTTTTCCAATCCCCGGTATACCGGTGACCAGGATGTTCGGAAGCAACCTTAGAGCGTCATTTTTTTTTAAGTTTAATAAGATATTGTTTGCATGCAGTAAAATTTACCCATCTTTGTATATAAATCAAAGAGTTTTGATGGGTGTATACCGCTGTGTAATCACCACAATCAAGATAGAAAACATTTCCTTTTTTTCTTTAAGATTTTATTTATTTACTTGACAGAGAGAGAGAGACAGAGACAGAGAGAGAGATCACAAGTAGGCAGAGAGGCAAGCAGAGAGTGAGAGGGAAGCAGGCTCCCTGCTGAGCAGAGAGCCAGATTCGGGGCTCGATCCCAGGACCCTGAGATCATGACCTGAGCCAAAGGCAGAGGCTTTAACCCACTGAGCCACCCAGGCCCCCCAAAAACATTTCTATCAACCTCAAAACTTCCCTTATGCTCCTTGGTAGTTAATCCCCTTCCCCTAACTCCAGCCCCTAGCAACCATTAATTTGATTTCTAGCCCCGCAGCATTGCCTTTTCCAGAATGTGTCATAAATGGAATCATACAGTACGAAAGCTTTCATTTTCCCATGATATTCCCATGCTGTTGCATGTCTCAGTAATTCATTCCATGTTTCAGTAGTCTGTTCCTTTATTTTATAGCCGAATAGTCTTCCATCATATGAATAGACCACATTTTGTTTATTTAGTACCTGATGGACATTTAAGTTATTTCCAGCTTTTGGTTATTATGAATAAGGCTGCCTTGCACATTTATGTACAGATCTTTATAGAAACATGTGTTTTCATTTCTCTTGGGTAAAACACCTAGGGGTGGGATTGCTGGAGCGTATGGCAAATTTGTTTGATTCTCTAAGAAACTACCAAACTGTTTTCCAAAGTGGCTGTTTGATTGTGCATTCCCATGCACAATGCATGATGAGTGCTCATTTGAATGCAGTCTTCACTGCAACCTAAGTGAATATCTCCATTCACCCTTCCCTGCCATTCCCAAGAAAACTTGCCATATTGGTGATAATGATGCTTTATTTTTAAAACACGAAATTTATTTACTGATATATAGCACACTTTAGAAGAGGACACATCACATGTATATGACTTGATGAGTTTTCACAAAGTTAACACACCTATGTAATCACCACCTGATTCAAATCAAAAAGGCTGCTACCCGCATCCTAGAAGCTCACCTCATGTGCCCATTCCCAGTTACTCCCTCTCTCAAAACTAACTACATATTGCCCTGACTTTTAATGATAATTTTGCTGGTTATGAATCTAATAAAAATGGATTAATACAGAATGTACTCAATTTCTTCTGGCTTCTTTTGCTATGCATTATGTTTGTTATTTTTAATTTTTTTTTTAAGTAGGCTCTATGCCCAACATGGGACTTGAACTCATGATATCAAGATCAAGGGTCAAGGGTCACATGCTCACTGACTGAGCCAGGCAGGCACCCCATGATGCATTGTTTGGATGAGTTCACCCACATTATTCACATAGCAGTAGGACATTTATTTTTTTATTTTTATTTTTAAAAAAATATTTTGTTTATTTGTCAGAGAGAGAGAAAGCACAGGCTCAAGCAGGGGGAGCCGCAGGCAGAGGGAGAAGCAGGCTCCCCGTTGACCAGGGAGCCTGATGCAGGACTCAATCCCAGGACACTGGGATCATGACCTGAGCCGAAAGCAGACACTAAACCGTCTGAGCCACCCAGGCATCCCAGGACATTTATTTTTGTGTTCTATAATACTACTACAATTTATCCATCTTTTTGTTGATGGGCATTCAGGTTGTTTCCAGGTTAGAATTAGTAAAAATAAATTTTGCTCTGGCCTTCATCGTAATAGCCTCAAATTCAAAACAATTCAAATGTCCATCAATAAGAGAATGGAGGGGCAACTGAGTGGCTCAGTGGGTTAAAGCCTCTGCCTTTGGCTCAGGTCATGATCTCAGGGTCCTGGGATTGAGCCCTACATCGGGCTCTGTGCTCAGCAGGGAGCCTGCTTCCCCCTCTCTCTCCACCTGCCTCTCTGCCTACTTGTGATCTCTCTCTCTTTGCAGAGATAAATAAAATAAATAAAATCTTTAAAAAAAAATAAGAGAATGGATAATCCTGGGATACCTGGGTGGCTCAGTTTGGTTAAGCGTCTGCCTTTGGCTCAGGTCTTCATTCCCATTCTAGGATCAAGTCCTGCATTAGGCTCCTTGCTCAACAGGGAATCTGCTTTTCCCTCTGCCTGCCTGCTCCCCCTGCCTGCTCCCCGTGCTCTCTCTCTGACAAATAAATAAATAAAATCTTTTAAAAAAGAGAGAATGGATAATCAAACTGTAGTATATTCATATGATAAAATAGTACTAAACAATAAAAAAGACGGAACCACTAATATATGCAACATCATGGATAAATCCCCAAAATATTATGTTAATTGAAGTAAGCCAAGCACTAAACAATACATAAAATATGAATTCATGTCTATGAAGTCTAATAATAGGGAAAAGAAATCTGTAGTGATAAAAATTAGAAAGTGATTTCTGGGGATGAGAGAAATTGATTACAAAGGAGCACAGCTTGTTAGAGCAACGTGTACAAATCCGCAGTTCGTTGGTGTTTTTGTACAACCCTGACCCATTTGCTACATTCTTTTTTTTTCCCTATAAAATATGTGATAGAAAGGAGCACAGCTCAAGGAAACTTCCCTGGGTGATGATGAAATGGTCTATATCATGATATGGGTGGTAGTTCCATGGATGGATACAAGTGTCAAAATTCATTGAATTGAATGAATGGGATGCCTGGGTGGCTCAGACGGTTAAGTGTCTGCTTTCGGCTCAGGTCATGATCCCACTTAATACCCGTACATGACACTGTATTGTAAGTCAATTATAACTCCATAAAAATAATTAATATAGAAAAATACTGCTTAGTCCTAAAAAATGCTATTGTGAACATTCCTATACTTGATTTTTGAAACACATAGGTATTCATATCAGTTGAGTATTTAGTTAGGGGTAGAATTGCTGGGTCATGGAATATGTATGATCACAGCTCTACAACTTAATAGCTGTATAGCACTGGGCAAGCACCCAGGACCTCTAGAAACGCCAGATTCCTTATCTGTTACCAAGGAGCTAATCTCACAGTGATGGGTGCAAACCATGAAAATTGTTTTTGTCAATGAACAAAAGGACAGAATGCTGAGAAAAATCACAGGTTTTCAGAATATTTGCTATTCGAAATATCAGTAGGAATGGAATATTCCACTCCTGCCTGGAGGATTTGAGTTACTTTGACACAGAGGAGCAGCCTCAATTTCCAACCCAGGTGCAGTGCTTTAGATAAGGGGTTTCCAGATACAACATTCCACATTTATCTTCACGTTGTAGTTTCCAAGGAAACAAGATCCTGAGTCCTCTTGTTAGCTCAGGCCTGATGATAATCCCCTTACATGTTAGCCTGGTGTGCTTTGAGGCTATCAAAACACTGCTTCTTTTAAATTTTACCTACACTCCATCATTTCCCCAAATCCTAGGATAACCCTATCTCCTCCTGTGCCTGGTGAGACACCCCATGATTCCTCTGGCATGCAATGTCCCTTGCAGCGTTAAGTTAATAAACCTAACTTTGTCAGACCACAGGTGGTCTTTATCAGATAGGCTTTATCTTGGGGGGTACCAATAAGGTTTGTAAAAGGTGTTCACATTGCCTGGATAGGCATTTAAGAAATGGTAGTTATTTTTTTTTACTGTTCATGTATAAATATAAAAAATGTTCATTTGACATCCTGTATTTGCAAGACACAAATGTATTGCTATGACAGACAGCACAAGATAGCACAAGGCACAGATGGAAAACTGCTTTTTATTTTAGATGGAGAAAGAAAACCACAATAACAAAACCCTATGTCTTCAATTCCTAGGAGAAAAACACCTTTACTGAACTTCACTCTAAATAGAGTCAAGTGTAAATGAAAAAATACTCAAGACTATTTTATAGGTAAAAAAGTACAGTTTACATGATTAGCTATAAGAGTTGACATGAAACTATGGAGTCTGAGAAATGGTAGCATTTTAATAAACAGAATGAGAGTGCCCAAAAGTCATCTGTCCCTTTCTATAGAGAAAGAAATGCTCTTAAAAATGCCACAACGAAAACAGAAATAGCTTTGTTTACAAAATCTCTAAGGCTCATTCCCTCATTTGGGGTCTCCTCCCAAACAGGCAGCTTCCTCTCTTACCATTCCCCAGAGACTGCAGAACAGGCAGGGGCGGGGTTGGGTGGAGAACACAGGAAACAAACATTGCCAGTTTCCCTTTCACTTCTCCCTATCTAGACCTCTTCCCAAACCCAAATCCTACCCACGTCTGTCCACTTACCACAAGCTCACAAAATGCAGTCTTCT